>OY288270.1:63015756-63520683 GCA_958450335.1 Hibiscus tridactylites | reverse complement strand
ACATGGCATCAAGTTCTCTTCTCTGCCAACCAGTGCTTTGCAATGTTTGGTTCTTCTCTGCCAACAGCTACTCGGCATCCTCTTTGGCATCGTTTCCTGCTTATGTTGGTCTGCCCTGCTCTTCTCATTTCTGTGCCAAAAATTATGCCAAATCTACAAAAATATCAACAAAAACATCCCTTCACTCCGGCATAGCACTAGTTCCTAATTTTTATGCAAATTCATGTTTTTATGATCTAAATACAATTAAATGTACTTAAAAGACAAGAAAAAGCAAGTGAAATAGGCATAAAAACAGTACTTTTGGAGCGTCAATACTCCCCCACACCTAGCTCATTGCTTGTCCTCAAGTAATGCAAAATAAAAACAAAAATAAAATGGTGAAAATAGTACATCGGCAAAAATTTTGGTTGGCATGTCAACAGATGCTGGCAAGCGGAAGTTGGCATAGGTTTGTCCTCAGTTACCTTAGTGCAGTAATGCCAAACAGATAGAAAATTCAAGAGCAGCAATATAACTCTAGTCTTAGGGCATGAAAGTGCATAAAGTGTAGGAAATATGCATCAAGTGTCCACTAACTCTCTTAGTCAAATCTACTACCTAAACTCAAAATTATAATATTTTTTTTTCTCTTTTCTTGCCTAGGTTTTTTTTTTTCATGACATTAACTTAAGCTAACCTCGTGATATTGTTTAGCGTGAGTAATAAGAGGGACCATACCACGAATCTCCACCTTAATCCAGACATCACTAGGTTTTCTCTTCAACTCATACCTAAAGTTTTGAAATTGAGAACTAAGAGGGAGCATACCACGAAGCCCCAAGTAACTTATTATCACTAGGTAGATGAGAGTTTCATTTTTTTTTCAGTGCCTTAGCAGAACATTACTGCCTTATTTGTTTCTTTTTACCCTTACATCAATTTTTTCTTTTATTTGTTTTTTCAATTCATAGCATAGTTTCAAAATTTCTAAGTTTGCTAGGGAACTAAATGCATACGACGTGTTTAAGTGTAATTCAATTTCCAAAACTAGAGATCAATTGACAAGTAATCTTGGAATTACTATTCCGTTGGCATAGGCATCTAAAGATTTTAAATTTCTTCATTGGACAGAAACCTAGGTCAAGTTAAGCTTGCCTAACAAATGTTAACATGCTTCAAAATTCAGCTGAGACAAAATTTTCTTTTTAGCTTTTTAACATACATGACATGACATGAAAACAAAATGCAGTACAGAAAATAAACATGAATGGCATGTGTAGAGTGTCCACAAGTTCTATATTTTGTACATATTTATGCCCTTATTATTGATGTTTTTAAAGCTCATTTAGGCATATTTAGGTGCATTGCATGCATAATAATAGTATTTGGCCTTTTACCATGCTTTTGTTGAATATTCAATGTTTGGTTAAGAAAAAGAGCAACCAAACGTCGACTGCATGTGTTAGGTTTACGCTGAGATTGCTAGGTATTGCCTACATCACGTGGTGACAGAATCCTTGCCTAGACATAGGAAGGATCACTTCAGAATTGCTTCGCCGAACTTGGAGTATCTTCCAGACTTGCCGTCGGGACTTCTCTCCATCTCACCTGCCGAGATAGCGAAAGTTGCAAGAGCAGAGTTCCGCCGTGGCATCAAAAGTTGCCGCCTCCTCAATCTGCCATTACCTGCCGAGGCATCAGATCGTGGCAGCGTAAAACACACTTAATCTTTACAACACAGTCTACACACTACTGAGCTGCAACTACCTGGCCCAATCTATCAACCTAATCTCTCTCTTTCTTTCTATCTTAAATTACTTGTGTTTTTATTTTTATACTTTTCTTATTCAGAATTTTAATTGTGCAATTTATTATTTCCTTGTGTAGGAAAACACTCATACTAGCTGCTCCAATCCCTGTTGGAGATGATATCTTTTATACTATAACTTGACAAGAGTGTGAACTTGCGCTCATAAATAAAGAACACCTAAAACACTCTACAAGTTTTTGTCGTCGTTGTCGAGGATTGGCAACGACAACTGCGTTTGAATTCCTGCACTTTTACTTTTAGTTTTTGTATTTGAATTTCTGTTTATTTTATTTTCAAAAAAATTATGCCTCTTGTTTGTCTTTGGTGTATATCCCACCAGGACGGCAAAGATGGCACCCAACACTCACCTGAGGAGGGGAAGGACATACTTGGACGAAAAGCCAAACGCAAAACCCTTAGGAAGTGGTTATGTTTGGGAGATGCGCAACCCAACATAACCTAGTTTTTATTTTTATCTTTAATTTATTTTTTAGGATTAGTTTAAATTTTATTTAATTTTCACATATTTATTTTCTTGAAATTTATTTAATTTTCAGTTATTTTTATTTAATTTTTCCATTTAATTTATTTCATGTTAGGAATGAAGGCAAGACCAAGAAGGATAAAGAATAAAAGAGAGGCCCAACCCAGCGGCCAAGGCAGCCCAAGGTAGATTAGCATAACGGCTAGCGGCTTCATAACGGCTAGCCGCAATGGCTACATTTGCAACAGCTAGCGGAACGTCTATCTACGTAACGACTAGAATCGCATAAAATGCGCCGCAATCATTGCCACCTGTTGGCAGCGTGCCCGCCAAGGCAGCAAAGAGTAGCGGCTATATAAGGCCAACTGTTCTCTACTCATTCTTCACTTTGCTCTCTCTTTTACTCTCAATTCTTCTTACTTTGCTTTTACGATATCATCTATTCTACTTTCTTGCAATTTCTTTTTTCTATAGGAAACACAGTCTTTCCTACAACAATGACAACATCAAAACCCACCGCCTCATCCTCCAAGCCAACCTTCTAGAGGTTCTTGAATGCTGATGTAGCGGCAACCTATCAACAGTACTTCGTGGAGCGGAAGATTTGGGAAGAGATAGGCTTCCAATACACAAGGCAAGATGGGGATCTTGGCCTTGAGCCCACTGTATTCGAAAGGGTCCACACTCTAGGATGGCACATTTTCGTACAACAGCCAGAAGAGATAAACACCAACCTAGTGCGAGAATTTTATGCCCACAAACCAACCCTGGAAAACCCCATCGTCTACGTTTCTGGCGAAGGTGTCAAGCTCACAGTGACAACAATCAATAGCTTCTACGAGATAGAAATCAAAAGGAATCCGCATGAAGAATGGAGTTCAGGTTTAACGGTATCAGGCTACGAAAAATCGAAAGAGAAATCTGCCAGCCAAATGCCAAGTGGCTCACCGGCAAAAATAACGGCTCAGTAAACCGCTGCGACCTGCTGCCAGAGGCCATTCTTTGGAGTAACTTCGTCCAGCACCGTCTAATACCCACTTCGCATGGTTCCACAGTCAACAGGCCACGCCTGACCCTTATCCATAGTATAATGAAGGGGCGTCCAATCAACGTTGGGGAAGTTATTCTTGAAGAAATCCATGCTCACGCAACAAAACCCAACTCTAAAGGACGATTTGTTTTCCTCGCACTCATCGGCCTCTATGCCAACTTTCGTGTGCTGCCGCACCCCAAAGATACTATCATAGCTGCCAAGGAAGGATTGAAAAGGAAGACATACCTCTAGATGATGCAGGAGCCAGAGCCGGAAATGCCAGCAACCGCGCTGCCGCCGTCGCAACCTGCCGCCACCTCGGTCGCGACAGGCAGTACTGATGCCGCCCTTTCCTTCGCCGTGATTCCTCTGCTGTGAAGCCACGTAGAAAGCTGCCAGAGAATTGAGCACAAGCAGGTAATCTTTACAAAATACATCGCGGAGGTGCAAAAGGCCTTTGTGGCCTACTTGCTAGACAAATACCAAGACGTCGGCTCATAGTTCCCAGCCTTCCCATTAGAGTTAGCAGCTTCTAAACCAACCCAGATCATACCTCGACCAGCTGCAACCCCAGCCGCCGCAGACAGCAAAGGGCCGCAAATCCGCACCAAAAGAAGGGCGTCGCCCACTCCCATACAGTCGTACAACCTCACCTCCTCATCTGATTCTAAAAAAGAGGAGGAGACTACTACCGCCTCCCCAGCAGCAAAGGAGGCAGCTTCCAAAAAGGACGCTAAGGCCTCAAATTCAATAGACATAGAGGTATCTGATTCCTCCTCCGACGAACCGGCCGAGGCAGCAAGGAAAATGAAGTGACCCATCGTCGCGGTTGAACCTCAAGGTGAAGGGTTTGACACCGAACCATAAGCACCACCTAAGAGACCCACTCCCTGCTGCATCCAACCACAACGCGGCCAGAAGAAGAGCCCAACCGCCAAATCGCCTGCCACACGCCGCCTTGTCCTCCTCACCTCGTAGGAGTCTTCATTCAATGCAGCAATAGCAAAAGAGGGGAACTCCCCTAGTCTATAACACCTTTTTATTTTTTTATGTTTTCTTTTAATTTTCTATTTTTCTTTTTATTTTTATGTTTTGTTTTTTCTGTTTTTATTTTCTGTTTTGTGTAAGGCATTGAGGACAGTGCCAACCTTGAGTTTGGAGGGGTTAGTCCTCTTTGTTTTCTTTAGTTGCATTTAGCCGCATATGTAAATTCTGCCCTAGCACATAATGAAATAGAATGTCTTAGTTTAAAAACTTGTGCCTATGATAGTTAGCCGACTACTTATTTTCGCACCATACTTAAAATTTAACTTAACCATGGGAAGAAGTATGAAAAATACTTAGAAAATTTTTCTTTTTGCCAATTATTTTTACACTGTCTGTTAAGTGCTGAGTTTTGCTTGGGTTCTAAGTTAACACTGCCTGCTTTATTTAATGAAAATTTCTTAACTAGATGCAGGTTTGCCACTGCGGTAGCACAGGGCAGCAGCACAAAGATGCTTAATACCCTAGAGGTGCCCGAAACAGGCTCTAAGAAGGATGCTTAATACCTTAGAGGTGCCCGAGACAGGCTCTAGGAAGGATCATGTGTAAGCACACTCCGCTGCTATCAAAGTCCAAGTATCTGAAATTAATTGAAGTGATGGAAAGATTAACAAGAGTGAATGAAAGCCTTCACAGGATGACTCTATTCAAAGGGTTCGGAGTTTCGTAGTGTGCACCTATCTTAGCTTCAGACCCGGAGAATAGTTGTGATTAGCTGAAGCTCTTAAGGCCATGATCAGAAAAAGAGGAAAATAGAAGTGCTTAACTGTGCTGCCAAGGCAACAACTCATATTCTTTTTTGTAATTTAATTATTTTTAGAATTCTTTGTTTACTTAGTATACTCAGCATTTTTAGCATGGACACAGACCTGCACACATTGCACTGGCACTAAGAAAAATAAAATCCTAAGTTATTTCATGCCATTCCCTATCACTAACAAAAAATAGGTGCCACGACCTTGAGGTAACAAATCAAGTTAAAGGCTAAACTTCTGTTAAATTTTGTGCAAGGGGCATGTTTACTAGTTAGGTTGCATTGCTTGAGGACAAGCAATAGTTCGAGTTTGCGGGGTGTGTAGAGTGTCCACAAGTTCTATATTTTGTACATATTCATGCCCTTATTATTGTTGTTTTTAAATCTCAGTTAGGCATGTTTAGGTGCATTGCATGCATAATAACAATATTTGCTATTTTTCCATGCTTTTGTTGAATATTCGATGTTTGGTTAAGAAAAGATAGTTTTTTAGTTTAGTTTTCATTTTCAGGTGCTATAGATGTGTAGAGGGGGAGAGGACAGGAAAGTAGAGAGTAAAAGAAGCTGTACTGAAGTAGTTCCAGTTACCGCCAAGGACGCCGTCCCCGCATCATTGTCGTCGACTGCCGCCCAGGCAGGAGTTAAACTGACTTAGTCAAGATGGGTTGCGATTGAAAGAGGAAAATTACCTGAGTCCAATTAGCCCAGTCTTGTAGTTTTCTAAAGCTTAAAGCGGTCTGAAAAGCTGATTGAAGAGGGATAAGTAAATTGACTTATCTTTACTTGCTGGAGAAGGCAACGCCCAAAGAGTCCACATTCAATTAAAAAAAGAGTCAACATTTAATGTAAAGTTACTTTAAGAACTCCTACTCCGAGGAGGACTCAAACTTAGGCTAAGCCCTATATATACCCATGCTTGTAAGGGTATAGGGGCATATATTAAGCGAGGGAGATAATCCTATTCTAACTCTCTCATATGGTTCAGGTTTTTGTATGTAAAGTAGTTGTGAGAAACGGTTGTAATAATTTAAGTTGTGTTTGCAATAGAATACTTTCAAGTTTGCTTAATTCATGTTCTTCAATTAGTTCTAAAAGTCCAGTTGAAGAAATCTATTTTTCGGGCATGATAATGTCAAACTCACGAAGAATTAGGCACGGTCTCATCATGTCGAGGTGTTGACTAATTGCTTAGACATGACAATGTCAAATTCACGTGGTGACAGAATCCTTGCCTAGACATAGGAAGGATCACTTCATAATTGCTTTGCCGAACTTGGAGTATCTGCCAGACTTGCCACTTGGACTTCTCTCCATCTCACCTGCCAAGACAACGAAAGTTTCAAGAGCACAGTTCCACCGTGGCATCGAAAGTTGTCGCCGCCTCAATCCGCTATTATCCGCCGAGGCAGCAGATCGTGGCAGCGCAAAACACACTTAATCTTTACAACGCAGTCTACACACTCCTGAGCTACAACTACCTGGCCCAATCTATCGACCTAATCTCTCTCTTTCTTTCTATCTTAAATTACTTGCGTTTTTATTTTTACGCTTTTCTTATTCAGAAATTTAATTGTGCAATTTATTATTTCCTTGTGCAGGAAAACACTCATAGTAGCTGCTCTAATCCACGTGGGGACAATATCTTTTATACTATAACTTGACAAGGGTGTGCACTTGCGCTCATAAATAGAGAACACCTAAAATGCTCTACATCATGGCATAAATGTGAGGAAATGTGCACCCCTAAACCCAAGATGTGCATTGTCCTCAATGCATGAAACAACACATATATACAACAAAAACAGAAAAATAAAAATGCATGAACATGTGAATGCAAATGAAATGCAGAGTTATGAAGAAGAAGACTCCCCTTTAGAAGAGACTCCTCCTTGGGCAGCACGGGCTTCAACTGCTACCTTGGCTCAGGTCTTTCTCTAGGATAAGCTCCCACGACCTTGGGCCTTGCGTTTAGATCTCATTGTGACATGCTTTGTGGAAGTGGAAGCTCCAACTTCCTTGACAATATGCACCAGCTCTGAAGCGGCATGATTAGTGGCACTGGATGATGTAGGTGCATCTGGTGTGGCACCAGACTTCTTGGAAGACTTGGCTTTTGGTTTTCTTTGCTTCAAATTGAGTATCGGTGCTGACATATTCAACATGTACTGGAGACATTGGGACAGTGGCATCAGATGGTGTGTGGGCTGGACTGGCAGGATTAGTTGGCATGGTATCGTCGCTTGTAAAGACTTCTATGTGTAATGCTACAGCTTGACATTAAGCTCCTCGGCTTTCTCTAATTTCAAGAGAATAACCTCCTAGAGGTGGTAGGTCTAAGAAAGAAATGCCATTGAACTGGCTGGTATAGAGGTGTCAGGCTCTGCCTTTGACATTTTGGGCTTTGGTGTCGCCTCTGTTGCTTTTCCCTTTGTCCTTGATCTCTGTGGCAGTGAGGTTCTTCTATATAGCTAGCGAGATGGTGGTGCCCTTGATCTCTTGGCCTTTTTCTGAATCCAGATTGGGCACATCATGCTTCATACAAATGTTAGAAATCAATAATGGAAATAATAGACTACCATTACTCTTACCAACTCATTTATAAGTCTCCTCAATGATGATTTTGCCGACATTGATTTTTCGGCTAACAATGATCGAGTGCAGTAATGCTAGCTGTTCTTCTAACACCGTTTCATTGTGGGTGGTTGGCATCAGATTTGCCTTCAATGGTTCCACCCCCTCGGTTAAAATTTTAGTGTCAACCTCTTGACCGTTCGATGTCCCTTAGAAGACACCGTCCATGTCGTACCAAGCATGCACATTTCTACCAACAACTTCTTTCTCTTGGCAACAACCATTGAGTTGGCATAATCCATGTGTTCATCCTCCACATCCTCTAACTTAAACATGGCATTAACGAGATGAGGCTTTGGAAGATTTGGTTAAAGGAAGAAGAAGAGAAAATATGGATCTTGGTTTCTTGCTTGATAGAGAAAGAGTTTTTGTTTCTTTGAACGGCTAGGGTAGGTTAAAAGTCAATAGTTAAGTGTTAATAGGGTTTAATTATAGTAGCCAAATTAATTAGGGTTAATTATGGAAAATAAAACTATTTGATTTGATAAGGGGTTATGTGATAAGGTAGTAAGTGATATGATAAGGTTAAAGTGATAAGGGTTATGTGATAAGGTTGTAAGTGATAAGATAATGTTAAACTGATATAGGGTTAAGATATTTAATGTAACACTCCAATTTTGGGCTTAGAAGTTTTGGGTCTGAACCGGACCAGTATGAGAAACGGTTCGAATATAAAAGGGAGTTTTAAGGAAAGCCTAGTTCGGGATGCTTTAAAAATATAGAAAAATATCCAAAAATCCTTATTTAATATATAAAGGTGAATGGTGAAATCAATTTTACAAAATAGGGTTTGGAAATGCTACATTTCGATGTAGTGACCAAATCGCAATTTTTGCAAAGTTTAGTAGTGACTATTCTGTAAAGGATTGAAACTTTGAATCTTTAAGGAGCTAATTTACCCAAATGTTTTTTATCTGATTTTTCCTTAATTTGGGTGATTTAATTATTGATTTAATTAAATAAAAGAAAGGTGATAAACTACCTTTGACTTTCACAACCACTTTTCTCTAATTTTCTCTCAAAATCCTATCAACCAAACATTTTTTCTCCAGCAAAATTCACTTTGATTTTCACTTCAATTGATGAGATTTCCATCACTCATTGATTCCTAATCAATCTTTCAACAAACCCACTTGATTTCTACATTGTATTTTCATGGAAACTTGCCCAAATCAAGGAGAAATCATCTTTTAGAGGTAAGATTGTTCTTATCCTCTATATACTCAGTTCTTTACTGAAATTCCCAAGTTGTCAATCCTTTATTAAAGATTTATGAATGGTTTTAATGTTAGAAACTAGATTTTGGCTTAAAACTCAAGATTTTGGAAGGGATCTTGAAGATTTTTGTGGAAATTGATTGGGCTCTATTTTGAGATGGTTTTCTAATGTATTTTGGATGTTAAATGATGTTAGAAATGAGGTTTTATCAATCCAATCCCGAATATGTTGTTTTTCCTAAGTTTTTTCTTGTGAAAATGATGGTTTTTCGGGTGATTTTGGTGTTCTGTTATAGCTGGAGGTATAAGGACGAGATTAGGGTTGCTTTTGATGCTAACTGATGTTTAGAAATGTTTAGAAGTGATGGAACTTTGTTGGGTTAAGTTTTGGAAGAGTTTGGAGGTGTTTTCGGTTGTGTTTGGTAGCCGAAATGTTGTGTTTAGGAAGAGCAACGAGTTTTGGAGTGTTGGCTGAAGATTTCAATGCATGATGATGCATTAATACTATAATTTTATGTGTCTAAAACAGGGGAAACATCTTAAGACACTTTTGGAGTTGATCCGGAAGCTTAATTGGCATTTCGGCAAGCAAGCGAAACGAAATTGGTGAGTGTGTATGGCTTTAGAAGTCCTTGAGGGAAAAAAAACCAAGGTTTGGGGATTTAGGAAAGGTTTGAAACACCTTCCTAAGTCCGGAAGTAAGTATTGGATAGATTTCTCTCTAGAATGTGGTGATTGCCCCTTAAATGCTTTTACATGCTCATGGTTTTAGATTGATAAATTCCTAATATTTTTATGCATGAATTATAGCATGAGATGTTGCTTGAAATGATTTCAATAAGTAACATTTTGCATAGTTGAGATTTGAGCTTATATGTTGAAGTGTAGCAAATGTTGTGATATTGAAAAGAGATGAGAATGTTGAGTTTTAATGCATGAAAAACAATAGGTGAGATGTTGATTTGACATAATATATTGGCATAGATGTTGAGAAACTTACCGGATATAATTGATCGATCAATAGGATGAGAGTGCACTATAAACTAAAAATTCGAACTTGCTCTTTGGTTAAGCAAAAGGGAGATATTCCGATGATGGGCATTCCATCGGGTAGGACTTGTGAAATACCCAAGCTTGGTGGCGATGAGAGATTCCGCCATGTGAGTACGGTGACGAGAGATTCCACCGGAAACTATGTTGCTAGACGAGTGAGTACAATGATGAGAGATGCCACCGGAAGTGTCTAGTGAGATGTCTGCATATCCGAGTAATAAATAGATGTGAAATGCCAATATAAAATATGTTATGGTTTTGACTCACATGTACCTTGATATAATGATTTATGCTATGAGAAATGCATATGTAGTTTGTTTATGAAATGCTTTAGAGTACAAGCATGATTTTGGCCTTGCCATGGGTTTTGCATTTGTTTTAATGCATGAGATAGAATGAAGGTACATGTGATTTCAATGAGTATTGCTTGAAAGTTCTCCAAGCATGAGAAAGAGATGAGCATGTGGTTTAAAAGCTTTTGATGAAAGTGTTTTCGAATGTGCATTATTGTGTTGGTTTTCTTTAGAGCATGCCTCAGTAAGCATTTGTGCTTACGCTCGCTTTTACCAATAATGCAGATAATTGAGGTGTTTTGGGGAATCAAGGAAGCTAAGTCCATCCAAGGAAATCAAAGCTCACGTATGGTGAAGTTTTCATACACTTTAGTTTTGATAAATTGGCAATGAGAAACCAAATTTTGTATTTGGGAGATATGTTAAACTCCCTAAGGTTGTGGCATGTTTGTTTTGGGCTTGTTGGATTGTAAATGGTCTTGATTTCTTGTTTTGAGGTTGGATTGCTTTTTTGTATTTTGATATTAGGAAGCATGCCTCTAGACTAATGAGATTTCATGTTTGATGCTATGATTGTGTTTGTGTGTTCCAAATAGGTACCTTATATGTATGTTGACTTGTTGGTATGGATAGAGAGTCATTGGGATGTGTTAGACTAGGTTTTCGAGTGAAAAACCGGTCCTTGCTGCAGTTTCTAGGCAAACTGTATCGAAACAACCTCTAGTGTTTCGAAACGGGGGCCTGTAATGGCCTTCGTATTTCGAAACGGTGGAGGCTATTTCAAAACGTTTTGGCTACTGGAATGCCATGTTTCGGAACGTGTCTCAAAACGGGTGGGTGTCTCGATCCAGCGTTTTGATATGGAAGGTAGGTGTTTCGAAACGGGTGACCGTTGGACACAAATTTGAATTGTTCTGATGTTTGCATGTTTTACATTTTAGTCCTAAATGTTGAGGTTGCAATTGCTTGAGCTTGAGATGTCCAATTAAGATGAGATTTGATAGAGAAACATGTAACATGACTAATTTCATATTGGTAACCTTAAAATCAATGAAGTCCGTCTAATTTAAAAAAATTACAATTTGGTCCCTAAACTCGTATAAAGTGCAATTGAGTCCCTATATGTTATCCGATCGCTGTGCCTTTTTCAATCGTTTTTTATGAGTACTCACTTAGGGTTAACTTGTATCTATACAAGACTATAAAGGAAAAAAAGGGTTGTGAATCAAGGTTGACTTTCGGGTTGACTTTGGTTTTCCCCGTGTAACCTTCGTAGTTTGGGTCAACCATTTAGGCCGAGCTAAGGGGGTTACATTTGGTGGTATCAGAGCTCGGTTCTCGAATAATTGGGGTTTGATAAGTGCATGATGTATGTGTAATTGCATGATGTG
This sequence comes from Hibiscus tridactylites, assembly GCA_958450335.1. Taxonomy (NCBI): domain Eukaryota; kingdom Viridiplantae; phylum Streptophyta; class Magnoliopsida; order Malvales; family Malvaceae; genus Hibiscus; species Hibiscus tridactylites. The sequence continues at coordinate 63,508,991 of OY288270.1, read as the reverse complement.
TCTTTTGGGTGAAAGAATATTGTGTGAATAGTGATGTTTGGTTTAATTGTGATGTGTTGTGATGCTATGCTATGGTGGAGTGTAACAGGGGATCCCATTGCCAAATCAAAACTAATGAAGAGAAATTGTTTTCGAATGTGAGCTTGAGTACTTGGATTACTTACCTTATTGTGCCTAATTATGTTTATTGCATTTTTGTCAGTGCATTGTTTTCCTATATAATGAGGCCACGTAGAGAGCTAAGAATCAATACTAGATCGACCGGTGCTAATGAGAATGAGGAGAATGCTGAGAATCTACCTCCTCCTCCCCTGGTGGTGGACCACCCGGTGGTGGTGGTGCTGGAGTTGGTAATGACGGAGTTGGCGCTGGGGTTGTTGGACCCGAGGGTGTGCAAGGGCAAGCTGCTACTGACATGACCATGTTGATTCATGCTATTGTTGGAGCTTTCCAGGCAGCAATTGTTGGAGCTCATGGAGCCGCGCATCAGGATGATGCCAATGTGAGGTTGCCTTTGGAACGTCTTCGCAATCTAGGAGGGACTGAGTTCAGGGGTTTATCTCTAGAAGGATCTTAGTCTTGGTTGGAGAGCACCAAGCGAATATTGGGACGGATGAACTGCAACAATGTGCAGAAGTTGGGTTGTGTTGTATCACTGCTGCATGGTGATGCTTATACGTGGTGGACGACCACTATCTCTGGAATGGAGGACAATGAGGTGACTTGGACGTTCTTCTTGAATGCGTTCAAGCGGAAGTATTTGGGTGTACGTTACCAAGACGAGAAAAAAAGAGAGTTTATGTCTCTTATGCAAGATAGCATGTCCGTAGCTGAGTATGAGATTCAATTTGTTCCCCTCAGTCAGTATGCACATGAGCTAATCCCTAATAAACGGTTGAGGTGCGAACGATTCCGATATGGGTATGTAACGGATGTGAAGACTTTTATGCTTGTGACTGATTACTCAAATTTCGATGTTTTGGTCTCTAGAGCCAAGGACATTGAATCAAATCTTGGTCTAACTAGTCGAGCGGGTGGATCTAGCTCTGGGAAGCGAGCGGCTGAACGCGATTATGGTAGAGATCGAAACAAGAGGCATAAGGATAGGAGGCCACACTATGATGCTAGGCGTGGGGGTGGTAACCCTGGTAGAGGTCAGCAAGGACCTAATGCTGTTCTGAGGACTCTTGATTGTAGCTGTTGTGGTAGACGGCATGGTGGTGAGTGTTGGGGTAATCTTGGCACATGCTGGAATTGTGGGAACCGTAGACATTTGAAGAAAGATTGTCCTCAGCCTTTGAAGGAGGGACAGGCTCCGGTGAGAGCAGCTGAGCCACAAAGAGGTCGTCGGCACAGCCGTCGTAATTTTCAGCGCAGAGATGATGGTGGCAGGAATGTAGCACATGTTGTGGTCGTTCAACCTGAGGGTGGTGGTCAGGCTCGAGTGTATGCTCAACGTGAGGGAAGGAATGATACGGATGTGATCGCAGGTACTTTTACTTTGCAATCCTTGTCATTACTTTCTTTGATTGATTCTGGATCTACACACTCATACATATTGCATGAACATGCTCAAATGCTTGGTTTACCTGGTCTTTGGATGCTAGTATGCGTGTGACTAGTTCCTTTGGTGAAACGGTTGTGACGCGAAAGTTGTATAGGAGATGTCCCTTGAAAGTGCAAAATCATGTCTTTCTTGTTGATCTCATGGAATTTCCATTCTATGGTTTTGATGTAATCCTTGGTATGGATTGGCTTGTTGAGCATCCAGCTGTAGTGGGTTTTGAAAGCAAGCGAGTTTCGTTGAAACTTGCAGATGATTACGAAGTAGTGGTTGTGGGTGAGAATGTGAAGTTTCTTGCCAATGTAGTGTCTACATTGGAAGCAAGTCGAATGCTAAGGCAAGGTTGCGAGGCTTACCTAGCCTTTGTGATGAATCATAGTTCTAAGGAATTGCGTGTTCAAGATATAAGAACTGTACGTGAGTTCCCTGGAGTGTTTCCGGAGGAGTTACTTGGATTGCCACCTAGTCCAGAAGTGAGGTTTGAAATTGAGCTGTATGAAAACACAACTCCGGTGTCCATTGCTCCTTATCGCATGGCACCTAAGGAGCTAAAGGAGTTGAAGACACAACTTCAGGAGTTGCTTGACCGTGGCTTCATTCGGCTTAGTGTGTCCCCGTGGGGTGCACCGGTCTTGTTTGTGAAGAAGAAGGATGGCACTATGAGAATGTGCATCGATTATCGACATCTGAACAAGTTGACTATCAAGAATAGGTATCCTTTGCCAAGGATTGATGATCTTTTTGATCAGTTTCGGGGAGCAACTGTGTTTTCCAAGATTGACTTAAGGTCAGGATACTATCAGCTTAAGGTGAAAGATGTGGATGTGCCGAAAACAACCTTTAGATCGAGGTATGGGCATTATGAGTTCCTTGTAATGTTGTTTGGCTTGACGAATGCTCCTGCTGCTTTCATAGACATGATGAATAGAGTGTTCCATGAATACTTGGACAAGTTTGTTGTGGTGTTCATCGACGATATCCTTGTGTACTCTCGTACTGAGGAGGAGCATGAACGTCACTTGAGGATTGTCTTGCAAGCGCTTCTGGAAAATCAGCTTTATGCTAAGCTGAGCAAGTGTGAGTTTTGGCTAAAGGAAGTTGTGTTCCTTGGTCATGTGGTTTCGGCGGAGGGGATTCGTGTTGATCCTCAGAAGATTGAGGGGGTGATGAATTGGAAGCGTTCTAAGTCCGTTCATGAAGTCCGTAGTTTCCTTGGGTTGACAGGGTATTACCGGAGGTTTGTGGATGGATTTTCGAAGATTGTTGCTCCTTTGACAAAGTTGTTGCAGAAAGATGTTAGGTATGAGTGGACGGAAGCAAGACAACAAGCTTTTGAGAAGCTTAAGACGGCTTTGACGCAAGCTCCTATCTTGGTTCAACCTGAATCAGGGAAAGAATTTGTGGTGTACAGTGACGCATCCTACGTTGGTTTGGGGTGTGTGCTAATGCAAGAGGGTAAGCTGGTGGCTTATGCATCGCAACAGTTGAAGGTGCATGAGCGCAATTATCCTACGCATGATATTGAGTTAGCTGCGGTGATTTTTTCTTTGAAGATCGGGAGACATTATATGTATGGTTAGAAGTGTACTGTGTACACGGATCACAAGAGTTTGAAGTACTTGATGTCTCAGAAAGAGTTGAATCTTAGGCAACGACGTTGAGTGGAGTTGCTTAAAGATTACGATTTAACGATCGAGTACCACATGGGAAAAGCTAATGTTGTGGCGGATGCCTTGAGCAGGAAGGTGGCGGTATAATTAAGGGCTATGTTTGCTAACTTAAGCATTTCACGAGATGGAGGTCTTGTGGCTGAGTTGCAAGTGAAACCATCCCTGGTTCAGTTGATAAAGGATAAGCAGTTGTTGGATGATTCTTTGGTGCTACATGTTCAGGATACTGCTGAGGATAGACCATCGGATTTTTGTTTTAATGATGATGGAGTTTTATGTTTCGGAATACGGATAGTAGTGCCGAATGATGTGGAGTTGAGGCGTACTATTCTGACCGAAGCTCATAGTAGTCCTTTTGCTATGCACCCTGGTAGTACAAAGATGTATCGTGATCTGAAGGATAAGTACTATTGGGTGGGTTTGAAGAAAGATGTTGCGGAATATGTGAGTAGGTGTATGGTTTGTCAGCGGGTTAAAGCTAAGCATCAGTTTCCTTCAGGGTTGTTGCAATCGTTGAGGATTCCTGAATGGAAGTGGGAAAGAATCACCATGGACTTTGTGTCCGGTTTACCTTTGTCGCCATCGAAGAAGAATTCGGTATGGATGATTGTGGATCGCCTTACAAAGTGTGCGCATTTCTTACCTGTGCATACTACGTATACCTTGGATAAGCTTGCAGAGTTATACATTGATGAGATTGTGCGTTTGCATGGTGTACCTAAATCTATAGTGTCGGATAGAGATCCGAGGTTTACATCGCGATTTTGGGAATGTTTGCATCAAGCTTTGGGTACGCGGCTGAATTACAGTACTTCTTATCATCCACAGTCGGATGGACAATCTGAGCGTGTTATCCAAGTGCTTGAGGATATGTTGAGGTGCTGCGTGATTGAGTTTCAAGGCTCTTGGGAGAAGCATTTGCCTTCGGTGGAGTTTGCTTATAATAATAGCTATTAGGCAAGTATTCAAATGGAACCTTATGAGGCCTTGTATGGGAGGAAGTGCAGAACTCCTCTGTGCTGGGCGGAAACAGGTCAGAAGTTGGTCTCAATGCTGGCTTTGTTGAAAGGAACCACCGAGAATGTGAAGCTCATTTGTGAGCGGTTGAAGGCAGCTTCTGATCGACAGAAGTCTTACGCGGATTTGAAGCGTAAGGAGATTGAGTTTGCGGTAGGTGACCGTGTGTTTTTGAAGGTTTCGCCTTGGAAGAAGGTGATGAGGTTTGGCCGGAAGGGTAAGTTGAGCCCTAGATATATTAGACCATATGAAGTGATAGAACGTGTGGGTCCTGTTGCATATAATCTGAGGCTACCACAAGAGTTAGAGAAGATACATGATGTGTTTCATGTCTCCATGCTATGGAGGTATAGATCGGATCCTTCGCATGTTATGCGTATGGAGGAAGTTGAGTTGAATCCAGATTTAACATATGATTAGGAGCCAGTTGAGATTCTGGATTCGGACAATAAAGTTCTTCGAGGTAAGACCATTGAGTTGGTTAAGGTGTTGTGGAGGCATCGTGGTGTTGAGGAAGCCACGTGGGAAAGAAAAGATGACATGAAGAAGCAGTTTCCTTACCTTTTTCCTCCAGGTAAATTTTGAGGACGAAATTTCTTAAGAGGGGGAGAGTTGTAACACCCCAATTTTGGGCTTAGAAGTTTAGGGTCTGAACCAGACCGGTCTGAGAAACGGTTCGAATATAAAAGGGAGTTTTAAGGAAAACCTAGTTCGGGATGCTTTAAAAATATAGAAAAATATCCAAGAATCCGTATTTAATATATAAAGGTGAATGGTGAAATCAATTTTACAAAATAGGGTTTGGAAATGCTACATTTCGGTGTAGTGACCAAATCACGATTTTTGCAAAGTTTAGTAGTGACTATTTTGTAAAGGATTGAAACTTTGAATCTTTAAGGAGCTAATTTACCCAAAAATGTTTTCATCAGATTTTTCCTTAATTTGGGTGATTTAATTAATGATTTAATTAAATAAAAGAAAAGTGATAAACTACCTTTGACTTTCATAACCACTTTTCTCTAATTTTCTCTCAAAATCCTATCAACTAGACACTTTTTCTCCAGCAAAATTCACTTTGATTTTCACTTCAATTGATGAGATTTTCATCACTCATTGATTCCTAATCAATCTTTCAACAAATCCACTTGATTTCTACATTGCATTTTCATGGAAACTTGCCCAAATCAAGGAGAAATCATCTTTTAGAGGTAAGATTGTTCTTCTCCTCTAAATACTCAGTTCTTTACTGAGCTTCCCAAGTTGTCAATCCTTTATTAAAGATTTATGAATGGTTTTAACGTTAGAAACAAGATTTTGGCTTAAAACTCAAGATTTTGGAAGGGATCTTGAAGATTTTCGTGAAAATTGATTGGGCTCTGTTTTGAGATGGTTTTCTAATGTATTTTGGATGTTAAATGATGTTAGAAATGAGGTTTTATCAATCCAATCCTAAATAGGTTGTTTTTCCTAAGTTTTTGCTTGTGAAAATGATGGTTTTTGGGGTGATTTTGGTGTTCTATTATAGCTGGAGGTATAAGGACGGGATTAGGGTTGTTTTTGATGCTAATTGATGTTTAGAAATATTTAGAAGTGATGGATCTTGGCTGGGTTAAGTTTTCGAAGAGTTTGGAGGTGTTTTCGGTTGTGTTTGGTAGCTGAAATGTTGTGTTTAGGAAGAGCAACGAGTTTTGGAGTGTTAGCTGAAGATTTCAATGCATGATGATGCATTAATCCTCTGCTTTTATGTGGCCAAAACAGGGGAGACATCTTCGGACACTTTTGGAGTTGATCCGGAATCTTAATTGGCGTTTCGAAAAGCAAGCGAAACGAAATTGGTGAGTGCGTATGGCTTTAGAAGTCCTTGAGGGACAAAGAACCAAGGTTTAGGGATTTAGGAAAGGTTTGAAACACCTTCCTAAGTCTGGAAGTAAGTATTGGTTAGATTGCTCTCTAAAATGTGGTGATTGCCCCTTAAATGATTTTACATGCTCATGGTTTTAGATTGATAAATTCCTATTGTTTTTATGCATGAATTATAGCATGAGATGGTGCTTGAAATGATTTCAATAATTAACATTTTGCATAGTTGAGATTTGAGCTTATATGTTGAAGTGTAGAAAATGTTGTGGTTTTGCAAAGAGATGAGAATGTTGAGTTTTAATGCATGAAAAACAGTAGGTGAGATGTTGATTTGACATAATATATTGGCATAGATGTTGAGAAACTTACCGGATATAATTGATCGGTCAATAGGATGAGAGTGCACAATAAACTAAAAATTCGTACGTGCTCTTTGGTTAAGCCAAAGGGAGATATTCCGATGATGGGCTTTCCATCGGGTAGGACTTGGGAAATACCCAAGCTTGGTGGCAATGAGAGATTCCGCCATGTGAGTACGGTGACGAGAGATTCCACCGGAAACTATGTTGCTAGACGAGTGAGTACGGTGATGAGAGATGCCACTGGAAGTGTCTAGTGAGATGTCTGCATATCCGAGTAATAAAAAGATGTGAAATGCCAATATAAAATATGTTATGGTTTTGACTCACATGTACCTTGATATAATGATTTATGCTATGAGAAATGCATATGTAGTTTGTTTATGAAATGCTTTAGAGTACAAGCATGATTTTGGCCTTGCCATGGGTTTTGCATTGGTTTTAATGCATGAGATAGAATGAAGGTACTTGTGATTTCAATGAGTATTGCTTGAAATTTTTCCAAGCATGAGAAAGAGATGAGCATGTGGTTTAAAAGCTTTTGATGAAAGTGTTTTCGAATGTGCATTATTGTGTTGGTTTTCTTTAGAGCATGCCTCACTAAGCATTTGTGCTTACGCTCTCTCTTTTACCAATAATATAGATAATTGAGGTGTTTTGGGGCATCAAGGAAGCTAAGTCCATCCAAGGAAATCCAAGCTCACGTATGGTGAAGTTTTCATACACTTTAGTTTTGATAAATTGGCAATGGGAAACCAAATTTTGTATTTGGGAGATATGTTAAACTCCCTAAGGTTGTGGCATGTTTGTTTTGGGCTTGTTGGATTGTAAATGGTCTTGATTGCTTGTTTTGAGGTTGGATTGCCTTTTTGTGTTTTGATATTAGGAAGCATGCCTCTGGACTAATGAGATTTCATGTTTGATGCTATGATTGTGTTTGTGTGTTCCAAATAGGTACCTTATATGTATGTTGACTTGTTGGTATGGTGAGAAAGTCATTGGGATGTGTTAGACTAGGTTTTCGAGTGAAAAACCAGTCCTTGTTGCAGTTTCTGGGCAAACCGTATCGAAACAACCTCTAGTGTTTCGAAACGGGGGCCTGTAATGGCCTTCGTGTTTCGAAACGGTGGAGGCTGTTTCGAAATGTTTTGGCTACTGGAATGCCATGTTTCGGAACGGGTCTCGAAATGGGTGGGTGTCTCGATCCAGCGTTTCGATACGGCAGGTAGGTGTTTTGAAACGGGTGACCGTTGGACACAAATTTAAATTGTTCTGATGTTTGCATGTTTTACATTTTAGTCCTAAATGTTGAGGTTGCAATTGCTTGAGCTTGAGATGTCCAATTAAGATGAGATTTGATAAAGAAACATGTAACATGACTAATTTCATATTGGTAACGTTAAAATCAATGAAGACGATCTAATTTACAAAAATTACAATTTCGTCCTGAAACTCGTATAAAGTGCAAGTGAGTCCCTATATGTTATCCGATCGCTATGCCTTTCTCAATTGTATTTTATGAGTACTCACTTAGGGTTAACGTGTATCTAGACAAGACTAAAAAGACAAAAAAAGGTCGTGAATCAAGGTTGACTTTCGGGTTGACTTTGGTTTTCCCCGTGTAACCTTCGTAGTTTGGGTCAATCATTTAGGCCGGGCTAAGGGGTTACATTTAAATTAAATTTAAATTCAACTTAAATATGGGACGAATAGGGTTAAAATTCAAAGAAAAATAAACTCTCTCTTCAATGGATTGAATTTAATCAAGCTAGGGTAAATTCTTTTCCCAAAATTCCAATTCGTCGTATGCCAAGCTTCTGTGTTGGCAGTGCTCATGGCACACTGGATTCTTTCATTCTACCAACTTCTCATGCCAATTCACTGCTCTGGCAAAGTGTCTGGCACATAAATCTGCAAATGTCTGAATTTCCTGATCATCTCATGCCAAGTCCTTCCTTGGCATTGTCCCTGACATACGAAATTTGCACATTCTCAAAGCAAACTATAGGCTGTCGAATAGTCCTGCTTTAAATGCATGTGTACATTGATGCCTAGTTGTAATATAAAAGATATCGTCTCCACAGGGATTAGGAAACCCTTCAGAATTTATCTTTCTGCACAAGTAAAAAATAAAAACACAAGTAAATTGAGGTTTTGTTTGAATCGATTAAACTAAAAGAAATTAAAATAAAGAGTCGAGAAATCATATTGAGAAAATAGGTCGGTATTGGTATGCTTTGTAGTGTGGATTTTGAATGCTTCGTATCGGGAAAGTATTGCAGAATCGTCTTAATAGTCTAAACAGTTTTGACAAAAAACTGCCTTGGCAGATGCCCGCCTCGGCAGAGACTACGTAGCTGCCCGGACGGCTAAGCGACAATTCAAAGTTCGACAAGGCTTCCTTCAGTGAATCCTTATTATCCTAAGTCGAAGTGCTATTGGCGAACACGTCTTGATAATACCTCCCGACCTGAATCAAAGGATGAACACCAACTAATGATAAGCCTCCTTTAGCCGCTGAACTTCCAACTTATTTCTAAGCCAAAGTAGTTTTACCCAAGATTGGATAAAACCGTGTTTACTCGTTCTTGAGTTCAACTCTCTCGAAATTAAACAAATAGATAAATTACAACTTCCTCTCCCGATTTGATTGCAAACAATTGAAAACCAAGAGTAAACAAACTTTGAATTTTATTGCAATAACTTTAACCTAAACGAATACAAGCAATCTCTCACAACACTTAACAAAACCAACCCTTAGCCCTAGGAGAAGTTTAGAACATGATGGATGAATGGAAGCTCTAGCATTTCTCAAAAATCACTCGATCTCCCTTTCTTAGTCGGCTAGGGTATGTATTTATAGGGATTGGCCTAGGTCAAAGTCGGTTTAGAGTAGGAGTACTAGTTAGAATCATATTACAACTCATTAAAAGAACAAATCTCTATCATTAATTCTTCCTAGATTCATGTTTGACTTTTTCCACCATAACTTTGAATGTGGCTTTTCTTGAGCTTTTGGGCTCCGATCCTCATGCAAGTGGTTTCTAAAATCAAGCTTGATGTGTTATTTCAATCGCATACCACTTTGTATTTTTCCAGTTTCCTTGGGCTACTACCTCGTCGGCATACAGTCCGCTGCCTCGACAGAGGTCTGTGTTGGTGTGAGTAACTAAGCATGGCTCCTTACACTGGGCTTATCCTGTAACACCCGGGTTCGGGGGTCGGGTGAACTAAATAATTAAAATAATGTTCCTGGTTTTGTTTTCAAATTAGTTAGTTGTGTTGGACATATTTTAAAATTAAACCTCAAATAGCCATGGATTTCATGCTCTAGTGAATATTTCATTTCATTAAGGGTAAATGAGTCTTTTGGCTTTTAAGATAAAACAAAACAAATAAAAGATATCTTTTTCACTCATCTTCTCCCCCCTCTCAAAAACATTTCCAACGACAACTTCCTCCCCGCCATTGAAGTTACTATTCCATTTCCTCCTTCCTTCATCCTTGGTGATTTTTGAAAGGTAATCGCGTTTTTGACTTGCCCTTACCTTCCTCTCCATTCCTATACCTTTAGATTTCATTAAAACCCATTGTTTTAAATTTTGAGTTTTTCAAGTTCTAAGTTAAAAATCCAAACTTTATTGACTTTTGATTGAGATTTTGATTTCTTAAAGTTAGATATGTATTTGTTAGCCCAAATGGTCCAACATATATGATTTTTACATGGTTTTATAATGATTCACGTATTTGGGTTTGTTGGGGGTTTTAGAGGGGTTTAAAGCTGAGTTTTGGGGCTGTTTAATATTGGGAATTGATGGCTGATGGTTGTATGATGTTTAGGAGTTGTTTTGGAAGCTATTAGGTGTGTTAAAAGTGTTGGAATCATTGGTTCTTTGTTGAGTTTAAGGCTGCTCGAAAATGGTGTTTTGAGAGTGTTTTGGGTCGAGTATTAGCTTGAATTGTTTTATGGGCTTGCTACAGTGATTTGTGGACTGAAATGTGGTTATTTTGATTGTGTCGGATTGTTTAGAAGCAAGGAATTGTGTTGGTGAAGCCTCGAGAACGAATCCGGTTAGCTTGGTGGATTGTTCGGCTAGAGTTGTTGAGCTTGGAGTAGTCAGTGAGTGGTTCTTCGTTTTTAAATTGGTTTTCAAATGTTGGTTCAAGCATATAGACCTAGGTCGGGCTTGGTAAGCCCACCTAGAGTTAGGGTTAGATTGGTAGTCTAATCTCAAGCTTTAGTTAGAGACCTTTTGTTGAACTTTGAATGTTGTGTTTATGCCTCACATGTTAATTGTGATTAAGGTCGCTATGCATATTGTGGCTATGTGTGTTATTGAGGCATGATGATTTGTTTATGTATTGTGATATGCATGGGGTTGATGTAATGGGTGTAAATGATTGTAAATCATGGTGGCTACGTGCTAGGCACAGGAAATGGTAAGAAATTTGTGTTATGAAAGATTGTGAAATGTGTTAGTATTGGCACTAGTATGCTTGGGTACAAATGATCGATCATTAGGATGTTAGTGTGCACACGAGAGTCGAAATGCGCGCGTGGTCTTGGTGATGGTAGTCATCAAGATGGAGTATGGGTACGCCCGGAAACCTTCTTTTATATGTTAGTTAGTGATGAGTGGAATCCCATCGACGGGACGTGAGTATGAGGCTTCGTAGCCTCGGAGCAGATGAGTTCAGGGGATCTACGCCTGAGAGATCAGAGTTGTGGCTAGAGAAGACAGTTCGTATCTTAGCTCAGATGGGATGTGTTGGGACTCGTAAGTTAGGCTGTGTGGTTTCGTTGCTTTAGGGTGATGCCTACACCTGGTGGGTCACCATTACTACTGGCGTGCCTGAGACCGAGATCAGGTAGAATTTCTTTGAGACTGCTTTCAGAAAGAGGTATTTGGGCCTGAGATACTTAGATGAGAAGAAGCAAGAGTTCATGGCTCTTGTTCAGGGAGATGCAGCAGTAACAGATTATGAGATCCCCTTTGTCCGACTGAGTCAGTATACTCCGGAGTTGGTTCCTACTGAGAGGGACCGTTGTGATCGATTCGGGTATGGGCTTCATGAGGAAGTCAAAAGGTACACCTTGGCTACTGATTATTCTGATTTTGATGTCTTGGTCCAAGGACATCGAGCATAGCTTGGGTTTGACCAAGCGTTCAGGAGGATCCAGTTCAGGAAAGAGGTACAACAACTTTGATCGTGGTGATGCCAAGAGGCATCGGGGCAGTGGATAACAGTTTGATCATAGGCGTGGTGGTGGCCACCATGGTAGAGGCCATCAGGGCCAGAGAGCTGGAGGGCGTTTGCCCGAGTGTGCCCGATGTGGGGGAACTATCATGCTTGCTGGAACTGTGGATCGAGAGACCACTTCAGGAGAGAGTGTCCGCATCATGCGACACAGGTACCGATTCAGGCACAGACTCTTGCGAGAGCGATCGATTATCAGAGAGGCTGTGGGCGCAGTCGTGGTTACTTCCAGCCGAGGGCTGATGCACCTAGAATATAGGCACCGAGGAATCTTGCTCATGTTGTTGCAGTACAACCAGAGGCCGGTGGACCAGCTAGAGTCTACGCACAGAGAGAGGCATGGAATGACACAGATGTGATAGCAAGTAATTTTGAGTTACAGTCCATGTCTTTGCTTTCCTTAGTTGATTCGGGTTCCATGCATTCTTACATTTTGAGTGAGCATGCAAAGAAGCTAGACATACCTGTTGAGATTTTAGTTGTAGGGATGCATGTGACTAGTTCCTTTGGTGAGACAGTTGTAGTTAGACGGATGTATAGAAGGTGTCCGCTAAAGATTCAGGGTCATGTGTTTCCTGTTGATATGATGGAGCTTCCGTTCGACGAATTTGATATCATTTTGGATATGGATTGGTTGGTTGAGCACAGAGCTAGGGTAGATTTTGAGACAAAGAGAATTTCGTTGAAGCTTTCCAATACCTACGAGGTAGTGGTGGTAGGCGAAAATGTTAAGTTCTTGTCGAATGTTGTGTCGTCTTTAGAGGCTCATAGGTTGATGGACTCCGGTTGTGGGGCTTATTTAGCGTATGTGATGAATCTGAATATGAGCGATGTTAGACTGAAAGATATCAGGACAGTTTGTGATTATCCAGATGTATTTCCAGAAGAGTTACCGGGTTTACCTCTTGACAGGGATGTAGAGTTTGTGATTGAGACTATTTCAGGGTCTACTCTAGTTTCTATTGCTCCATACTGCATGGCTCCAAAAGAGTTGAAAGAGTTGAAAAGTCAGCTTCAGGAGTTGTTAGACCGAGGTTTTATTAGGCCTAGTAGTTCACCTTGGGGTGCTCCCGTGTTGTTTGTGAAGAAGAAGGATGGCAGTATGAGGATGTGTATCGACTACAGGCAGTTGAACCAGTTGACAGTAAAGAACAAGTATATGTTGCCTCGTATAGATTACTTGTTTGATCAGTTTAGGGGTGCCTCAGTATTTTCAAAGATAGATTTGAGATCAGGGTACTATCAGTTGAAGGTAAAGGAGTGTGATGTTCCGAAGACAAACTTTAAGACTAGATACGGTCATTATGAGTTCCTTGTGATGTCGTTTGGCTCACGAATGCACCAAAAACTTTCATGGACATGATGACAGAGTTTTCTGAGACTATGTAGACCGATTTGTAGTTGTTTTCATAGACGACATCCTTGTGTACTCGAGATCAGAAGAAGAACATGATGAGCACTTGAGACTTGTTTTGCATAGATTGATGATCAATCAATTGTATGCTAAACTGAGTTAATGCGAGTTCTGGATTAGAGAGGTTGTGTTTCTTGGCCATGTTGTATCAACTGAAGGTATCCGTGTTGATCCGAAGAAGATTGGAGCCATTGTTGAGTGGAAACAACCTAAGTCAGTGACTGAGATTAGGAGTTTCCTAGGACTAGCTGGTTACTATAGGAGATTCGTTGATGGTTTCTCTACAGTAGCTGCTCCGTTGACTAAATTGTTTCAAAAAGAAGTGAAGTTTGAGTGGTCAGATGCGAGACAGAGCGCTTTTGAGAAATTAAAAGAAGCTTTGACGAATGCTCCAGTGTTGGTACAACCAGTTTCAGGGAAAGAGTTCGTGATCTATAGCGATGCTTCCTACGTAGGTTTAGGTTGTGTTATGATGCAAGAAAGGATAGTTGTTGCTTATGCTTCGAGACAGTTGAAGGTGCACGAGAAGAACTACCCTACGCACGACATTGAGTTAGCAGCAATTGTGTTTGCGTTGAAGATTTGGCGTCACTACTTGAATGGTGAGAAGTGCACGATTTACACTGATCATAAAAGCTTAAAGTACCTGATGACTCAGAGAGAGCTGAACTTGAGACAGAGAAGGTGGCTTGAACTGTTGAAAGGCTATGATATGACTATTGAGTACCATTCGGGTAAGGCAAATGTAGTGGCTGATGCATTGAGCAGAAAAGTTGATGTTGAGTTGCGAGCTATGTTTGCTAGGTTGAGTGTATCAGATGATGGTGGCTTGATTACAGAATTGCAAGTGAAGCCTTCATTGATTCAGATGATCAGGGAGAAACAGTTGCAAGACGTATCTTTAGCTTCACATGTTCAGGACATTGCAGAAGGTAGACTGACAGAGTACAGTTTCAGTGATGAGAATGTGTTATGTTTCAGAGACAGAGTTGTAGTACCTGAAGATGTTGAGTTGAGACGTATGATTCTGAGCGAAGCACATTCGAGTCCTTTTTCTATGCATCCAGGTAGTACCAAGATGTATCGAGATCTAAAGAGTGATTATTTCTGGGTTGGTGTGAAGAAGGATGTAGCCGAGTATGTGAGTCGTTGCATGGTTTGTGAGAGAGTAAAGGCAGAACATCAGGTTCGTTCAGGTTTGTTACAGCCTTTGAAAATTTTGGAATGGAAGTGGGAGAGAATCACTATGGACTTTGTGTCAGGGTTGTCGTTGTCTCCTTCGAAGAAGAATTCTGTTTGGGTAATAGTTGATAGATTCACTAAATGTGCTCATTTCTTAGCAGTGAACACCATAGATTTTTTAGACAAGTTGGCAGATTTGTACATCCGCGAGTTTGTGAGGTTGCATGGAGTTCCGAAGTCTATTGTATCAGACAGAGATTTGAGATTCACATCGAGGTTCTAAGGTTGTTTGCATAGTGCCCTAGGTAGCCGTTTGCATTTCAGTACTTCATATCATCCGCAGTCTGATGGTCAGTCAGAGAGAGTGATACAGGTATTAGAGGATATGCTCCGTTGTTGTGTGATTGACTTCCAGGGTTCTTGGGAGAAGCATTTACCTTTAGTCGAGTTTGCTTACAACAACAATTGCCAGGCTAGTATTCAGATGGCTCCTTATGAGGCATTGTATGGTATGCGATGTAGGACTCCGATCTGTTAGGTCGAAACGGGTCAAAAATTGTTACCTATGCCAGATTTGCTTAAGGGGACTACCGATAAAGTGAGGTTGATTTGTGACCGTTTGAAAGCAGCTTCCGATCGTCAGAAATCTTACGCAGATTTGAAGAGAAAAGAGATTGAGTTTTCAGTGGGTGAGAAAGTGTTTCTGAAAGTATCTCTGTGGAAGAAGGTAATGCGATTTTGCCGGAAAGGCAAGTTGAGTCCGAGGTTTATCGGTCCGTATGAGATAGTTGAGCAGATTGGGCCAGTAGCTTACCGTTTGAGATTGCCTTCAGAGTTAGAGAAGATCCACAATGTCTTCCATGTGTCGATGCTTAGGAGATATAGATTAGATCCGTCTCATGTTATGCCCGTTGAGGAGATAGAGCTGAATCTGGATTTGTCTTACAATGAAAAACCAAATGAGATACTTGCTTCTGATAGCAAGGTGTTGCGTGGCAAGACCATAGAGTTGGTCAAGGTGTTGTGGAGATATAGAGGTGTGGAAGAGGCCATGTGGAAGAGGAAAGCTGATATGCTTGAGCAGTTTCCGTATTTGTTTCCGTCAGGTAATTTCGGGGACGAAATTCCTTAAGTGGGGGAGAGTTGTAACACCCGGTTTGGGCTTAGGCCCTGTTTGATGTTAGTCTTCTTGAGAGTCTTGTTTTCTGCTGTCGCTTCACACATAGGTCTAATTAAATCCATCTAGACAAGATAATAAACGAAAAAGTTTTCTCGGGTTGTTAAAAGAAGTGGAGCCTTAACGGGTTTCGCCTCGGTTATCCCAGTGTAGCCCACTCGGACCGGTCAATTGTCCGAGCCGAGACGATGTGGTTACATATCCTTTGTATCATAGTCTGATCAGTTCTTCATCAGGTTCATCAGCATCTTCCATCGATTGTCCAACTCCTTCCTTCTGCCCTCCTTGCTACCTTGGCATTGTCTGTCTAGGCGGGTACCTGCGCACAGTAAAACACATACATGAGCAGTATCTTTATAGAGAAAAACAATTAAATTCATCAAACATGGCAGATTACCTAATCTATACAATTTTGTGTATGATTACCTAATAAATGCTACTAAAACATGCTTAAGTGCAACAATAATTGAGCTAAACTAGGGATAAAATGTAGGAATTTTACATACTTAACACAAACCTTTCAACACAACAAAGGAAATAAAATAAAAATTAAAAGAAAAAAGTATTGAAAATCTTAAATCCTAAAAACAAAGAAAAAACATCTAACCTTTATAAGTTTAAAATTCATTGTACCAGTTTGCTACTTTTTTGGATTAATACTACAACATTTATATAAAAAATAGATAGATAAGTGATCGAAATTATAATTATTTTTTCCTATTTACTGTCAATATACCAAATACAAAATTACGTTTATAAGATTTCAAATTGTAGGAAGCAAAAATAAAAATATTTAAATTTTTTATGTGATAGAACCGAAACGAAATTATATGAAACTTAATAATCCAAAATATGTCGTGTCATATATGTATTCCAAAACCAAGCCAAACAATGGCCTGAAGTGTGGGCTGATGATGAGGGCTTGAGCCTTGAAGCAAAAGCCGACGAAAAAAAAATTAAGGGTTCAGAATATATGGCCTTTAAATTTTAGAGAAAATTACATTGGTGGTCACCAAATTATGCATATTTTTCTATTTTGATCACCAAATAAAATTTTTCGTTAAAAATGTCTCTAACGTTATGTTCAAAGGAAAAATTAACGGTAACGTCGATGTGAATTTTTTAAATATTTCTCTCAACTTTATATATTATTTTTATTTAACTTTGTTCAACCAACCGGACGATGACATGTGCCTGATTGAATAAAAAAATTCAAAGGAAAATTATAAAAGAGTACAATTAGAGAAGCTAAGGTTTGAACCCACTAAGGGCAAACCAACTATGCTAAGACTTCAATTTGGCGTTTTTTTTACTAAAATATTTATTTAATGTATGTTACAACACAAAATAAAATGTTAAAGTTAGGAAATAAATTCGAACACAAGATTACGAAGGTAAACCAATAACAGACTAGCAAACAATGGGTGCAAGATTGATAGATAAGACTTGGCAAGGGATATTGGATTTTACACTAGCAAACCAATAACATTAAACTCTGATTCTATTGACGAGCAGATTTTAAGTTAGTATTGCCTCTGTCGATGGTAATGCCCTAAGTTCACTACTCTCAACACCTATATGTCTATAGTGAGTTTTCAAGTAAATAACTTGTTGAAGAGTCAACCTATACAAGGGGTAGATTTACTTCAAGTGTAAGTTTCATCTACTTGAATATTTTCTATCGAAATTTCTTTCCTTAGTATTTTGTTACAAAGTAATCAATCAAAGATGATTAAAAAGGAAAACAAACTTTAATTAAATAAATTAAATAAACGAGACAAATAGAGTACAAGATGCAAAATCAGATTTGAACGAAAAAAAGACTGATGAATCGTGTTGAGGCCTGCAGCTACGTAGTTTTCTTAAGACAAATTTCGACCACTCTAGAGTGCTTGAGTCCGTTGGTCGTCGGTTTCCCAAGATACAACAACAAAAGATGTTTGAAAGTAGTACAACTGAAAAGATATCGAATGTAGCCCCCTCGACCCGGCCTAGCCGCCAGACCTCAACGAATGGGTTACACGGGGAAAACCGAAGCGAAACCCGTTAAGGCTCCACTCCGATTAGCAACCCTAGAAAATTTCTTTTAAAGTTATCTTGTGCAGATGCATTAATTATATCCTATATGAGAGGACAGGCAGCGAAAAACACACATGGATACAAAACAAGCAAAACAGACAATTAAGATATCCCTTTTCAGATGTTTCAACAGGTTGTATCGGTACGCTAAAGGACTGTATCGATACCCAAAAGGTGTGTATCGATACACCCTCAACCGTCAACTTCCCTTGGTCAACTACATAGACCATACCGATAAACCAAAATCTCGTCAATTTCTCAGATTTCTAGAGAGCATTTTGGGTATCGATACGCCCCGCGTACCGGTACGCCTTGCCCAAAAACAACGGACCGTATCACCCTTGAGCGTATCAACACACCCTGCTCTACAAAATAGGTTTTAGCTGCAAAAACACAAGGGACCCAACACTAGAGGCACTTAGAAAACATTTAAGCAACATACATTCACACTTATATCACAAGGCATCCATGGATAAACATATAAGGCAAGTTAAACACATAACGATGCAACAACCAACAATACAAGATTCTTAGAGAAAACAAGCAAACATAGCATTCACCAACATAGCCAAAAGCTAAACCAAAGCATAAATCATCATGGTAAAAGGCAATACAAGCCCAAAACAACTAAGCAAACTTTACCAAAGCAAGAGACATGCTAACAACACCTCAAAACATAAAGGCCATATCTCATTGCTTAATACTAATTATTGAAGTCTAAACTCATACTTGAGCAAACCAAACTCCATTGGATTCTCCCTTTTTCCACGAGCTGCTCTGTAGGTCTAAGGATTTTAAAAGCGATCCACTCACCAGCCAACACACAAACGATGTCCAAGATGCCGAATCAAGCCTCCGAACTACCCAGATTTTCGTCCACAAAGCCCGAATCTGATTCCTTTATTTTAAGCAACCCAAAACTGAACATTAGAACACTAATACACTCACAATCACAGCAAAAACCCGGAACTCAATAGTCTTGCAACAACACACATCGATTCAAGCCCCAAACTTCACTCAATTTCGTTCTAATGAAACCTCAAGCTGAACCCGCAATTTCCAAACATCAAAACACACAAAATATCATCTAAAAACATCTCTCAACAACAAGGGAACCATCAGCCATGATTTCTACCCAAAACCAAGCCAAAAACTCAAGATTTTCGACTCCCAAAATCACCCGCAATACCCGTTTCAGGTTTCCTATAACAACGCACCATTTTCGTGTTATTTTAGCAATAAAAAAAAGTTAAAACTCACTCAAACTCAGCCATAGTCAACCCAAACGAAAACCCATAAACTTCCTTTCATTTCAAACCAAACTTCCTTTCATTTCATGTTTAAACCATAGGTTTTGCAAAAATATTAGCATTTAGGACTCATGGAAGATAAAATCAACTTTAGGAGCCATTTACCTTGAAGAAATCACTTGGATTGAAGTGTTGAAACCAATGGAATAGTGAAATGGGGTTTATGGGAAGTTTTGAACGTGAAAATCAAATGGGAGAAGATGATAGCTTTCAAAAATCCCCTCTCTTTATTTCTTTTTATAAGAAAAATTCTCGTTTTACCCCTTTGATAAAAATCAAGGTTATCCATTTAAAAATGGTTTCAAAATTAACCTAACCCAAAACGGTTTAACTAATCCGATTATCTCCCGGCCCAAAACACGAGGCGTTACAACTCTTCCCCACTTAAGGAATTTCGTCCTCAAAATTTACATGGCGGAAAGAGATACGAAAACTGCTTTCTCATGTCATCCTTACTCTCCCAAGTGGCTTCTTCCACTCCTCGGTGTTGTCACTTAACTTTAACAAACTCAATGGTCCTTCCTCGCAACACTTTGTTGTCCAAAGCCAAAATCTCAACTGGTTCTTCATCGTAGGTCAAATCCGGATTCAATTCAATCTCCTCAATTGGCATAACATGTGATGGATCTGATTTATACCTCTGAAGCATCGAAACATGAAACATGTAGTAAATATTCTCTAGTTCGGCCAGCAGTCTCAATCTATAGGCAACGGGACCCACTCTCTCAACTATCTCATACGGATCGATGAATCTTGAGCTCAACTTACCTTTCCTACCAAACCTCGTCACCTTCTTCCAAGGTGAGACTTTCAAGAACACTTTGTCCCCCATGGCATACTTTATTTCTCTTCTTTTCAAATATGCATAAGATTTCTGTTGATCCGAAGCTGCCTTCAAACGGTCACAAATCAACTGTACTTTCTCGATAGTACCATTAAGCATATCAGGCAAAGGTATCAATTTCTGACCCGCTTCGGCCCAACAAACAAGTGTTCTACATTTTCTACCATACAAAGCTTCATAAGGTGCCATATGAATGATCGCTTTGTAACACCCGGGTTTTGGGGTCGGGAGTTGATGGAATAGTGAAATGGGGTTTATGGGAAGTTTTGAACGTGAAAATCAAATGGGAGAAGATGATAGCTTTCAAAAATCCCCTCTCTTTATTTCTTTTTATAAGAAAAATTCTCGTTTTACCCCTTTGATAAAAATCAAGGTTATCCATTTAAAAATGGTTTCAAAATTAACCTAACCCAAAACGGTTTAACTAATCCGATTATCTCCCGTCCCAAAACACGAGGCGTTACAACTCTTCCCCACTTAAGGAATTTCGTCCTCAAAATTTACATGGCGGAAAGAGATACGAAAACTGCTTTCTCATGTCATCCTTACTCTCCCAAGTGGCTTCTTCCACTCCTCGGTGTTGTCACTTAACTTTAACCAACTCAATGGTCCTTCCTCGCAACACTTTGTTGTCCAAAGCCAAAATCTCAACTGGTTCTTCATCGTAGGTCAAATCCGGATTCAATTCAATCTCCTCAATTGGCATAACATGTGATGGATCTGATTTATACCTCTGAAGCATCGAAACATGAAACATGTAGTAAATATTCTCTAGTTCGGCCAGCAGTCTCAATCTATAGGCAACGGGACCCACTCTCTCAACTATCTCATACGGATCGATGAATCTTGAGCTCAACTTACCTTTCCTACCAAACCTCGTCACCTTCTTCCAAGGTGAGACTTTCAAGAACACTTTGTCCCCCACGGCATACTTTATTTCTCTTCTTTTCAAATATGCATAAGATTTCTGTTGATCCGAAGCTGCCTTCAAACGGTCACAAATCAACTGTACTTTCTCGATAGTACCATTAAGCATATCAGGCAAAGGTATCAATTTCTGACCCGCTTCGGCCCAACAAACAAGTGTTCTACATTTTCTACCATACAAAGCTTCATAAGGTGCCATATGAATGATCGCTTTGTAACACCCGGGTTTTGGGGTCGGGAGTTGATGGAATAGTGAAATGGGGTTTATGGGAAGTTTTGAACGTGAAAATCAAATGGGAGAAGATGATAGCTTTCAAAAATCCCCTCTCTTTATTTCTTTTTATAAGAAAAATTCTCGTTTTACCCCTTTGATAAAAATCAAGGTTATCCATTTAAAAATGGTTTCAAAATTAACCTAACCCAAAACGGTTTAACTAATCCGATTATCTCCCGTCCCAAAACACGAGGCGTTACAACTCTTCCCCACTTAAGGAATTTCGTCCTCAAAATTTACATGGCGGAAAGAGATACGAAAACTGCTTTCTCATGTCATCCTTACTCTCCCAAGTGGCTTCTTCCACTCCTCGGTGTTGTCACTTAACTTTAACCAACTCAATGGTCCTTCCTCGCAACACTTTGTTGTCCAAAGCCAAAATCTCAACTGGTTCTTCATCGTAGGTCAAATCCGGATTCAATTCAATCTCCTCAATTGGCATAACATGTGATGGATCTGATTTATACCTCTGAAGCATCGAAACATGAAACATGTAGTAAATATTCTCTAGTTCGGCCAGCAGTCTCAATCTATAGGCAACGGGACCCACTCTCTCAACTATCTCATACGGATCGATGAATCTTGAGCTCAACTTACCTTTCCTACCAAACCTCGTCACCTTCTTCCAAGGTGAGACTTTCAAGAACACTTTGTCCCCCACGGCATACTTTATTTCTCTTCTTTTCAAATATGCATAAGATTTCTGTTGATCCGAAGCTGCCTTCAAACGGTCACAAATCAATTGTACTTTCTCGATAGTACCATTAAGCATATCAGGCAAAGGTATCAATTTCTGACCCGCTTCGGCCCAACAAACAAGTGTTCTACATTTTCTACCATACAAAGCTTCATAAGGTGCCATATGAATGATCGCTTTGTAACACCCGGGTTTTGGGGTCGGGAGTTGAGTGTGTGAGTCGAGTTCGGGTCATTAGACTCGGTTTAATTTAAATAGGCTTTGGCTTTATTTTAATAAGGCTTAAATTTTATTAATGACATTTTTGTAAATTCCCAAAAGTAAGGAAAAAGATGACTGAAGGCCTTTTTGAAACAAAAAAAAAGTGGTCTTCTTCCTTGTTTCAAAATCTCACGACCTAAAACTCCCAAATCCTCCCAATCACTATTCTATCAAGTTTCTTCATCGTTTCAAGAGATTTCAATGAGGTAAACACGTTTTTGACTTCTCCTCTTTGTCTCAGTCATTTCCATGGTTTTAGATTCTTAAAAACATCATCTTTTTAGTTTTCAAGTTTCAAGTTTTCAAAGGAAAAGGAAGAGGCTTTATGGGTTTTTTGTTTAGCTCTTGATTGGATAAGTTCGTATATGTCTTAATCTAGTCCTTAAATGTATTATAACTTAAAATGGTGGGGTTTTGGTCAAAATCCCGAAATGGGTTTTTGGGTGTATTTTAAAAGTGTCTAAATTGGTATTTTTGGAGTGGTTTTGTGAAGGGTTGAAGGGCTGATGATATAGAGATGTTAGAGAAGTGTTTTGAAGGTTTTTAAAGGTATTTTGGGTGTTGGAATTGGTAGTTCTCAGCTGAGTTTGATGGGAGTATGAAAATGGGAATTTGTGGTTGTTAGTTTTGGCTTGAGGTTGTGAGAAATGGGTATTGGTTGAAATCTGAGTTGTGATAGTGAATTGTGGATGTTTTGTGTAGTAATACATTATTTTTGATTGGTTAGAATCAAGCGAAATCATTGGAGAAGGTTCGGGTACAATTCTGGAAGTTGTGGAGGCTTGAGTCGGCTTTGCTTGGTTTGCTTAAGGAAGTGTGGTGAGTGGAATCTTTTAAATTGGTTTAAATTGGTTCAAGTGTATGGTTGAGGAGTTGGATTGAGCTTGGTAGGCCAATCTAAGGTAGAGGTTAAGTTGGTAGCTTGACTTCTTGTATGATTTATGAGTTTGCTAAGTATGCATGTTATAATCTTGTAAAGCATGAGTTGATTATGTATGTGATATATACATTGATGTGTGTGATGATTAATATGTTGATATGCATGATGGTTTGCCATGGTGTGACCTAATAGTATGATTGGCACTAGTTAAATTACTGGGTATAAATGATCGATCATTAGGATGAGACTGTGCACACGGTTGAGCCAAATTCGCGCATTGCCTTGGGGACGTAAGGTCATCAAGGAGGAGTACGGTGATGTAATATTCCACCGGAAATTTTATATTATTACGTGATGACGAGTGGAATCCCATCCGCAGGGCATGTGATGATGAGTGTAATCTTATCCATGCAAGGTCCGGTGATGAGTGTAATCCCACCAAAGGTAACATGATTGTTGAGTACGTTGGAGGTGAAAGCCCCAACGGAAGTTATCCGCATATCCGAGTAAACTAATAGATGACAATATACTTGTTTATATGGATTGGTTGTTAAGATAATTGTTGCATCTTGTTGGGCATAACATGAGGTAAGATGCCATGTTAGTGCATTCATGTATTGTTAGCTTGATGCTTATGTATGCATGTATATTGTTTTAAGGATGGTATGCTTGAACCCTGCATTGTCATTGTTTTTTTTAGAGCACCGTCACTAAGCTTCTAGCTTACGCTCTCGTTTTTGACAATGCAGATCATTAGCGTGGAGTTAGCAAGGAGCAAGGAAAGGTGCAATCCAAGCTTTTGTAGTTGCTCAAGTATGGCTTAGTAAATAATGTGGTAGCTTAGCAATGGGACTGCTATGTGTTTTGTATGAGCGTTGTAGACTCATAGATGTTGGCTTATTGTTTATGCCTTGCTTTGGATTTGTAAACCATGTGATGATATTCCCTAATGCTTTTGTTTTAAAGGCTTATGACCTTTGTTCCATAGATGCTATATGTTGTTTTGTGAGCATGTAAACCTTGTTGGTGAATATATGTGCCTTTTGGCTTTTTAGACCAATTTATGTATGTTTTGAATGCAAGTTTCTCTTAAGTATGAATACCTTGATGTTAATGCTCTATTGTTCGTTTAAATAGTTCCGTATGATAATTCTTGGTTGTTAGATGTGGTATGAATGGTTGTTTGTGGCTAGGTGAGTCAAAAATTGCATTTAGAGTTGAGTCTTAGTGCTTTTTGCTGCTAATTGGAGTCTTGCAGTGCAGGGCGTATCGGTACGCCCAAGAGTCGTATTGATACGGTCCTACACCTTGGGACTCGGATTAGGCTTAGCGTACCAGTAGACGGGGGTGTATCGATATGCCAAAACCTCTCTGGAAATCTGAGATTTGTACTAGATTTTGGCGTTTTGGTACGGGTCTTAGGTGTACCGGTACGATTTTTATCGTTTGGCCGTGAGATGTTGACCGAGGAGGGCGTATCGGTACGGTCAACCAGTGTACCGATACGGTCTCCCTAGGTTGACTTGGGGCAGTTGACCTAGTCAAGGCGTATCGTTACCCTCTTCTAGTGTATCGATATGGCCTGCTGTATAAACTAAAACGGGTTGTTTTAAATTGCTTGCTTGCATGTTTGCTTTAATTCGTTGTGTTTCTGCTGTCGTGTTTCACATAGGAAGTATTAAAGCCTTTAGACAAGATAATGTTAAAAGAAATTTTCTAGGGTTGCTAACCGAAGGGGAGCTTTAACGAGTTTCACTTCGGTTTTCCCCGTGTGACCCACTCGGACTGGTCAGTCGTCTAGACTGGGACGAGGGGGTTACATTTGTTGGTATCAGAGCCTGAGGTTTCTAAGACCTCGGGCAGGTAAGTGAGGTAAGATTGAAGTGTTATGTTGTTGCTATGTCTTGGTAAATGTTTTGCCATGTATGCTTGTTGTTTGTTTGACCGTATAGTGTTTGAACGCATGTGTTAGCATGAATGTGGTGTTGAGGCGTAGTGTCGAGTTCCCATTGCTACTATTACTTATTTTGAAAAGGTTTTGTAAAGGAATATACTTGAGCACGATTGGACCCTTGCCTTTGCTAACTTAATCCTTATTTGTTTGTTTGTTGTAGTTGTTATCTTACTAGCTGTGAAATGAGACCAAGAGAGAGGCCTAGGATGGTTCAACATGAACTACGGGCTGCAGCTCTGGAAGTTGAGCCAGTTGTCAAGGCACAGGCTCCTCCACCTCTTTCTTCTCCTCATCGTCAAGAGAGAGGTGAGGCAAGAGCCGAGGGTGTAGAATCTCAGGTGGGCCAAGGACTAGCCGGGATAGATTTAGCTCCTCTAGTTCAGGCGATAGCCGGGGCTTTTCAGGCAGCAGTGGCTGGGGGTCAGGCAGTGGCACAACCTTAGAGTGAGGGTACTAGTTTGCCACTAGAGAGACTTTGCAGTTTGGGAGGCGAAGAGTTTAGAGGGTTGGCACCCGAGAGGTCTAAGACTTGGTTTGACAAGATCGTCCGTATTCTGACACAGATGGGTTGTACTGGAGCGCGCAAGCTAGGGTGTGTTGTATCTCTGCTTCAGGGTGATGCCTACACTTGGTGGGTCACCATTACCACGGGAATGCAGGAGGCCGAGATCACTTGGGAGTTCTTTGAGTCAGCTTTTCGTAAGAAGTATCTGGGTCCCCGTTATCTCGATGAGAAGAAGAAGGAGTTTATGGCTTTGCTTCAAGGGAACTTAATCGTGACCGAGTATGAGATCCGTTTCGTCAGGTTGAGTCAGTATGCATCTGAGCTTTTTCCTACTGAGAGGGAACGTTGTGACCGTTTTCGCTATGGGTTGAGTGAAGAGATCAAGAGGTACACCTTGGCTACTGACTACACAGATTTTGATGTCTTGGTCACTAGGGCCAAAGACATAGAGCACAATTTGGGTTTGACCAAACATTCTGGTGGTTCTAGTTTTGGAAAAAGGTCGGGCGACTTTGATAGAGATGATGCCAAGAGGCATCAGGACAATAGGCATCACTATGACCATAGACGTGGTGGTGGTAACCACAGTAGGGGCCATCAGGGCCAGAGAACTAGTGGGCGTTTGCCCGAGTGTGCTCGTTGCGGGAGGAATCACACCGGTGAGTGTTGGGGGAACTTTCACTCTTGTTAAAGCTGTGGAGTTAGGGATCACATTAGGCGTGACTGTCCATATCAGGTGGGGCAGACACCGGTTTAGGGTCAGGCTTCTGCTAGAGCTAATGACGTTCAAAGAGGTCGTTGGCGCGGTAGAGGTGACTTCCAGCCAAGAAATGATGGCCAGAGGAACTTAGAGCATGTAGTTGCTGTCCAACTGGAGGGCGGTGGGTAGGCTAGAGTTTACGCTCAGCGTGAGGGTCAGCATGACACAGATGTGATTGCAGGTAACTTCTCGATACAGTCTTTGGGTTTGCTTTCTTTGATTGACTCCGGGTCTACGCATTCTTACATTTTGAGTGAGCATGCAAAGTTGTTGAATTTACCCTGTGAGGTATTAAAGGTGGGAGTTAGTGTTGCTAGTTCCTTCGGGGATACGGTAGTGGTTAAGAAGATGTACAGGAGGTGTCTGCTGATGGTTCAGGGGCATGTATTTCCAGTGGATGTGATGGAGTTACCGTTCTATGGCTTTGATGTAATACTGGGTATGGAGTGGCTTACCAAACATAGAGCTAGGATAGATTTTGAGACAAAGAGGGTTTTCTTGAAGCTTACGGGTGATTATGAGATTGTGGTAGTAGGTGAGAACGTGAAGTTCTTATCGAATGTAGTTTCAGCTTTAGAGGCTACAAGGTTAGTTGAGTTGCGTTGTAAGGCGTATTTGGCCTACGTGATGAATCCAAACATGAGTGAAGTTACGCCTCAAGATATCCGGACAGTGTGTGACTTTCCGAGTGTGTTTCCGGAAGAATTGTCGGGTTTACCGCCTGATAGGGAGGTAGAGTTTGTTATAGAGACTTATTCAAATTCAGCTCTTGTTTCGATTGCTCCGTATCGTATAGCACCGAAAGAACTGAAAGAGTTGAAGACTCAGCTGCAAGAGTTGACAGATAGAGGCTTTATCCGACCGAGTTCTTCGCCTTGGGGCGCTCCGGTTTTGTTTGTAAAGAAGAAAGATGGATGCATGAGAATGTGTATAGATTATAAACAGTTGAATTATTTGACAGTGAAGAACAAGTATCGCTTGTCGCACATTGATGATTTGTTTGATCAATTTAGAGGGGCATCAGTCTTTTTGAAGATTGACTTGAGATTCGGTTACTATCAGTTGAAGGTAAAAGAGGTTGATGTACCGAAGACGACTTTTAGGACTAGATATGGTCACTATGAGTTTTTAGTCATGCCATTTGGGTTGACTAACGCACCAAATGCTTTCATGGACATGATGAATATGATTTTCCATTAGTATTTGGATCAGTTTGTAGTTATTTTCATAGATGACATCTTGGTGTATTCGTGTACCGAGGAAGACTATGAGCGACAGTTAAGGTTAGTTTTGCGGACTTTGTTAGACAACCAGTTGTATGCAAAATTGAGTAAGTGTGAGTTCTGGATCTGAGAGGTAGTCTTCCTAGGGCACGTAGTGTCAGCCGATGGGATTAGAGTCGATCCAAAGAAGGTAGAAGCCATTGTTGAGTGGAAGCAACCGAAGTCTCTAACAGAGATTCATAGCTTTCTAGGCTTAGCTGGATACTATAGAAGGTTTGTAGAAGGTTTCTCAAAGATAGCCGCTCCTTTGACGAAGTTACTTTAGAAGAATGTTCAGTTTGAGTGGTCAGATGCAAGACACCAAGCCTTTGAGAAATTGAACGAAGCTTTGACCCATGCACCGATTTTGATACAGCCATAGTCTGGGAAAGAATATGTAGTTTACAGTGATGCTTCTTACGTAGGGCTAGGTTGTGTTCTCATGCAAGACAGAAGAGTAGTGGCTTATGCCTCAAGACAGTTGAAGACTCATGAGCGTAACTATCCGACCCACGACATAGAGTTAGCTGCAGTTGTGTTTGCTTTGAAGATTTGGAGACATTATTTGTACGGTAAGAAGTGCACAGTGTGCACAGATCACAAGAGCCTGAAGTATATCATGACACAGCGAGAGTTGAACCTTAGGCAGCGTAGGTGTCTAGAGTTGTTGAAATACTATGATCTTACGATTGAGTACCATCCGGGTAAGACCAATGTGGTGGCAGATACCTTGAGTAGGAAAATAACCGTCGATTTGAGAGCCATGTTTGCTAGATTGAGCTTGTCCGGAGATGGTGGGCTAGTGGCTGAGCTTCAGGTTAGACCAATCTTAGGTCAGTTGATTAGAGAGAAACAACTCTTAGATAGATCTTTGACACCTCACGTGCAAGACATAGCCGAGGGTAGACCTTCAGACTACAGTTTCAGTGCCGATGGGGTATTGTGTTTCAGAGATAGGATAGTTGTGCCAGATGACAGTGATTTGAGGCGTACGATCTTGACTGAAGCGCACAGTAGTCCATTTGCTATGCATCCTGGTAGTACGAAGATGTATCGTGACTTGAAGAATGAGTACTATTGGGTTGGTTTGAAGAAAGACGTAGCCGATTATGTGAGTAAGTGTATGGTGTGTCAGAGAGTGAAGGCGGAACATCAGGTTCCCTCAGGTTTGTTGCAACCGTTGAGAATTCCGGAATGGAAATGGGAGAATATCACCATGGATTTCGTTTTGGGTTTTCCTTTGACTCCTACGAAGAAGAACTCAGTTTGGGTTATAGTAGACCATTTCACGAAGAGTGCTCACTTCTTAGTTGTTACCACGACTTACTCCTTAGATAGATTTGTCGATTTGTACATCGGTGAGATTGTGAGACTGCATGGTGTGCCGAAGTTGATTGTGTCCGACATAGATCCGAGGTTCACAGCCCGATTTTGGAAGTGTCTGCATACAGCTTTCGGTACCCGTTTGAATTTCAGCACGTCGTATCATCCTCAGTCAGAGAGGGTTATACAGATTTTAGAGGATATGTTGCGTTGTTGCATCATTGATTTTCAGGGTACATGGGAGAAGTACTTGCCTTCAGTCGAGTTCGCTTATAATAACAGTTTCCAGTTGAGCATTCAGATGGCTCTTTATGAGGCCTTGTATGGTAGGAAGTGTAGAACTCCGATTTGTTGGGCCGAAGCGGGTCAGAGGTTGTTACATATGCTAGATTTTCTTAAGGGGACTACCGATAAGGTGAAATTGATTTGCGACCATTTGAAGGCGGCTTCGGATAGGCAGAAGTCCTATGCCAACTTGAAGAGGAAGGAAGTTGAGTTTTCCGTGGGACGTAGAGTGTTCTTAAAAGTCTCTCCGTGGAAGAAGGTTATGAGATTTGGCCGAAAAGGGAAGTTGAGTCCGAGGTACATTGGGCCATATGAGATTGTGAAACGAGTTGGTTCGGTTGCTTATCAGTTGCGTTTGCCATCCGAGCTATAGAAGATCCACGATGTGTTTCATGTTTCGATGCTTCATAAGTATAGGTCAGATCCATCGCATGTTATGCCTGTAGAGAAGATTGAATTAAATCCGGATTTGACTTATGATGAGGAACCTGTGGAGATCTTAGCCTCAGACAGCAAGGTGTTGTGTGGTAGATCAATTGAGTTAGTCAAATTGAGGTGGCAATGTCGAGGGGTGGACGAGGCCACTTGGGAGAGGAAGAAGGATATGGAAAGGCAGTTTCCTTATCTCTTTCAGTCAGGTAATTTCGAGGACGAAATTCCTTAAGTGGGGGAGATTGTAACATCTGGGTTTTAGGGTCGGGAGTTGAGTGTGTGAGTCAAGTTCGGGTCATTAGACTCAGTTTAATTTAAATAGGCTTTGGTTTTATTTTAATAAGGCTTAAATTTTAGTGATGGCATTTTGGTAAATTCCCAAAAGTAAGGAAAAAGATGAGTGAAGGCCTTTTTGAAACAAAAAAAAATGGTCTTCTTCCTTGTTTCAAAATCTCACGACCTAAAACCCCCAAAACCTCAGAATCACTATTCCATCAAGGTTCTTCATCGTTTCAAGAGATTTCAACGAGGTAAACACGTTTTTGACTTCTCCTCTCTGTCCCGATCATTTCCATGGTTTTAGATTCTTAAAAACATCATCTTTTTAGTTTTCAAGTTTCAAGTTTTTAAAGGAAAAGGAAGAGGCTTTATGGGTTTTTCGTTTAGCTCTTGATTGGATAAGTTTGTATATGTCTTAATCTAGTCCTTAAATGTATTATAACTTAAAATGGTGGGGTTTTGGTCAAAATCCCAAAATGGGTTTTTGAGTGTATTTTAAAAGTGTCTAAACTAGTATTTTTGGGGTGGTTTTGTAAAGGGTTGAAGGGTTGATGATATAGAGATGTTAGAGAAGTGTTTTGATGGTTTTTAAAGGTATTTTGGGTGTTGGAATTGGTAGTTCTCAGCTGGGTTTGATGGGAGTACGAAAATGGGAATTTGTGGTTGTTAGTTTTGGCTTGAGGTTGTGAGAAATGGGTATTGGTTGAAATCTGAGTTGTGACAGTGAATTGTGGATGTTTTGTGTAGTAATAAATTGTTTTTGATTGGTTAGAATCAAGGGGAAACATTGGAGAAGGTTCAGGCACAATTCCGAAAGTTTTGGAGGCTTGAGTCGGCTTCGCTTGGTTTGCTTAAGGAAGTGTGGTGAGTGGAATCTTTTAAATTGGTTTAAATTTGTTCAAGTGTATGGTTGAAGAGTTGGATTGAGCTTGGTAGGCCAATCCAATGTAGAGGTTAAGTTGGTAGCTTGACTTCTTGTATGATTTATGAGTTTTGCTAAGTATGCTTGTTATAATCTTGTAAAGCATGAGTTGATTATGTATGTGATATATACATTGATGTGTGTGATGATTAATATGTTGATATGCATGATGGTTTGCCATGGTGTGACCGAATAGTATGATTGTCACTAGTTAAATTATCGGGTATAAATGATTGATCATTAGGATCAGAGTGTGCACACGGTTGAGTCAAATTCGTGCGTGGCCTTGGTGACGTAATGTCATCAAGGAGGAGTATGGTGATGTAATATTCCACCAGAAATTTTATATTATTACGTGATGACGAGTGGAATCCCATCCGTAGGGCATGTGATGATGAGTGTAATCCCATCCATGCAAGGTCCGGTGATGAGTGTAATCCCACCGAAGGTAATGTTGTTGTTGAATATGTTGGAGGTGAAAGCCCCAATGGAAGTTATCCGCATATCCGAGTAAAATAATAGATGCCAATATACTTGTTTATGTGGTTTGGTTGTTAAGATAATTATTACATCCTGTTGGGCATAACATTAGGTAAGATGCCATGTTAGTGCATTCATGTGTTGTTAGCTTGATGCTTGGTTGATTCTTATGTATGCATGTGTATTGTTTTAAGGATGGCATGCTTGAACCCTGCATTGTCGTTGTTTTTGTTTTAGAGCACCCCCACTAAGATTCTAGCTTACGCTCTCGTTTTTTGACAATGCAGATCATTAGCGTGGAGTTAGCAAGGAGCAAGGAAAGGGGCAATCCAAGCTTTTGTAGTTGCTCAAGTATGGCTTAGTAAATAATGTGGTAGCTTAGCAATGGGACTGTTATGTGTTTTGTATGAGCGTTGTAGACTCATAGATGTTGGCTTGTTGTTTATGCCTTGTTTTGGATTTGTAAACCATGTGATGATATTGCCTAATGCTTTTGTTTTAAAGGCTTATGACCTTTGTTCCATGGATGTTATATGTTGTTTTGTGAGCATGTAAACGTTGTTGGTGAATACATGTGCCTTTTGGCTTTTTAGACCCATTTATGTATGTTTTGAATGCAAGTTTCTCTTAAGTATGAATACCTTGATGTTAATGCTCCGTTGTTCGTTTAAATAGTTCCATATGCTAATTCTTGGTTGTTAGATGTGGTATGAATGGTTGTTTGTGGCTAGGTGAGTCAAAAATTGCATTTAGAGTTGAGTCTTAGTGCTTTTTGCTGCTAATTGGAGTCTTGCAGTGTAGGGCGTATTGGTACGCCTAAGGGTCATATCGATACGGTCCTACACCTTGGGACTCAGATTAGGCTTAGCGTACCGGTACACGGGGGTGTATCGATACGCCAAAACCTCTCTGGCAATATGAGATTTTGATGAGATTTGGCATTTCGGTACGCGTCTTAGGCGTACCGGTACGGTTTTTATCGTTTGACCGTGAGATGTTGATCGAGAAGGGCGTATCGGTACGGTCAATCAGTGTACCGATACGGTCTCCCTAGGTTGACTCGAGGATTTTGACCTAGTCAAGACGTATCGATACCCTCTTCTAGTGTATCGATACGACCTGTTGTATAAACTAAAACGGGTTGTTTTAAATTGCTCTCTTGCATGTTTTCTTTAACTCGTTGTGTTTCTGCTGTCGTGTTTCACATAGGAAGTATTAATGCCTTTAGACAAGATAATGTTAAAAGAAATTTTCTAGGGTTGCTAACCGAAGGGGAGCCTTAACAGGTTTCACTTCGATTTTCCCCGTGTGACCCACTCGGACTGGTCAGTCGTCCAGACCGGGACGAGGGGGTTACACGCTTGATAACTGTTATTATATGCAAACTCTACTAACGGTAAATGCTTCTCCCACGAACCCTAAAATTCAATAATACAACATCTCAACATTTCTTCTAACACTTATATGACTCTCTCTGACTGACCACCGGTTTGAGGATGATATGAAGTACTGAAATTCAGTCGAGTACCCAAAGCACTATGCAAACTCTCCCAAAATCTAGCCGTGAACCTCTGACCTCTGTCTGACACTATAGATTTCGGTACACCATGCAAACTCATTATTTCACTGATATACGAATCGGCCAACTTATCTAAAGTATAAGTGGTGTGAACGGCCAAAAAGTGCGCACATTTCGTAAGACAATCAACAATTACCCAAACCGAATTCTTCCTAGAAGGTTTCAACGGCAAACCCGATACGAAATCCATGGCAATTCTCTCCCACTTCCACTCGGGAATTCTCAACGGTTGTAACAAACTTGAAGGAAACTGGTGCTCGGCTTTAACTCGCTGACAAACCATGCACTTACTCACAAACTCGGCAACATCTTTCTTCAAACCAACCCAAAAATACTCATTTTTCAAATCGCAATACATTTTCGTACTTCCCGGATGCATAGCAAACAGACTACTATGAGCTTCAGTTAGGATGGTGCGTCTCAAGTCCACATCTTCCGAAACAACTACTCTACTCTTGAAACACAAGACTCCATCACTACTAAAACAGAAATCTGTCGGTTTACCTTCTGCTATGTCTTGTACATGAGATGCTAATGATCTATCTTGCAATTGTTTCTCTCTAATCAACTGAAGTAACGAATGTTTAACTTGCAACTCGGCCACCAAACCACCATCTTTAGACAAACTCAATCTAGCAAACATAGCTCGTAATTCCACTGCTACCGTTCTACTCAAAGCATCAACCGCTACATTGGCTTTACCCGGATGGTACTCAATCGTGAGGTCGTAGTCCTTAAGTAACTATAGCCTCCTACGCTGTCTAAGATTCAACTCCCTTTGTGTCATTATATACTTCAGACTCTTGTGATCTGTATACACTGTGCATTTCTTACCATATAAGTAATGTCTCCAAACTTTCAAAGCGAAAACCACTGCAGCCAATTCTATGTCATGCGTAGTGTAATTACGCTCATGAGTCTTCAACTGCCTAGACGCATAGGCCACTACTCTTCCTTCTTGCATAAGCACACAACCTAAGCCAATATACAACGCATCACTGAAGACTACAAACTCTTTCCCTGACACGAGCTGAGTCAAAACAGGAGCTTCAATTAAGGCTTCTTTCAACTTCTCAAATGCTTGTTGTCTTGCATCAGTCCACTCAAATCGAACATCCTTATGTAGTAATTTAGTCAAAGGAGCTGCAACCTTTGAGAAACCCTCAACAAAACGTCTATAGTAACCAGCCAAACTTAAGAAACTACGAACTTCGGTCACTGTCTTTGGTGGTTTCCAATTCACAACTGCCTCAACCTTCTTGGGATCCACTCGGATTCCCTCGACTGATACAATATGACCTAGGAAGATTACTTCCCTAATTCAAAACTCACACTTGCTCAACTTGGCATACAGCTGATTGTCTTACAATTTCTACAACACCAAATGCAAATGTCGATCATGATCTTCCTCGGTACGAGAGTACGCTAAAATATCATCAATGATCACTACCACAAACTGATCCAAGTACTCGTGAAACACTCTATTCATCATGTCCATAAAAGATGTCAGTGCATTAGTCAAACCAAAGAGCATCACTAAGAATTCGTAGTGCCCATAACGAGTGCGGAAAGCTGTCTTCGGTACATCTTGATCTATTACTTTCAACTGATAATAACCGGATCTCAAATCTATATTTGAGAACACTGAAGCACCTCTCAACTGATCAAATAAGTCATCAATCCTCGGTAACGGATATTTGTTCTTCACTGTCAACTTATTCAACTGTCGATAATCGATACACATTCTCAAACTGCCATCTTTCTTCTTCACAAACAACACCGGTGCACCCCAAGGTGAACTACTCGGACGAATGAACCCTAAGTCTATCAATTCCTGAAGTTGTGTCTTCAACTCTTTCATTTTATTAGAAGCCATTCGGTACGGTGCAATCGATACTGGAGCTGAATCTGAATATATCTCAATAGAAAACTCTACATCTCTATCTAGAGGCAAACTAGGGAATTCTTCTGGGAATACACTCAGAAAGTCACAAATTGTCATAATGTCTTGCGGTCGCGCCTCATCCATATTCGGATTCATAACATAGGCTTGGTATGCCTGACAAACCACATCCAATAACTTCTGAGCCTCTAAGGCTGGAACTACATTGGACAAGAACTTAACGTTCTCGCCCACTATTACTACCTCGTGATCCTCTGAAAGTCTCAAGGACACCCGCTTTATCTCAAAATCTACCCTAGCCCTATGCTCTACAAGCCAGTCCATGCCTAATATTACATCAAAACCATAAAACGGCAATTCCGTCATATCCACGGGAAAAACATAACCCTGAACAATCAAAGGACATCTTCTGTACATCTTTCTGACCACAACTGTCTCGCCAAAAGAACTAGTGACATTCATACCCACCTCTAATATCTCAACTGGAATATCTAGCAATCTTGCATGCTCACTCAATATGTACGAATGCGTAGAACCGGAATCAATCAAGGAAAGCAAAGTCAAAAACTGTAACGAGAAATTACCTACAATCACATCTGTGTCATTCTTGTCCTCACGGTGTGCATACACCTTAGTTGGCCCACCTCCATCGGGCTGAACTGCTACAACATGAGATACATTCCTCTGACCTTCATTCCTAGGCTGAAAGTTACCTTGACCACGCCCACGGCCTCTCTGATACTCGACAGCTCATGCAGGAGCTTTTCCATCCCTAGACGGATGTGGACAATCGTGCTTCAAGTGCGCCCTAGACCCATAGTTTCAACAAGAGCCATAAGTGCCCCAACACTCACCGAAATGACGTCTACCACACTTGTTGCACTCGAGAGTACGATTCTCAGTCCCTTGGCCGTGATGGCCTCACCCCGGATTACCACCTCCGCATCTATGATCATGATGAGGTTTCCTATCCTTATGCCTCTTGGCACGATCTATGTCCCATTCAACAGTCCTCTTTCCTGAACTAGATCCACCCTTGCGATCTGCAAGTCCCAAAGATTGTTCGATGTCCTTGGTCCTAGCGACCAACACATCAAAATCTGTATAGTCGGAAGCCAACATGTAGGTCTTCACATCCTGAACCAACCCATAACGGAAACGCTCACAACGTTCCTTCTCAGTGGGAACTAACTCAGAAGCATACTAACTCAGAAGTAAAAACTGCACCTCATAGTCAGACACGGTCAAGCTACCCTGAACTAGAGCCATGAACTCTCTCTTTTTCTCATCTAGGTATCGAGGACCTAGGTACTTCTTACGGAAAGCAGCCCTAAAGAACTCTCAAGTAACCTTGGCCTCTGGCATACCCGTAGTAATAGTAGTCCACCAAGTGTAGGCATCTCCCTGAAGCAAAGAGACAATGCAACCTAGTTTATACGCTTCAGAGCACTCAATTTGACTCAAAATACGATCTGTGCTCTCAAACCATGCCTCTGAACCCTCGAGTGACAACCCACGAAACTCAACCCCGCCCAAGCTACAGAGTTGCTCTAACAGTAAATCAGAACCTGCACCTCGAGGCGGTGCTGCAACCCGAACAACCGCTAATTCTGTCTGAATAGCCCCGGCTATAGCCTGAATCAACGGATTCACATCAATATCTACATGTCTCTGACCAGCCTGGGGTCCAACACCTTCCACATTCACTCCACCCCTGGAGGAGGAGGAGGCAAGTTCTCTCCTCGCACATCCTTAACATTCTCAATCTGCTCAACCCTCAGATTATCCATTCTTGACCTTCCCCTCAGTCTCACCATGCTAACAGATGCAAAGCTAAACAACAAACACAACAAGTGAAATGATTTGGGGTCAGCAAGGAAGAAGGTCCAAGGTGCTCAAGTCCTTAAACTTAAAATCACTTACAATAATAGTATACTAGCAATGGGTGCCTTTAACTATTTCTCAACCAACACAACGATAGCCACAAGCATGCTTACAATCACCATGCAATCACAATTAACAAGCTTACACCATAAAACTTACCTCGTTTACCTTTCAGCTTGCGGAAACTCAACGAACCTAGGCGAAACCTAGGCTCTGATACCAACAAATGTAACCCCCTCGACCCGGCCTAGCTACCAGACCACATCGAATGGGTTACACGGGGAAAACTGAAGCGAAACCCGTTAAGGCTCCACTCCGATTAGCAACCCTAGAAGATTTCTTTTAAAGTTATCTTGTCTAGATACATTAATTATATCCTATGTGAGAGGACACGCGGCGGAAAACACACAATGATACAAAACAAGCAAAACAAACAATTAAGATAACCCTTTTCAGATTTTTCAACAGGTCGTATCAGTACGCTAAAGGACCGTATCGATACCCACAAGGTGCGTATCGATACGCCCTCAACGGTCAAATTTCCTTGGTCAACTACGAAGACCGAACCGATACTCTCAGGACTCGTACTAATACGCCGAAATCTCGTCAATTTCTCAGATTTCCAGAGAGCATTTTGGGTATCGATATGCCCCCGCGTACCAATACGCCTTGCCCAAAAACAAGGGACCGTATCGATACAACCTTGAGTGTATCGATACACCCTGCCCTGCAAAACAGGTTTTAGCTGCAAAAGCACAAGGGACCCAACACTAGAGGCACTTAAAAAACATTTAAGCAACATACATTCACACATATATCACAAGGCATCCATGGATAAACATATAAGGCAAGTTAAACACATAACGATGCAACAACCAACAAGACAAGATTCTTAGAGAAAACAAGCAAACATAGCATTCACCAACATAGCCAAAAGCTAAACCAAAGCATAAATCATCATGGTAAAAGGCAATACAAGCCCAAAACAACTAAGAAAACTTGACCAAAGCAAGAGACATGCCAACATCACCTCAAAACATAAAGGTCCTATCCCAATGCTTAATACTAATTATTGAAGTCTAAACTCATACTTGAGCAAACCAAACTCCCTTGGATTCTCCCTTGTTCCTCGAGCTGCTCCGTAGGTCTAAGGGCCTGCATTGTTGGAAAAGAGAGCGTAAGCGTTTAAGCTTAGTGAGCGGTGCTCAAAACGATAACTACAACAATGCAGTTTTAAAACATAGTTTGCTTGAAAACCAAAACCATTTCCAAATCATTTCCACATGCTTGAACACATAACAACATGCATTTACCGAATGCAATCACAAGCCATAGGCTTACCATATGCTCATTCTCATAACGCAAGCAAAGTAACCAACAATGCATAAGCATAAAAGAAGAAATCAACAACATGCTTAACATGAGAATTAAAGCATCATGGGTATATTTACATTCATCGTTTTTACTCGGATATGCGGATAGTTTCTCAAACCTACTAGACACTTCCGGTGGAATCTCACATCACCGTACTCACTCGTCTAGTAAAAACACAACTTCCGGCGGAATCTCACATCACCGGACTCCTCCTTAGTTGAATCTAACATCACTAAGGCCACGCGCGACTTTTACCTCGAGTGCACTTTAATCCTATTGATCGATCAATTATATCTGGTAACAACTCAACATGTGTCAATATACTCATTCACAACCACAAGCATTATCGATGCTTGAACCACTTACCATGTCCAAACTTCCATGCAAGGCATGTACTGACAATGCAAATATAAAAACAAGTCATAAGTCTCAACATGTATAACAATGCAAACTAACACATTATCAACATGACATGTTCACTTTGCATCAAGAATCATAAAACACAGATTAATTGCATAAAACCTTTAAAACTTACTCTTAAGCTTGAATTGGTCTTTCAAGCTCAATCTAAACTCCCAAAACATTCCTTTAACCACGTTAAGGCTTTTAAAATTGATCCATTCACTAGCCAACACACAAACGATGTACAAGATGCCGAATCAAGCCTCTGAACTACCCGAATTTCCGTCCACAAAGCCCGAATCTGATTCCTCTATTTTAAGCAACCCAAAACTGAACATTAAAACACAAATACACTCACAAACACAGCAAAAACCCGGAACTCAACAATCTTACAACAACACACATCGATTCAAGCCCCAAACTTCATCCAATTTCGTTCTAATGAAATGTCAAGCTGAATCCACCATTTCCAAACATCAAAACACACCAAATATCATCTAAAAACATCCCCCAACAACAAGGGAACCATCAGCCACGATTTCTACCCAAAACCAAGCCAAAAACTCAAGATTTTCAACTCCCAAAATCACCCGCAATACCCATTTCGGGTTTCCTGTAACAACCTACCATTTTCATGTTATTTTAGCAATAAAACAAAGTTAAAACTCACTCAAACTCAGCCATAGTCAACCCAAACGAAAACTCATAAACTTCCTTTCATTTCAAATCAAACTTTAAAAATCAAAACATGTTTAAACTATAGGTTTTGCAAAAAACTTAGCATTTAGGACTCAAGGAAGATAAAACCAAGTTAAAGAGCCATTTACCTTGAAGAAATCACTTGGATTGAAGTGTTGAAACCAATGGAATAGTGAAATGGGGTTTAGGGGAGGTTTTGAACGTGAAAATCAAATGGGAGAAGATGATAGCTTTCAAAAATCTCATTTTCTTTATTTCTTTTTGTGAGCAAAATTCTCATTTTACCCCTTTAATAAAAATCAAGGTTATCCATTTGAAAATAGTTTCAAAATTAACCTAACTCGAAACGGTTTAACTAATCCGATCATCTCCTGGCCCTAAACAAGGGGCGTTACATCGAAAGAAGCCCTTGCCTTTGCCTATCACCGAAAACTAAAGAAAGCCAAAAGGAAGAAATTTTTTATTTTTGAAAGTTGTGTTTAACCTAGTAGGTTAACACGGTATTTATAGGCGCTTTACATAGGATTATTATTGGAAATAATATATTCCAAATATAATGGCCATTAAAACTATTTTCGAATACAGTCAAGAATATTATAAATATCGAATATATTTTTCATGAATCTCAAGCAATGTCTGTGTAATATTTGAATTATTCAGATACAATATCTTCTTATATATTTATCCTATTAATTCTAAATATTCAAAAAAACATACAACATTTAAGAAAAAAATTTATTGATAGCGGGCAAAATATCCGCAAGTCCACGAAGGGCTCGACCGGTCCGGACATTCGGTCGCCCACGTCGTGCGGGTGCGCCCTAACCCGAATGGGTTCGATTTGCACCCCCTGCGTGCGAGGCACAGTTTTCATTCAAGTCTTTCAATGACTACCAAGTGGGTTGGAGTATTTAAACCCTTCCGAAGTTTGTTATCCCATCCATGTGGGATAAGGGGTTTAATTTTCCTTTACACAATTCACAATAACCTCACTTTGAGCATTAATTTCTCATTCATCACTCAACTGTTTTGATCATATGAGATATCGTTATAAAGGTCTCATGGAGTAGAATAAGATTTAATAAATTCATTATTCAAACCTCCACCTTTACCCATATAAAATATTGCTCAAAGTTACCAATTTCTCATATTTTTTCCAACAATCCCTCACATGAATGAAATTGATGATTTTATCAAAACATTTTGACTCAATGTGGTGATAGGTTCTACGATTGATAGTTGCATAGGATAGGTAGGATTCCTACTTTAAACCTTCTATTGTGAAAGTACATTTACATTAGTAGCTAACCAGTAGACGTGATGTCCTTGAACTATTCAACCGTTTGTGTAAACGATGATATACTTCACACAACTACCTCTCTGACAAGAGTATTAGTTCTCATGGTTATGTCCATGTGGCCGTGGACATCGCCTGGTTCTGCAAGAGTTTGAAGAACTATGCAGTAGTCTCCTTGAAGCGGCCCTGCTTCACTCTCACATAGGTGACTTATGTTGCTCGGCTTACCGAAACACACAATGGTCATTAAAAGCTTTTGTTTAGCCTATCCCATTTTTGTCACTGCTTACATCATAGGAAAGGACACGGGGATAGGTACCCCACAGTGACCAATCAAGTCTATGTGATTAGGTTGTCTCATTAAACCTAGATCTTGGGATCTCCAGCTAGGTAGGGTTTTCTATCACTTTTACTTTTCATGGGCTTTAGTCTCATTCCTTCATATGTTTTCTCAACTTGATCTTGGTTTAACCTTTTGGTTAGTAGATCCACAATAATATCCTTTGATCTTACACAATCAATAGAGATAACTGCATTTGAGATCAGTTGTCTAACAATATTATGTCGACGACGCGTAAGTCTCGACTTACCGTTGTACATGAAATTATGTGCCCTAGAAATTGTTGCTTGGTTGTCACAGTATATGCATATTGTGGGCACATGTTTCGGCCATTCGGGAATATCCACAAGAAATTGTCGAAGCCATTCGGCTTCTTCTCTAGATTTGTCCAGAGCAACAAACTCAACTTCCATTATGGATTTGGTTATAATAGTTTTTCTTGAGGATTTCCATGACACAACTCCTCCCCCTAAAGTGAATACATATCTATGTGTACCTTTGGTATCTTGAATATCAAATATCCAGCCGGTATCGAAGTATCCTTCTAAGGCAGTGGGGTCTCTATAATAATGCAATTTGTAGTCCCGAGTATATCTTAGATATCTTAATATCCTCACAATTTCTTTCCAGTGGTTTTTCCCTAGATTACTTGTGAATCTGCTTAGATCGCTCACAATAAAAACGATATTTGGTCTAGTATAGCTCATGATATATATTAAACTGCTTATGACTCTTGCATATTCCACTTGGTGAATATTTCCCTTGATTCTTAGACAAGTGTGAACAAGGATCTAATGGAGGCCAAAATCACCCTTGTTAAATTTCTCGAGAATCATGTCCACATAGTGTGACTAATTCAATATAAGACCTTCTGTTGACCTTTTCATTTTGATGCCCAGAATCATATCGACCAGTGTCATATCTTTCATGTCAAATCTCGAATTTAACATGTTTTTGTTATGTTTTACCATTTCATTGTTGCTTCCAAAAATGAGTATGTCATCAACGTACGAACATAGGATGACATATCCAATATCTTTAGTTTTGACATATACACATTTGTCACACTCGTTTATTCTGAAGCCATTTGTCATCATGACACTATCTAACTTCTCATACCATTGTTTTGGTGCTTGTTTAAGTCCATACAAAGAATTCACCAATTTACATACTTTCCTTTCTTGACCTGAAACTACATGACTCACAAGTTGTTCCATGTTGATTTCTTCATCAAGATCTACATTTAGGAAAACTATTTTAACATCCATTTGATCTACTTCTAGATTTCACAAAGCAGCAAATGTGAGTATCATTCTTATGGATGTTATTCTTGATACAAAGAAAAATATATCAAAGTAATCAAGGTCTTCCTTTTGTCGGTATCC
The DNA here is from genome assembly GCA_958450335.1 of Hibiscus tridactylites. Taxonomy (NCBI): domain Eukaryota; kingdom Viridiplantae; phylum Streptophyta; class Magnoliopsida; order Malvales; family Malvaceae; genus Hibiscus; species Hibiscus tridactylites. The sequence continues at coordinate 63,467,152 of OY288270.1, read as the reverse complement.
TTTTATTACCAACATTGCCTTGTACTTATCAATTGTCCCATATGTTTTCATTTTTCGTTTGAAAATCCATTTTGAATTTAGCGGTTTAATTCCAAGAGGAAGGTCCATTACTTCTCATGTATGGTTTTGCAAGATGGAATCAATTTCACTCTTAATGGCTTCCTTCCATAGGGTGCTTTCAGAGGAGTGTATAGCATCACAATACGTTAGAGGTTCAGTCTCTAGCATAAAGGTTAGGAAATCAGATCCAAAGGATTTTTCCACCCTTGCTCATTTACTCCTTCTTGACTCTATTTCAATTTCAGCCTCTTGGTGATCATTTGGACTAATTTCATCCAAAGTTCGTTTTAATGAAATTTGATCAACCTCCCTAGATTTGTAAGAGAATATATTATCAAAAATGATGCATCCTTTGATTCCATTATCGTATTCTTGCGAATCTCAAGATTCTTTTCATCATACACAAGAAACTGATAAGCATTGCTATGTTCGGCATAGCCAATGAAAATACAATCCACAGTTTTGAGACCTATATTCATTTGTTTCCATAATGGGGCCATTACCTTGGCAAGTCACCCCACATTTTTAAGTGTTTGTAGGAAGGTTTTTGACCTTTCCATAACTCATATGGTGTCCTATCCATTTTCTTTCGGGGAACCTTATTTAAAAGGTAATTAGCTGAAAGAATAGCTTCCCCCCCATGCTTTGCGTTAACCTGAAATTCCTAACAAAACATTCATCATTTCTTTTAGAGTCCAATTTTTCTATTCGACTACTACATTAGATTGGGGAGAATACGGTGGTGTTGCCTCGTAAATAATACCATGTTGTGAAAAATATTCACCAAATGGGCTAACATATTTGCCACCGCGATCACTTCTTACCATCTTAATCTTTTTATTAAGTTGATTTTTGACTTCTTGCTTATAGAGTATAAATTACTCTATAGCTTCGTTTTTGCTTTTAAGCAAATACACATAGCAATACTTTGTGCTATTATCGATGAAGGTAATAAAAAATTTATTTCCTCCTTTAGTTTGAAAGAATTTCAAATCACAAATATCGTTGTGTATTATACCAAGCGGTTCAGCACTTCTTTCAATTGTTTGAAATGAAGACCTTATTAATTTTTCTTCAACACGTGTTTCACATTTATGGTTATGAAACGAAGGGATGTGTTGCAAGTTAATTAACCTACGCATGGTCTTATAATTAACATGTCCATGTCTATCATGTCATAAATTAAATGATTCAAGCATGTAAACGGAAGAAGAAGCAATATTCTTATTCATAACTTTAGATTTTTCAGAGATAGCATTCAAAACATATCCCCTACCCACAAACATCACCCTTTGACATAATTAGTGTCACGCACATAGATCTTCATCCTTCACAACATTGGCCTCCTTGGTTTTGGCTTTCTTTGGATGTTTGCATCCAGAGGAGTTATGCCCCACCTTGCCACAGTTGTAGCATGTTCCCTTGAATTCCTCCTTCTTGGAGATTCCACCATGAGGCCTCAGCTTCAACTTTTGTTAGGGTTTTTTTCCCTTCTTGACTTTGACAACATTTGTCATAGCCTACTTGAAGGTTTCTCTGTTGAGTTTTCTGACATTGCCTCTGTTGTCTTCTTCTATTAGAAGTATGACAATCAGTTCTTTCACTGTCATCTCCTTTCTCTTTTGCTTCAGGTAATTTTTGAAGTCAATCCATCCAGGTGGTACCTTTTCAATAATAGATGCTACCCGGAAAGATTCACTTATGACCATTCTCCCAACAAGAATTCTGTGAACGATCATTTGAAGCTCTTCCACTTGACTTACTACTGGTTTGGATTCAACCATAGTAAAGTTCAAGAATTTGGAGACTAGAAAATTTTTAGCACCATCATCTTCAGCCTTATACTTGTGGTCCAATGCCTTTAATAGTTTCTTAGAAGTTTGATAGACCGAAAATACCGGATACAATGAGTCTTGTAATCTGTTCAGGATGTAGTTCCGACACACGAAGTCGAAGTTCGTCCAAGCATTAACAATACTGAAGGCGGTGAGATCATCCATCTCGCCTTCTTCATCTCTTGTTTGCACAACTAGAGGGTCTTCCTTTAAGAATTTGGCCAGATTCAACATGGCGAGATAGAACAACATCTTTTATTGTCATGTCTTAAAAATCTGACCATAGAATGTTACCAGCTTCTCGTTGTGAGTCATTGCCACTACAGTTACGTTTAGATTCAGATTCAGTTGTTTAGAAGTCTAGCCCAGGATCGACACCTTAGCGGTTGATATGGGTGAATCGGTAGAATCTCTCGTAGTCATTGTTCCTGTTCAAAAGAAACGAAACATGAATTAGAATTAATTCCAATAAACAAAAAAAATTCTTTTTTATCACCGATTCTGTAAATAGATTTTTCCAATTTGAGATATTAGCAAACCCATTTAAACAACATGATAAATCCTAAAAATAAATTTATTTGCTATCTCTATCACAATAGTTTTTTTTTCGAATCGTCTCAGATCAGAAGAAAAGTAGAAGAAGTCTATCTTAAGATTGTTAAAAAGTAATCAATCCAAGAGGATTAAAAGGAAAAACAAACTTTATTTAAATAAATTAAATAAATGAGAAAAATAGAGTACAATATAAAAACCATATTTGAATCGAAAAAAAAGACAGATGAATAGTGTTGAGGCCTGCAGCTACGCAGTTTCCTTAAGACAGATTTCGATCACTCTGGAGTGCTTGAGTTCGTTGGTCATTGGTCTTCCAAGATACAACAACAAAAGATCTTCGACAGTAGCACGACTGAAGAGATCTCAAACAAAACCTTTGCCTTTGCCTATCACTGAAAACTAGAGAAAACCAAAAGGAAGAAAGTTTTTTATTTTTTAAAAATGTGTTTAACTTAGTAGGTTAACACAACATTTATATGCGTTTCACATAGGAGTATTATTGGAAATAATATATTTTGAATATAATGGCCATTAAAACTATTTTCGGATACATTCAAGAATACCATAAATATCTAATATATTTTCGTGAATCTCAAGCAATATCTTTGTAATATTCAAATTATTCAGATACAATATCTTTTCATATATTTATCCTCTTAATTATGAATATTCAAAAAGATATGCATCATTTAAGAAAAAATTTGTTGAAATGGGCAAAATATTTGCAGGTCTACGAAGGGCTCAACCAGTTTGGACATTCGCGTCTCCCACATCGTGTGAGTACGCCCCAACCCGAATAGGTTTGATTCGCACCTTATTGCGCATGAGGCATAATTTTCATTCAAGTCATTCAATGATTACCAAGTGGGTTGAAGTATTTAAACCCTTCCCAAGTTTGTGATCCCATCCATGTAGGATAACAGGTTTTATTTTCCTTTACACAATTCACAATAACCTCACTTTGAGCATCAATTTCTTATACATCACTCAACCATTTTGAGCACATGAGATATCGTTGTAAATGTATCATGGAGTAGAATATCATTTAATAAATTCATCAATCTAACCTTCATCTTTGCTCATAAAAAATATGGCTCAAAGTTACTAATTTCTCACATTTTCCAACATATTTGGCAATTAATCCTTATCTCCTAAGTTTGTTAAGATATTAAAGGATAATAAGCATTCAATACCAATTGTCGCATGACATTAAGTATGTTTTTAATAAGCACTTGCGAAATAAAAAATAAAACCAAAGCATTCAATTATTAAAAACTAAACACTAAGTGTTCATTGCAAACATCCCCTAGCCAATTAAAACTTTAGTTCATGCTTGGGTTAAACTTCAACAAATTCAAGTTTGAAATCATTCTTAACATAGGAAAGAAATACGAAAGATAAGCAAGAAATTAAGGCAAATAAGGAGGTCTTTCGATGCAGCCCTTCAATGGAACCCAGATGTCTCTTGAGCACTCAGGTCGTTGATCTTGATGCCTTCGTTCTCTTCCTTTATCCAATGTTGTAGACTGGTCTCTGGTTCGCGCTCTCTTCTTCACTGCTTTCATGCAGTCCTGCAGTGGTCTCCGCGTCATAAGATGTATGGCGATTGCACATATCCTTATATAGGAAAAAGTGTATCCCTTATTAGGGCTAATGCCGATATCTTATTTGGCACTATTTTTTCGACGTCTAGTCTTGTGCTATTTTTTCGCAGTCTAATCTGGTGTTATTTTCTCATAATCTGATATGGTGTTATTTTCTCAGGCTGGTTGCATTGTTATTCCTTCACATATTGCCAAGGGTGCTCGAAAAAACTCTTCTTAGAACTACACCTGTAATTCCTGCACATCACCGTATAAACACAAACCTTTGTAAGGATAATTTGGCAATAAAAACCTGTCACTCCTTAATTCCCCAATACAATATAATGAAAATACATAAAACTATTAGGATATATATTAATATATACTCAAAATTTAAAGAATATTCTTTGCAATAAATATTTGGAAGTACTTCTTTTCAGGAGTTAATAGTGTCCCAGTTCATCCCATTAGCGTAAATTTGTTGTGTTAATGTTTTTTAATTATGTATAATTTTCACATATTAACAAGTTCTATTTATATTTTGACGAGTAACACATGTTTACATTATATTTGGACATCTAACAATTACATGTTTGATAATAAAGGTTGTAATTATATAATTACATAAGTTTGAATTCAAAATAATATTAATTATTATAAACAAATTAGCAATAATATTTTAAAACAATCTCTAATTATTTAAGTAGTAATTTGACAATAATTTATTTATAAAAATATATATCTTATACAATTTTATCTAACTGGTCTAGCATTCTAAATTTGTTGGTCTCTTCTATTTGCATTAAACATAGTCATTCTTGTACGTTGTTGGTTCTTGACCAAATTCTCAATGAGAACCAGAATTTGTATCATAATCTTATTCTTCATGTACTATTCAAAGTATAGCTTTATGAAATTAAATACATATTAATTATTGGCCAAAGTGTATGTAAATTATTTTTTTATTCAAATATCACCATTTAAAAGGTCATTTATGAAAGGGTTAATGACACAAATTATCTTATACTTTGTCATTTTTGCTAATGTGGTGTTTGTAGTTTCTAAACATTTAGTGTGTCTCTTACTTTGCTTCCGTCTTTTGAAATGCCCCCAACCTTAATATCATTAATTGACGACGTTTCTTACACCGTCACATGGCACTTTTTTCAGGAAAAATATTTTTGAAGGATTTTAAAATAATTTTACCTTTTTACATTTAAATGAAAAAGAAATATAAAGACGTGAATATAATTTTAACTTTTTTTCTGAAACAAAATAAAATGTATAATTTCAAAAGAAAATTATTAAACCACTTTTAAGAGAACAAATATCAAATAGTATGAACCAATTATTTTAAAAATAAATTAAAATAGTAAATTAAAATAATACTAATTTTTCCCTTAGTAAAAATGATTTATTTTTAGGGTAAACTACTCCAGTGACCACCAACTATTGGTCGCGACCTATTTTGACCACCCAACTAAAAAATTTTAAAATTTGATCATCCAACTATTTAAATAGACTTATTTTGACCACCGGCCGTTAAAATCTAACAGAAAGGTGACATGACAGTTAAATAAAATTAATTAACTAATCAAATAACTACATGTGTCATCACCCAATTGGATGAATTTATTTTATTTTTTAATTTTATTTATTTAATATTATATATTTATATATATATATATATATATTCTTTCAACCAGGTGGTGATTCTTTCAACCAGGTGGACTTGTCACCACCTGGTTGAAGGAAAATTCAAAAGAAAAGTGGAAATAACTTTAGTGGGGTTTGAACCCATGACCTCTATAAATAAAACCCAAAACTTAATCACTACACCAAGTACTACTTTAGTAATGTAAACTGCACCATTATGTATATATCTTCTAATGAAGTAAGTGCTAGGAAAAATAAGAAAAACTGTTTGAGAGGAGACTCGTATATGGGTCACTTGAGATATATAAAAACACGCTCTAAATAATATATATTCGATTAGTTAAAATATGAAATTATTAAATATTCGATTTAAAAAAATCGATTTAAAAGAAAAGAAATTCGATTTAAAATATTCGAATATATTTTTCTTTTTCATATTTAAATTAAATCGAATGTTTATTAAAATAGTAAATCTTTGATTTAAAAAAGTATTCGATATTTTAAAAATTCAATTTAATATTTTTAAATCAAATGTTCGAATATTTTTAAAAATATTTTAATACCTTTTAAAATCAAATTTCTTTTCATTTAAACCGAATACATTTTAAATCAAATATTTGGCTTTGTTTTTAAAAATAGCATTCGATTGAAAGAGTATTCGATTTAAATGAAAAGAAATTTGATTTTAAAAAGTATTCAAATATTTTTAAAAATAATATTCGAATATTTGATTTAAAAATATTAAATTGAATTTTTAAAATATTCGATTACCTTTTTAAATTCAATATTTAATATTTTAATAAATATTCGATTTAATTTAAATATGAAAAGGAAAAAATATTCGAATATTTTAAATCGAATTTCTTTTCTTTTAAATCGAATATTTTTTAAAATCAAATATTTAATAATTTTATATTTTAATTAAATCGAATATGTTTGATTTAGTGTGTGTTTTTATATATCTCATGTGACCTATATTCGAGTCTCCTCTCAAACAATATTTTTTTCTCAGCACTTACTTCATTATATGATATATACATAATGGTGCAGTTTACATCACTAAAGGAGTACTTGATGTAATGGTTAAGCCTTGGCTTTTATTCATAGAGGACATGGGTTTAAACTACACCAAAGCCATTTTTATCCAATTGGGTGATGACACATGTCGTTGTCTAATTAGTTGATTAATTTTATTTAATTAAATTAAAATTAGGACCAAATTGATATAATAGGTAATTAACAGGGACTAAAAGTGTAATTATATAAATTTTACTTTAACTGCTACGGCACCTATCCGTTAGATTTTAACGACCGGTGGTCAAAATATGTCTATTTAAATAGTTGGGTGGTCAAATTTTAAATTTTTTAGTTTAATGGTTAAAACATATCGCAATCAATAATTAGGTAGTCAATGGAGTAGTTTACCCTTATTTTTAATATAAATGCATTAAAAAAAAAACTCCACCAAATCAATGCATTAAGAAAATAAAAGAAGGAGGAATGGGAAGAACTCATTTTGACCCATCTCGATTCATTAAGTTCGGAGTTGTTCTAGTACAATCCAGATAGTAAGAAGTGAGAAAAGCTCGCGGAAAAGAACACACAAACAGCGGCGTATAAAGATCTGACATTTTTTTCCAAATCTTTAGATTGATTCCAGTACAAATCGATGAAAAATAATAATAATAATAATAAATGCTTCAACTTGATGGTGATTATTGACCGATCGGTGGGTTGAATCTATGGAGGCCACGGTGGCACTGCTGGAGAAGAATAATACTTTATGTTTCCTGATGAAAGAAAGTAAAGAGAGAGAGAAAGAGAGAAACGGTGTAACTTAGTTAAAATAGAATTAGGTAAAATTATTCGCATACCCTCCATTTTATGTCATATGCGTTTGCTATGAAAAATAAAAAAATGTTAAATTATTTCAAACCCTTTGAGTTTAATTTTTTTTCCTGAAAAAATGTCACATGATGGTGTAAGGAGTGTCACATGTCTCTGTCACGTCATCAGTTAACAAGCATATTTCGAAAGACAGAAATAAAATATGAGAGATTTATTAAACGTTTAAAAATTATATACACTACATTAACAAAAATGACAAATTACAAGAGAGACATTTGTGCCATTGTCCTTTTACAAAAAGCACAATGAGGCATCTGTGGTGGAGGCTGAATTATGAGGTATCTATATCGGGCTTAACTTGGCCTGGGACATTGGATATCGGTGTGTTGTGGTCAAGAGCGATAGTAAGAGTGCTCTTGGTTTACTACAAGCAGGAAGCCTCAGAAGTTCTTCAATTTCGTTGGTATCGCATATTCAAGATGCTTGCAAATGTGGTTGGGAGATCCAGTTTCGTTTCATTCTATGGCCGATAGGCTCGCAAGGTTTGCCCACTCCGTGAACATGGATGGAGTCCAATTTTTTTCACCACCGCCTGAAATTCTTCATGTCTCGCAGGACGATGTAGCTCTTTAGTTTGTTATTTTGCTTAGGTTTCGTGTGCTCCTTTTGTGCATGTAACATTTAATCAAGTTGGTCTCGTTGTTTGTATGATCTTGCTTTGTCCTTATTTCTTACTACTATATATTTTTTTTCTTCTATTAATTTAGGGAAATTTTTAACAAATTACATAGCAGTAATCCTTTATTCATAAAAAAATACTACGAGAAATGACATACAAACTTAATCTAACAACCAAAATTGTCACCTGAGCAAAAAGAAGATCCTGCCAATCCCACTTCAAAAACCGCCGTATGAAAAATGTGCTTTCTCACTTCCACTAAACTTCCACATAGACTAGACCATTTGGTTAGAGGCTGGCTCCCCACCCAACAAACGTGGTTTGAGTCCCTGCCCTGCCAATAACATTGATAGTTTTCTCTCTCTTTTGCAAACTTTTTTTTTGTTTTTACTAACATATTATTTTTTATAAACAATAGTCCTAATGATAATGGGTAGTGTTGTTTCTTTTAGATAATTTGAATTTGATTAATAAAGTATGCAGGTACGCGTTAATTTATACAAATTTAAAATCGGATTAAAATATTACCATGTGATTGAATTAGAATGATTGATAAATTCTAGCATTATAACCTCAATTAATTATTTTATTCATCACTATTTTTAAATTTAAATATAAATTTACTTATTTTCATTTACATTGTGAATTTGATAAATCCTAGTATTATATATATATATATCTATTGATATTATATATTATATGGTTTTATATTGATTTTTTATTAGATAGAGAGGTATTTTATTTTTATGTCGAAATTTAAACTTATGCAAAATAAGGCAATATAAGCATCCTTAGTCATTAGGCCAATTAAATATTCTCTTTATATTGATTTTTTTGTATGTATGTACACAAGCAGACGTTAATTAAAACATACAAGTAAATTTTTTTATTCAATATCATCCGAATTCAATAAAAAACAAAGGAAGGAATGACAAATACAATGCACCTAACCAAAGAGAAAAATAGAAACTGGGTCTACTAAAAAAATCATACAAAATAACATAGAAACCAAAAGTGTAACGCCCCGAGTTTAGGGCCGAGAGATAATCAGATTAGTCAAGCTGGGTCGGGTTAAATTTAAATTGGAGAAAAACTAATTTTTAACACACCTAAAAGTGTTTTAAAAGAGCAAAGGGAAAAACGGGAATTTTTAATAAAAGAAATAAGGAAAATGGGATTTTTGAAAGTCATCATCTTCTCCAAATTGCTTTTCACGTTCAAAATCGCTCGTAACCCCATTTTACTATTCCTTGCCCCAACCTCTCAATCCAAGTGATTCCTTCAAGGTAAATGGCTCCTTAACTTGGTTTTATCTTCCTTGAGTCATAAATGTTGAAAGTTTTGCAAAACGTATAGTTTAAATAGGTTTTGATTTTTAAAATTTGGTTTGAAATGAAAGGGAGTTTATGGGTTTTCGTTTGGGTTGGCTATGGCTGAGTTTGAAAGTGTTTTAACTTTGTTTTATTGCTAAAATAACATGAAAATGATGGGTTGTATAGGAAACCCGAAATGGGCATTGTGGGTAATTTTGGGGGCTGAAGATCTTGAGTTTTGGATGGGTTTTAGGTCTAAATGACAGCTGAAGGTTTGATAGCTTTGGGTTGATGTTTAGGGATGTTAAAAGATAGATTTTTTATGGTAAATTCGTTGGGTGTGGCTCCAAGTGGTTTGAGACTGAATTGATATGTTTCAGGTGAAATTTGGGCTTGAATCGATGTGTGTTGTTGCAAGATTGTTGAGTTCTGAGTTTTTGATGTGTTTGTGAGTGTATTGGTGTTCTAATGTACAGTTTTGGGTTGCTTAAAACCGAGGAATCGGGTTCGGGTCCTTCGGACGTCACACCGGGAGTTGCGGAAGCTTGAAGGAGAATCGTTAGCTTGTTTCGGGTATTGAGCTGGTGAGTGGTAATATTTTGAAGTTTAAAATGTTTCAAAGTGGAATCTTGGGGGGTTTGGGTGGAGCCTTGAGGGCTAACCTAAACCCAAGTGTAAGTTTGCTAATTTACCTTGTTTCGTTAAGTGTGGTGTGTGCGATTATTGTGTTGTTGTGTGAAACGTGGATTGCCTTTACTCTCCGTTTTAATGTTGTTGTGTAGTCGTTGTTGATGTCAAGCCTCACGTGATGGTTGGTCGTGGTATACGGTGATGTGTGGTCCCACCGGTACTAACTAGTAGATGAGTACGGTGATGTGTAGTCCCATCAGGAAAATACTAGTTGTTGTGAACGGTGATGTGTAGTCCACCGGGAATGGTTGTGCATGTGACAACCATGTTTTCATCTATGCTTGTGTTGTTACATCTCTTCCTTAAATGGTTTTGCGTTTAAACTAAGATATATGTTTTAAACTGCATTGTTGTTGTGTTTTAGAGCTCCGTTCACTAAGTATTTAAGCTTACGCTCTCTTTTTCCAACAATGCAGATCGTTAGAGGCTCCGAGTGGCAAGTGGGCAAGGAAGGAGTTTCTTGGAGTTCTTGCTAAGCTCAAGTATGATTTTACTAGTTGTAATAAGGCTTAGACAATGGGAATACTAGATTTCCATGTTAGGGAGTTGGGGATTCAAACTCCTATTTTTTGGCTTGTTCACGTTGCTAGCATGTTTTAATTGTTGATACCATGTATTGTTGAAGTTTGTTATATCTTTTGGTGGATTACTTTGCATTTTGGCATGTTGGTGTTTTGGAAGCTAAGTGTTCTTGTGAGCTTGAGCTTGAAATCCATTTTATTTCGTGTATGCATGTTGATGTTGTGTTTAGGGTGTCTTGCCTCTAGATTGATTGTATTTTTTGAGATGCCATGTTGTTTGTGTTGTTTTGGGGCAAGTTTGGGGATGTTTGCAGACTTTAAATTATGTTTTCGGGCCAAACTGTGCCCAGGCGTTTCGAAACGGTCGATGCTCTAGGGTATCCGTATCGGAACGGGGGTGGTGTCGTTTCAGTACTATTTGCCACTGGAGGTTCCTGTTTTGGAACCATATAGGGTCGTTCGAGTACGTTTGACCACTGAAGGTTCCCGTTCCGGAACAAGGTGGGATCGTTCCTGAGTGGCCTGTTGTTACTTTTGAAAATGAAGCATGCGTTCCAGAACGAGAAAGCCTATTTCGAAACACAGGTGGTTAAATCGGTTAAAAGGCATCTTCAAAGGTTCCCAAATGTTGCGTTTTAGTCCCTAATGCTTGTGTGCTTCCTAGTTGAGTTTAGATGTGTCCTTCGTGATGGTTTGCCTCGTAAGTATGAAATATGACAAATAAGACACTTGGTAAGTTTAAATTATCGTATGACCTGCTCGGTTCTTAACTGTGTTCGCTTTTTCGATGTTGCCTTCACACACAGGATTAAAAGTGATATCTAGACAAGATAATTAGAATGAAAAAAATTGTGTTGCTAATCGGAGTGAGGCCTTAACGGGTTTCGCTTCGATTTTCCCCGTGTAACTTGTTCGGTTCGGTCTGTTGGCTAGGCCGGGATGAGAGGGTTACATTTGGTGGTATCAGAGCCTTGGTTACGAGGTCTATCGGGAAGATAAGTCAGGTAAGTTGGCTTGTTTGGTTGTTTACCACTGCACGGTGTATGAAAGCATGTTTTATTGTTCTTGTTGTTGATTGAAGTTGGTCGAGTGTTCCCATTGTTATGTGTTGTTATTGAAAAAATGGTTTTGGTTTAAAGAGCTTGAGAACTTGGATCCTTGCCCTTGCTAACCTAATGTTTTCTTGTGTGTGATGTGTTTGTTGTTTTAGATTTTATCTTCATTATGGTAAAACCGAGAGGACAGCCTAGAGCGGGTGACCAGGCACCCGGGGATGTGCCTCATGTTCCTCCTGCTCCCGATGGTAATGAGGTGGGTGGCGAAGGTAATGTGCCTCAAGTCGGTGCGAATGTTGGAGGTGATGGTAATGGACCTTAGGCCAGTACAAATGTTGGGGGTAATGGAGCTCAGGTTGGTCAGGGTCCGGTAGGTGCGGACATAACTCATTTGATTCAAACCATAGCCGGGGATTTTTAGACAGCTTTAGCCGGTATGCATGTTGTAGCACCACCTCAGGGTGTGGGGACTGGTTTACCCCTTGAGAGACTTCGTAGTTTGGGTGGAGTTGAGTTTCGTGGTTTGACTCCCGAGGGTTCAGAGGCTTGGCTTGAGAGTACTTCACGCATCTTAGGCCAGATGCAATGCTAAGATACTCGTAAGTTGGGTTGTGCCATCTCCTTACTTCAAGGAGATACGTATGCTTGGTGGACTACCGTTATTTCGGGTATGGCAGAGGCGGATGTCACTTGGGAATTCTTCAGAACTGCCTTTAAGAAGAAGTATCTTGGAGTCCGATATCAGGATGAGAAGAAGAGAGAATTTATGGCCTTGGTTCAGGGTAGTAAGACGGTGTCAGAGTATGAGGTACAGTTCGTGAGGTTGATCCAGTATGCACCTGAGTTGGTTCCCAGTGAGAGGGAACGGTGCGAGCGTTTCCGATATGGTTTGACTAGGGATGTGAAGACGTATATGCTCGCCTCTGATTACACCGAGTTTGATGTTTTGGTCTCTAGGGCCAAGGATATTGAGTAGAACTTAGGCTCGAGTACTCGTGCTAGTGGGTCTGATTTCGGGAAGAGACACACAGATTAGGACGGAGATCATGCCAAGAGGCACAGAGATAAGAGGTATTAGCCCGATTCAAGACATTGGGGTGGTAATCATGGACGAGGCCACCAGGGCCAAGGGGCTGTTTTTCACACTCCTGAGTGCACTAGATGCGGGAGATGCCATCAGGGCAAGTGTATGGGCACCTTTGGGGTATGTTGGAACTGTGGTTCCCGAGATCATTTGAGGCATAACTGTCCACACCCAGCTAGGGGCGGACCGGCTCCAGCTAGGGGTTTTGAGCATCAGAGAGGCCGTGGGCGCGGTCGAGGTAATTTTCAGTTGAGGAACGATGGTCAGAGGAAGTTAGCTCATGTGGTGGTAGTTCAGCCCGAGAGTGGAGGACTGACTAGGGTGTATGCACAACGAGAGGCTGGGAATGACACGGATGTCATCGCAGGTAATTTCTCGTTACAGTCATTGACTTTGCTTTCTTTGATAGATTCGGTTTTGACACATTTGTATATTTTGGGTGAACATGCAAGATCTCTAGGATTACCGTATGAGTGGTTAGAAGTAGGTGTGAATGTTACTAGTTCTTTCGGTGAGACCGTGGTAGTTAGGAAGATATATAGGAGGTGTTCTTTGATGATTCAGGGCTATGTGTTTCCGGTTGACATGATAGAATTGTTGTTCTATGGTTTTGATGTGATTTTGGGCATGGATTGGCTCGTAGAGCATAAAGCTAGGGTAGACTTTGAGACCAAGAGAGTCTCCTTGAGGCTTACGGATAGTTTTGAAGTCGTAGTGGTGGGCGAGAACAATAAGTCCTTGTCCAATGTTGTTTCTGCCTTAGAAGCTCAAAGATTGATGGATTCGGGTTGTCAGGTGTATTTGGCTTATGTGATGAATCCGAATATGAGTGAGGTTAGACCGCAAGACATCAGAGCAGTTTGTGATTTTTCAAGTGTTTTTCCGGAAGAGTTGTCGGGTTTGCCTCCGGATAGGGAAGTTGAGTTTGCTATTGAGACGTATTCAGATTCTGCATCTGTGTCAATTGCTCCGTATAGAATGGCACCGAAAGAGTTGAAGACACAGCTTCAGGAACTGTTAGATAGAGGTCTCATTAGGCCTAGTATTTCTCTGTGGGGTGCTCCGGTCTTGTTTGTGAAGAAAAAGGACGGCAGTATGAGGATGTGTATAGATTATATGCAGTTGAACAAGGTAACAGTGAGAAACAAATATCCTTTGCCGCGGATAGATGATTTGCTTGATCAGTTTAGAGGTGCTTTAGTGTTTTCGAATATTGATTTGAGATCCGGTTACTACCAGTTGAAAGTGAAAGATGTGGACATACCGAAGACAGCCTTCCATACATGTTATGGACACTATGAGTTCTTGGTAATGCCTTTCGGTTTGACAAATGCTCTAGCTACATTTATGGATATGATGAACCGAGTGTTCCACGAGTTTTTGGATAGGTTTGTGGTAGTTTTCATAGATGATATCTTAGTGTACTCTAGAACCGAGGAAGAGCATGATGAGCATTTGCGGTTAGTGCTTCAGACATTGCTTGAAAATCAGTTGTATGCCAAGTTGAGTAAGTGCGAGTTTTGGATTAAGGAGGTAGTCTTCCTAGGTCATATGATCTCGGCCAAAGGAATTAGTGTGGATCCCAAGAAGATAGAAGTCATAGTGAGTTGGAAAAAACCGAAGTCAGTGACAGAAATTCGTAGTTTCCTAGGCTTGGCGGGGTATTATCGAAGATTTGTCGAAGGATTTTCAAAGATTGCAGTGCCCTTAACTAAATTGCTTCAGAAGAATGTTCCGTATGAGTGGTCAGATGCAAGACAACAAACGTTTGAGAAGTTGAAGAAAGCTTTGACCGAAGCTCCTATTTTGATTCAGCCTGAACCGGGGAAAGAGTTTGTAATTTACAGTGATGCATCGTATGTAGGTTTAGGTTGTGTGCTTATGCAAGAAGGTAAGGTTGTAGCTTATGCTTCGAGACAATTGAAGGTTCACGAGAAGAACTACCCCACTCATGATATAGAGTTAGTCGCAGTAGTGTTTGCTTTGAAGATTTGGAGACACCATCTTTATGGTGAGAAGTGCATCGTTTACACTGACCACAAGAGTTTGAAATACTTGATGACTCAGAGAGAGTTGAACCTTAGACAACGTAGGTGGATAGAGCTTCTTAAGGATTATGACCTTACGATAGAGTACCATCCAGGTAAGGCAAACGTAGTGGCTGATGCTTTGAGTAGAAAAGTGGAAGTTGAGTTGCGAGTCATGTTTGCGAGGTTGAGTGTGTCACTGGATGGCAGTTTGATAGCTAAGCTACAGGTTAAACCTTTGTTGGTTCAGTTGAATCGAGAGAAACAGTTGCAAGACGAGTCTTTGGTACCTCACGTGCAAGATATAACCGAGGGTAAACCCACAAATTTTTGTTTTGGTGAGAACGGGATCCTATGTTTCAAGGACACGGTAGTTGTTCCGAAAGATGCCGAGTTAAGGCGTACTATCTTGAATGAAGCCCATAACAGTCCTTTTGCTATGCATCCGGGCAGTACGAATATGTATCGTGGGTTAAAAGAAGAGTACTACTGGATTGGGTTGAAGAAAGATGTGGTCGAGTTTGTGAGTAAGTGTATGGTATGTCAGCGAGTTAAGGCCGAGCACTAGTTTCCTTCAGGTTTGTTACAGCCGTTGAAGATTCCGGAATGGAATTGGGAACATATTACCATGGACTTTGTGTCAGGTTTACCGTTGACTCCTTCGAAGAAGAATTCGGTGTGGGTGATAGTCGATAGATTCACTAAGTGTGCCCATTTCATACATGTACACACTACCTACACCTTAGATAAGTTGGTCGATCTGTACATCAGTGAGATAGTGAGGTTACATGGGGTATCGAAATCGATTGTATCAGACAGAGATCCGAGGTTTACAGCTAGATTTTAGGAGTGTTTGCATCGTACCTTGGGTACTTGGTTGAACTCCAGTACTTCGTATCACCCGCAATTAGAAGGTCAGTCAGAGAGAGTTATTTAGGTGTTGGAGGACATGTTGAGGTGTTGTATCATTGAATTTTAGGATTCTTGGGAGAAAAACCTACCGTTAGTAGAGTTTGCGTACAACAACAGTTATCAATCTAGTATTCAGATGGCGTCGTATGAATCTCTGTATGGTAGGAGGTGTAGAACACCTATTTGTTGGGTCGAGGCCGAACAGAAGCTTATACATATGCCTGACTTGCTTAAGGGCACTACCGAGAAGGTAAAGTTGATCTGCGATCACTTGAAGGCAGCTTCAGACCAACAGAAATCGTATGCCGATTTGAAAAGAAAGGAGGTAGTGTATGTCGTAGGCGACAAAGTGTTCTTGAAAGTCTCACCTTGGAAGAAGGTGATGATGTTTGGTAGGAAAGGTAAGTTGAGTCCGAGATTCATTGGTCCTTACAAGGTAGTTGAGAAGATCGGTCTCGTTGCCTATAGATTGAGACTGCCAGCAGAGTTAGAGAAGATTCACGATGTGTTTCATGTTTCAGAGGTATAGATCAGATCCGTCACATGTTATGTCAGTTGAGGAGATAGAATTAAATCCAGATTTGACCTACGATGAAGAACCAGTTGAGATTTTGTCTTCGGACAACAAAATGTTGCGAGGAAGGACCATTGAGTTGGTTAAGGTTAAGTGGCGACACCGAGGAGTTGAAGAAGCCACTTGGGAGAGGAAGGATGACATGAGAAAGCAGTTTCCGCATCTCTTTCCGCCAGGTAAATTTCGGGGACGAAATTCCTTAAGTGGGGGAGAGTTGTAACGCCCCGAGTTTAGGGCCGAGAGATAATCGGATTAGTCAAGCCAAGTCGGGTTAAATTTAAATTGGAGAAAAAAAAATTAACACACCTAAAAGTGTTTTTAAATAGCAAAGGGCAAAACGGGAATTTTTAATAAAAGAAATAAGGAAAAGGAGATTTTTGAAAGCCACCATCTTCTCCAAATTGCTTTTCACGTTCAAAACCTTTCCTAACCCCATTTTACTATTCCATTGCCCCAAGATCTCAATCCAAGTGATTTCTTCAGGGTAAATGGCTCCTTAACTTTGTTTTATCTTCCTTGAGTCATAAATGTTGAGATTTTTGCAAAACGTATGGTTTAAACATGTTTTGATTTTTAAAGTTTGGTTTCAAATGAAATGGAGTTTATGGGTTTTCATTTGGGTTGGCTATGGCTGAGTTTGGGAGTGTTTTAACTTTGTTTTATTGCTAAAATAACATGAAAATGATGGGTTGTATAGGAAACCCGAAATGAGCATTGTGGGTAATTTTAGGGGTTGAAGATCTTGAGTTTTTGGATGGGTTTTGGGTCTAAATGACAGCTGAAGGTTTGATAGCTTTGGGTTGATGTTTAGGGATGTTAAAAGATAGATTTTTTATGGTAAATTCGTTGGGTGTGGCTGAAAGTGGTTTGAGACTGAATCGATATGTTTCGGGTGAAATTTGGGCTTGAATTGATGTGTATTGTTGCAAGATTGTAACCCCCTCGTCCCGGTCTGGACGCTTGACCGGTCTGAGTGGGCTACACGGGGATAACCGAGGCGAAACCCGTTAAGGTTCCATTTCAGTTAACAACCCGAGAAAACTTTTTCATTTATTATCTTGTCTAGATGCATTAATTAAACCTATGTGTGAAGCGACAGCGAAAACAAGGCTCACGAGAAACCTAACAGCAAACAGGGCCTAAGCCTAACCCTTGAGACCCTTTAGAGATGTCAAAAGCCCATTTTAAGGCCTGCGTTCCGAAACAGACATTGCCTGTTTCGAAACATGGGCTCTAGTTTAAAAAGCCAGGTACTCGTACCGAAACACATCCACCCCGTTTCAGAACAGGGTCCCGTTTCGCCTAGACGTTCCAAAACTCGTTCCAGAATAGGCGTTCACAGTGGCCAAAGTGTTTTGAGACTCGTATCGAAACAGGGGCTCACAGTAGCCAAATCGTACCAGAACGCGTTCCGATACGGGTGGCCCTAGAGCCACACCTGTTCCGAAACAGCACAACCCATTTCGAAACACCTGCAGTCTGTGAGTTTCCAAATTCAGTTTTAACCATCTCTAAACGACCCCAAACGCCCTCAACGACTTCAAGAAGCAAACACAACATGCACTCATAGACCCTAGAGGCATACACTCTAATATAAACACGCTCAAAACACATCACATACATGTAAAGGCCATACATTCATAAGGGACAAACATTCACCACAAAAGAGACATATATTGCATTTTAAGGTTTCATGCCTTAGAGCCAACATACACATAGCATTCAAGGTAAGCAATAAACCATGGTTTACAATCCAAAACATGGCATCCAAAAGCCATACCATAGCACCAACATAACAAGGAGTCTAAAATGCTCCTAACAAACAACAACAACATAAATCCAAAACATTCAAATCCCATTGCTTGTCTATTACATCCATAACTTAAAAACCCATACTTGATAAACAAAAGCTCAACTAGCACACTTGGAGGCCCTCTCCTTGCACAAGCAACCCACGAACTAAGGATCCGCATTGTCGAACAAAAGAGAGCGTAAGCATAAAGCTTAGTGAGGGTAAGCTCATAAAACAAACCTCGACAATGTAGGGTCCAAGCACGAGCACACAACCAAGGTAGAATGCATGAGTTCTTACTTTCGAACCACACGAGCCAAAATATAAATGATGCATGAATATAATCTCAACATCATGCCATGCTCAACAATTCATAATCACAACATATGGAAACATATATATCCAACATACTAGCAACACATTCCAAAATCCGTATTGACAACTACCTATGACCCGAATACGTGGATAACCGTTGGAACTCACATCCAACAACTCACATTTACCTTACGGTGGGATTACACTCATCACCGTTTAACGCGGAGGGGATTCCACCCATCCTCACGCCCCGTCGATGAGATTCCACTCATCACCGACTAACATATATAAGAAGATTTCCGGGCGAACCCGTACTCCATCTTGATGACTACCATCCCCAAGACCACGCGTGCATTTTGACTCTCGTGTGCCCACTAAACATCCTAATGATCGATCATTGTGCCCCAAGCATACTAGTGCCAATACTAATAAATTTCATAACCTTTCACAACACCATTTCTTACCAATTTCTGTGCTTAGCGTGTACTCACCATGATTTTCCATCATGCACAACCACATTCCTCAACCACATGCATTTAACAATGCAACAAATATCATGCCGCAACACACATGTATAACACAATATACATAAACATATTAATCACAATTAATATGAAACAAAAGGCATAGCAAACCATTAGAAGTTCAACCAAAGGCCTCCTATACTAAGTTTGAGATTAGGCTACCACTCTAATCTCAACTCTAGGTGGGTTTACCAAGCCCAACCTAGGTCCACATGCTTGAACCAACATTTGAAAACCAATTTAAAAGCATTAACCACTCACCAACTAATCCAAGCTCAACAACTCTAGCCGATCAAGCTCCCAACGGTTCCGGATTCATTCCCGAGGCTTCACCAACACAATTCCTTGCTTCTAATCATCCCAACACAATCAAAATAACCACAATTTAGTCCATAAATCAATGTAGCAAACCCGAAACACAAACCAAGCACAAAACACATGATTTCAAGCTAAAGACAACCCCCAAAATCCTCATTCCCGAGCAGCCCTAAAGCACAACCAAAAACCATTGATTTCAACTCTTATAACAGTCTCAAAAGCTTCCAAAACAACCCCTAACTATCAACCAACCATCAGCCATCAAATTCCCACACAAAACACCCTCAAAACTCAACCTTTGAACTCTCTAAAACCCCACTTAAACCCAAATCCGAAATTCATTATAAAACTCTGTAAAAATTAGATATGTTGGACCTTATAAGATTCTTTTAACTTATCTAACAACATTAAATCAAAAACTCATCTAAAGGTTATCAAAGTTTGGATTTTTATCTTCAAAACTTAAAAACTCAAATTACATTGTAATTGGTTTTATTGAAAACTAAAAACATGGGGAGGAAGAGGAAGGTGAGGACAAAATAAAAATCTAATTACCTTGTAAAAACCTTCAAGGGTGAGAGTAGATGGTGATGGAACAGTGAAATGGAGGAGGGGAGGTTTGGGTGTCGTTCAAAAACAAGGATGAGGAAGAAGAAAGGCTTTTGGGCATTTTTATTTTATTTGCTTTATTCCACCAAAATCATATTTACCATATTGCCATTAATGAGATGGCTTAAATTCTCATCTCCTAAAACTCATGGGATTGGATTTAGAAGATAGGTCCAACATAGATTTTAATTATTTTGCAAACACGAAGCCCAAAATAATATTTTAATTTCATCCGACCCCCAAACCCGGGTGTTACAACTCTCCCCCACTTAAAGAATTTCGTCCTCGAAATTGCCTGACGAAAACAAGTACGGAAACTGCTCAAGCATATCAGCTTTCCTCTCCCACGTGGCCTCTTCCACGCCTCTATGTCTCCACAACACCTTGACCAACTCTATGGTCCTGCCATGCAACACCTTACTATCAGAAGCAAGTATCTCAACTGGTTCTTCATTGTAAGACAAATCTGGATTCAGTTCTATCTCCTCAACGGGCATAACATGAGACGGATCTTATCTATATATCCTAAGCATCGTCACATGGAAAACATCGTGGATCTTCTCTAACTCGGAAGGCAAACTCAAACGGTAAGCTACTAGCCCAATCCGCTCAACTATCTCATACGGACCAATGAATCTCGGACTCAACTTGCCTTTTCGGTCAAACCGCATTACTTTCTTCCACGGAGATACTTTCAGAAACACTTTCTCACCCACTGATAACTCAATCTTTTTCTCTTCAAATCTGCGTAAGATTTCTGACGATCGGAAGCTGCCTTCAAACGGTCATAGATCAACTTCACTTTTTCAGTAGTCCCCTTAAGCAAATCCGGCATAGGCAACAATCTCTGACCCGTTTCAGCCCAACAGATCGGAGTCCTACATCGTCTACCATACAAAGCCCCATAAGGAGACATCTGTATACTAGCCTGGTAACTGTTGTTGTAAGCAAACTCAACTAAGGGTAAATGCTTCTCCCAAGAACCCTGGAAGTCAATCACACAACAAAGAAGCATATCCTCTAAAATCTGTATCACTCGCTCTGACTGCCCATCTGACTGCGGATGATAAGAAGTACTGAAATGCAAACGGCTACCTAGGGCACTATGCAAACAACCCCTAAACCTCGCTGTGAATCTCGGATCTCTGTCTGATACAATAGACTTCGGAACTCTATGCAACCTCAAAATCTCGCGAATGTACAAAATCACCAACTTGTCTAAAGAATCTATGGTGTTCACTGCTAAGAAATGGGCACACTTAGTAAATCTATCAACTATCACTCAAACAGAATTCTTCTTCGAAGGAGACAACGGTAACCCCGACACAAAGTCCATAGTGATTCTCTCCCATTTCCATTCTGGAATTTTCAAAGGCTGTAACAAACCTGAAGGAACCTGATGTTCTGCCTTTACTCTCTGACAAACCATGCAATGGCTCACATACTCGGCTACATCCTTCTTCAAACAAACCCAAAAATAGTCATTCTTCAAGTCACAGTACATCTTAGTACTGCACGGATGCATAGAAAAAGGACTCGAATGTGCTTCGCTCAGAATCATACGTCTCAACTCAACATCTTCAGGTACTACAACTCCGTCTCTGAAACACAACACATTCTCATCACTAAAACTGTACTCTGTCGGTCTACCTTCGGCTATGTCCTAAACATGCGAAACTAAAGACATATCTTGCAACTGTTTCTCTCTGATCATCTGAATCAAAGAAGGCTTCACTTGCAACTCTGTGATCAAACCACCATCATCTGATACACTCAATCTAGCAAACATAGCTCACAACTCAATTATAACTTTTCTGCTCAGAGCATCGGCTACTACATTTGCCTTACCCGGATGGTACTTAATAGTCAAATCATAGTCTTTCAACAGTTCAAGTCATCTTCTTTGTCTCAAGTTCAATTCTCTCTGAATCATCAGATACTTCAAGCTTTTGTGATTAGTGTAAACCGTGCACTTCTCACCATACAAGTAGTGACGCCAAATTTTCAATGCAAACACAACTGCTGCTAACTCAATATCGTGGGTAGGGTAGTTCTTCTCGTGCACCTTCAACTGTCTCGAAGCATAAGCAACAACTCTCCTTTCTTGCATCAGAACACAACCTAAACCTACGTAGGAAGCATCACTATAGATCACGAACTATGTCCCTGAAACTGGCTATACTAGCACTGGAGCATTCATCAAAGCTTCTTTTAATTTCTCAAAAGCCTTCTATCTCGCCTCTGACCACTCAAACTTAACTTCTTTTTGCAACAATTTAGTCAACGGAGCAGCTACTCTAGAGAAACCATCAACGAACCTCCTATAGTAACCGGCTAGTCCTAGGAAACTCTTAATCTCAGTCACTGACTTAGGTTGTTTCCACTCAACAATAGCCTCAATCTTCGTCGGATCAACGCGTATACCTTCAACTGACACAACATAGCCAAGAAATACAACCTCTCGAATCCAGAACTCACATTTGCTCAACTTCGTATACAACTGATTACTCAACAATCTCTGTAGAACAAGTCTCAAGTGCTCATCATGTTCTTCTTCTGATCTCGAGTACACAAGGATGTCATCTATGAAAACAACTACAAATCGGTCTAGATAGTCTCTGAAAACTTTGTTCATCATATCCATGAAAGCTGTTGGTGCATTCGTGAGCCCAAACGGCATCACAAGGAGCTCATAGTGACTATATCTAGTCTTAAAGGCTGTCTTCGGAACATCACACTCTTTTACCTTCAACTGATAGTACCCTGATCTCAAACCTATCTTCGAAAACACTGAGGCACCCCTCAACTGATCAAACAAGTCATCTATACGAGGCAACGAATACTTGTTCTTTACTGTCAACTGGTTCAACTACTTGTAGTCAATACACATTCTCATACTGCCATCCTTCTTCTTTACAAACAACACGGGAGCACCCCAAGGCGAACTACTAGGCCTAATAAAACCACGGTCTAACAACTCCTGAAGCTGAATTTTCAACTCTTTCAACTATTTCGGAGCCATACAGTACGGTGCAATAGAAACTGGAGTAGACCCTGAAACAGTCCCAATCACAAACTCTACATCTTTGTCAGGAGGCAAACCTGGTAACTCTTCTGGAAACACATCCGAATAATCACAAATTGTTCTGATGTCTTTCGGTCTAACCTCACTCATAATCGGATTCATCACATACGCTAAATAAGCCCCACAACCGGAATCTATCAACATATGAGCCTCTAAAGCCGACACAACATTCGATAAGAACTTAATGTTCTCGCCTACTACTACTACCTCGTAGTCATCGGAAAGCTTTAACGAAATTCTCTTTGTCTCAAAATCTACACTAGCTCTGTGCTCAACCAACCAATCCATACCCAAAATGATATCAAAACCATAGAACGGAAGCTCTATCATATCAACTGGAAACACATGACCCTGAATCTTCAACGGACACCTCCTATACATCCGTCTAACTACAATTGTCTCACCGAAAGAACTAGTCACATGCATCCCTACATCTAAAATCTCAACAGGTATGTCTAACTTCTTTGCATGCTCACTCAAAATGTAAGAATGCATGGAACTCGAATCAACTAAGGAAAGCAAAGACATGGGTTGTAACTCAAAATTACCTGCTATCACATATATGTCATTCCCTGCCTCTCTCTGTGCATAGACCCTAGATGGTCCATCGGCCTCTGGCTAAACTGCCATTACATGAGCAAGATTCCTCGGTGCCCCTATCCTAGGTGCATCAGCCCTCGGCTGGAAGTAACCACGACCGCGCCCACGGCCTCTCTGATAGTCAATCGCTCTCGCAGGAGCCTGTGCCTGAACTGGTGCATGTGTCGTCTGATGCGGACACTCTCTCTTAAAGTGGTCTCTCGATCCACAGTTCCAAAAAGCATGGAAGTTACCCCAACACTCTCCTAAATGATGTCTCCCACATCGAGTACACTCGGGCAAACGCCCTCCAGCTCTATGACCCTGATGGCCTCTACCATGGTGTCCACCGCCCTGATGCCTCTTGGCATCACCACGATCAAAGTTGTTGTGCCTCTTCCCTGAACTAGATCCACCCAAACGCTTGGTTAGCCCCAAGCTATACTCGATGTCCTTGGCCCTAGTGACCAAGACATCAAAATCAGAATAATTTGAAGCCAAGGTGTACCTCTTGACTTCCTCATGAAGTCCATACCTGAATCGATCACAATGGTCCCTCTCAGTAGGAACCAACTCTGAAGCGTACTGACTCAGTCGAACAAAACGGCTCTCATAATCAGTCACTGATGTATCTCCCTGAACAAGAGCCATGAACTTCCGCTTCTTCTCATCCAGATATCTCGGCCCTAAATACCTCTTCCGAAAAGCAGTCTCAAAGAAATTCCAACTGATCTCAGCCTCAGGCACACCGGTAGTAATGGTGATCCACCAGGTGTAGGCATCACCCTGAAGCAACGAAACTACACAGCCCAACTTACGAGCTCCAACACATCCCATCTGAGCTAAGATACGGACTGTCTTCTCTAGCCACAACTCTGATCTCTCCGGTGTAGATCCTCTGAACTTATCAGCTCCTAGGCTACGGAGCCTCTCTAACGGTAAGTTAGCATTATCACCTCTCGGCTGAGCTGCAGCCTGAGCTCCGGCAACTGCGGCCTGAAACGCTCCCGCTATAGCTTGAACTAGCGGAGCCATGTCTATTCCCGCAGGACCTTGGCCACCCTGACCAACCTGAGGTCCCGCTCCCTCAGCTCCAGCCTCGCCTCCCGCTTCAGGCTGAGGAGATGGTGGTGGTGGAGGAGGAGCTCCGACTCCAACAGCAGGCTCTCCCACAGGAGCCTCTACTCCAGCCACCGGCTCATTAATAGGAGCCATAACATGAGGTTCCTGACGAACCAACCTCGGTGTACCTCTAGGCCTTGACATACGCGCTCACAGATAACAACTACAACAACAACATACATACAAAACTTGGGTTAGCAAGGGCAAGGGTCCAAGTGGCTCAAGTATGTTCCCTCACTTACAAATCCTTTTTTCGATGTAATAGAAGCAATGGGACTCTACGCAACATGCTTCAAACAACATACATGCATGATCAAACAAGCAAATATCAAGGCATACTAGATAAACAAGCAAACATGCTTACATGGCAAGCAAACATAGTGTAATTGCAATACAAGGATTTAACTTACCTCACTTACCTGCCCAAGGTCTCGGAAACCTCAGGCTCTGATACCAACAAGTGTAACCCCCTCGTCCCGGTCCAAACGCTTGACCGGTCCGGGTGGGCTACACAGGGATAACCAAGGCGAAACCCGTTAAAGCTCCACTTCGGTTAACAACCCGAGAAAACTTTTTCATTTATTATCTTGTCTAGATGCGTTAATTAAACCTATGTGTGAAGCGACAGCGGAAACAAGGCTCACGAGAAGCCTAACAGCAAACATGGCCTAAGCCCAACCCTTGAGACCCTTTAGAGATGTCAAAAGCTCATTTTCAGGCATGTGTTTCAAAACAGACATTGCCCGTTTCGAAACACAGGCTCTAGTTTAAAAAGTCAGGTACTCGTACCGAAACGCATCCACCCCAGTTCGGAACAGGGTCCCGTTTCGCCTAGATGTTCTGGAACAGGCGTTCACTTTGCCAAAGTGTTTTAAGACTCGTATCGAAACATGGGCTCACAGTAGCCAAACCGTACCGGAACGCGTTCCGATACGGGTGGCCCTAGAAACACACCCATTCCGAAACAGCACAACCCATTCCGAAACACCTGCAGTCTGTGAGTTTCCAAATTCAGTTTTAACCATCTCTAAACGACCCCAAACGCCCTCAACAACTTCAAGAAGCAAACACAACATGCACACATAGACCCTAGAGGCATACACCCTAATATAAACACGATCAAAACACATCACATACATGTAAAGGTCATACATTCATAAGGGACAAACACTCACCACAAAAGAGACAGATATTGCATTTTAAGGTTTCATGCCTTAGAGCCAACATACACATAGCATTCAAGGTAAGCAATAAAGCATGGTTTACAATCCAAAACATGGCATCCAAAAGCCATACCATAGCACCAACATATCAAGGAGTCTAACATGCTCCTAACACATAACAACAACATAAATCCAAAACATTCAAATCCCATTGCTTGTCTATTACATCCATAACTTAAAAATCCATACTTGATACACAAAAGCTCAACTAGCACACTTGGAGGCCCTCTCCTTGCACAAGCAACCCACGAACTAAAGATCTGCATTGTCGAACAAAAGAGAGCGTAAGCATAAAGCTTAGTGAGGGTAAGCTCATAAAACAAACCTTGACAATGCAGGGTCCAAGCACTAGCACACAACCAAGGTAGAATGCATGAGTTCTTACCTTCGAACCACATGAGCCAAAATATAAATGATGCATGAATATAATCTCAACATCATGCCATGCTCAACAATTCATAACCACAACATATGGAAATATATATATCCAACATACTAGCAACACATTCCACAATCCGTATTGGCACCTAACTATGACCTGAATACGCGGATAACCGTTGGAACTCACATCCAACAACTCACGTTTACCTTACGGTGGGATTACACTCATCACCGTTTCACGCGGAGGGGATTCCACTCATTCTCACGTCCCATCGATGGGATTCCACTCATCACCGACTAACATATATAAGAAGATTTCTGGGTGAACCCATACTCCATCTTGATGACTACCATCACCAAGACCACGCGCGCATTTTGACTCTCGTGTGCATATTAAACATCCTAATGATCGATCATTGTACCCAAGCATACTAGTGTCAATACTAATACATTTCATAACCTTTCACAACACCATTTCTTACCAATTTACGTGCTTAGCACGTACTCACCATGATTTTCCATCATGTACAACCACATTCCTCAACCACATGCATTTAACAATGCAACAAATATCATGCCTCAACACAAAAGTATAACACAATATACATTAACATATTAATCACAATTAATATGAAGCAAGAGGCATAGCAAACCATTAGAAGTTCAACCAAAGGCCTCCTATACTAAGCTTGAGATTAGGCTACCACTCTAATCTCAACTCTAGGTGGGTTTACCAAGCCCAACCTAGGTCCACATGCTTGAACCAAAATTTGAAAACCAATTTAAAAGCATTAACCACTCACCGACTAATCCAAGCTCAAATTCTCTAACCGATCAAGTTCCCGACGGTTCTGGATTCGTTCCCGAGGCTTTACAAACACAATTCCTTGCTTCTAATCATCCCAACACAGTCAAAATAACCACAATTCAGTCTACAAATCAATGTAGCAAACCCGGAACACAAACCAATCACAAAACACATGATTTCAAGCTAAAGACAACCCCCAAAATCCTCATTCCCGAGCAGCCGTAAAGCACAGCCAAAAACCATTGATTTCAACTCTTATAACACTTCCAAAAGCTTCCAAAACAACCCCTAACTATCAACCAACCATCAGCCATCAAATTCCCACACAAAACACCCCCAAAACTCAAACTTTAAACTCTCTAAAACCCCACTTAAACCCAAATCCGAAATTCATTATAAAACTCTGTAAAAATTAGATATGTTGGACCTTATAAGATGATTTTAAATTATCTAACAACATTAAATCAAAAACCCATCTAAAGGTTATCAAAGTTTGGATTTTTATCTTCAAAACTTAAAAACTCAAATTACATTGTAATGGGTTTTATTGAAAACTAAAAACATGGGGAGGAAGAGGAAGGTGAAGACAAAATAAAAATCTAATTACCTTGTAAAAACCTTCAAGAATGAGAGTAGATGGTGATGGAACAGTGAAACGGAGGAGGGGAGGTTTGGGTGTCGTTCAAAAACAAGGATGAGGAAGAAGAAAGGCATTTGGGTATTTTTATTTTATTTGCTTTATTCCACCAAAATCATATTTACCATATTGCCATTAATGAGATGGCTTAAATTCTCATCTCCTAAAACCCATGGGATTAGATTTAGAAGATAGGCCCAACATAGATTTTAATTATTTTGAAAACATGAAGCCCAAAATAATATTTTATTATTTTAATATTTTAATTTCATCCGACCCCTAAACCCGGTGTTACAAAGATTGTTGAGTTTCCGGGTTTTTGTCGTGTTTGTGAGTGTATTGGTGTTCTAATGTTCAGTTTTGGGTTGCTTAAAACAGAGGAATCGGGTTCGGGTCCTTCGGACGTCACACCGGAGTTGTAGAAGCTTGAAGGAGAATTGTTAGCTTGTTTTGGGTATTGAGCAGGTGAGTGGTAATATTTTAAAGTTTAAAATGTTTCAAAGTGGAATCTTGGGGGTTTGGGTGGAGCCTTGAGGGCTAACCTAAACCCAAGTGTAAGTTTGCTAATTTACCTTGATTCGTTAAGTGTGGTGTGTGCGATTATTGTGTTGTTGTGTGAAACGTGGATTGCCTTTACTCTCCGTTTTAATGTTGTTGTGTAGTCATTGTTGATGTCAAGCCTTACGTGATGGTTAGTCGTGGTATACGGTGATGTATAGTCCCACCGGCACTGACTAGTAGATGAGTACGGTGATGTGTAGTCCCATCGGGAAAATACTAATTGTTGTGAACGGTGATGTGTAGTCCCACCGGGAATGGTTGTGCATGTGCCAACCATGTTTTCATCTATGCTTGTGTTGTTACATCTCTTCCTTAAATGGTTTTGCTTTTAAACTAAGATATATGTTTTAAACTGCATTGTTGTTGTGTTTTAGAGCTCCGCTCACTAAGCTTTTAAGCTTACGCTCTCTTTTTCCAACAATGCAGATCATTAGAGGCTCCGGGTGGCAAGTGGGTAAGGGAGGAGTTTCTTGGAGTTCTTGCTAAGCTCAAGTATGATTTTACTAGTTGTAATAAGGCTTAGACAATGAGAATACTAGATTTTCATGTTAGGGAGTTGGGGTTTCAAACTCCTATGTTTTGGCTTGTTCACGTTGCTAGTATGTTTTAATTGTTGATACTATGTATTGTTGAAGTTTGTTATAGCTTTTGGTGGATTACTTTGCTTTTGGCATGTTGGTGTTTTGGAAGCTAAGTGTTCTTTTGATCTTGAGCTTGAAATCCATTTTATTGCGTGTATGCATGTTGATGTTGTGTTTAAGGTGTCTTGCCTCTAGATTGATTGTATTTTTTGAGTTGACATGTGGTTTGTGTTGTTTCGGGGCAAGTTTGGGGGCGTTTGGAGACGTTAAATTATGTTTTGGGCCAAATTATGCCCAGGCGTTTCAGAACGCTCGATATGGTTTCGGAACAGTCGATGCTCCAAGGGTATCCGTATCAGAACGGGGGTAGTGCCATTTCGGTATGATTTGCCCCTGGAGGTTCATGTTTCGGAACCATATAGGGTCGTTTCGGTACGTTTGACCAC
This sequence comes from Hibiscus tridactylites, assembly GCA_958450335.1. Classification (NCBI taxonomy): domain Eukaryota; kingdom Viridiplantae; phylum Streptophyta; class Magnoliopsida; order Malvales; family Malvaceae; genus Hibiscus; species Hibiscus tridactylites. The sequence continues at coordinate 63,437,779 of OY288270.1, read as the reverse complement.
TAGAGGTTCCCGTTCCGGAACAAGGCGGGACCGTTCCGGAGCAGCCTGATGTTACTTTTGAAAAGGAAGTCCGCGTTTCGGAACGGGAAAGCCTGTTTCTAAACGCAGATGGTTAAATCGGTTAAAAGGCATCTTCAAGGGTTCCCAAATGTTGCGTTCTAGTCCCTAATGCTTGTGTGCTTCCTAGTTGAGTTTAGATGTGTCCTTTGTGATGGTTTGCCTCGTAAGTATGAAATTTGACAAATAAGACACTTGGTAAGTTTAAATTATCGTATGCCTTGCTCGGTTCTTAACTGTGTTCGCTTTTCCGTTGTTGGCTTCACACCCAGGATTAAAAGTGATATCTAGACAAGATAATTAGAATGAAAAAATAGGGTTGCTAATCGGAGTGAGGCCTTAACGGGTTTCACTTTGGTTTTCCCCGTGTAACCCGTTCGGTTCGGTTTGTTGGCTAGGCCGGGACGAGAGGGTTACAAAAAGTGCAAAAGAAAAGCGAACCTTTCCCTTGAAAATGACATAATCGGCAAAGAACTAAAAAACTTTCATGAATCTCATATGTTTCAATCTAGACTAGACGCTTATCAAGGTGAAGAAAAAAAGTGATGAGGGAACCAAACTATCAGGCAGATTGCTCCGCTACCTAGATCTGATTACATCGGCAAACAACCATCAAAGGAGAATCAAGTTTTCTATGATCACCGACATCCCTTATTCATAAAACAAGAGTCGTGAGGATCTCTGTACGAGCACCAAACGACCGCAAAGATATGTGAAACTGTGCCAAACGACAGAAGAAACGTATCACAAAAACAAAAGAAAACGTGCCACGAAGACAGAGGAAAAGCGTGCCACAAGAGCAAAGATTCTTACTTTAGAAAAATTTTAGGAAAAAACGTTGTAAATAAAAACAAAAAATATAATGAACATCGACGATCGGCGACCAGTACTTAAATTGGTGTCGTCGCCGGCCAAACTAATAATGAAAAAAAAAGATGCAGGCGGCACTTGGTTGCGAGACATAAAAGTTAGTTGTAAGAGACATAATGAAAAAATAATGAACATCGACGATCGGCGACCAGTACTTAAATTGGTTGCGAGAAATTTATTAATTCAAGTTAGTTGTTAACATAAAAGTAAATTTACTTTTAATGAGACATAACCTAAAATATATCATCTTGTACAAATATATTCTAACCAACAAACTAAATTATAAAATCATAGTGAGTTGTAACCGGCTTAGTATTATTTAAGTATGTCTCGAATTTAAAATTTTATGTATGTACAAAATATTTACTGAAAAACTTACTGTTTAAAATTGAGAGTATGACGCAGATCAATTTAAATTATTTAAAACAAAATCCTTAAGAACTACGAGAGCAACGAAAAAAACAAAAAAATTGTTAGCAGAAAAAAAATGAAAACAATCCTGCTATCGCACAAAAATCAAACCCAATTTGGTCGGTGGAAATCCCAGCCACCATCCAACCTAGAATTTAGTGAGAGTAAAAAGCACGTTTTTCATATAGGTTTTTCTAAAATGTTTTTTTTTACTGTCTTTATTAATTTTATGGTTTATGTTTGATATTCGTAATTTTTATAGTGTAGTTTGATAGGACGTATCTATTGTTTATAATGCAATTTTTGTGTTAGATTTGTAAATAATTAGGAATATATGATATTTTATAAATAAACTTCTCAGTGATGATATTTAAATAAAATCAATTAACAAGTTATATACATATATATTAGAAAATAGACAATAGTCGTTCTTATTAGAAAATAGAATAATTATTCGAATAAAAGTATAATCTTTTAAGGATTGTTCACATAAGAGTTTAATCTTTTAAACATATCAAATAAAGATTTAATAGTTCAAACATGTTTAAACACATGATAATTTGAAATGTGGTTTTGAAAATTTTGCTGACTTTACACTTTTAATGATGACATACAATTTTTTAAGGATTAATTCAACTTTTATTCCATGAACTTCACAACTTGGTCCAATTTGGTATCTATTTTATTCATATTAACACATAGACTTGGAAAGTTTCTCAATTTGGTCTTTAAACTTGACCTTTTAATCATGAATTATATATACATTTGGTACCTGAACTAAACATGTTCTCTTAAGTTGGTACTTGAAAAAATTTTGCTCCCAAATTGATATATGAACTAGACACTATCTCCCAAGTTGACACCTAAAGAACTTTTGCTCTGAATTTGGTACTCAAACTTTAGTTCCATCCTATTTTGATATTTTTATTAACATATTTAGTCCTCAAAACTTATACATTCTATCAATTTGGTTAAAATTCGAAACAATTCAATAAATTTAATCATTCAGATTAAAAAAACCCAACAATTTAGTCAATTTTTGCGATATTGCCAAATCAAGCAAGCCTAACAGATTAAAACAACAATGAGATAATTGCATTCTACCATAAAACAACACGTTATTGTTAAACTTTTTTATACCATAAAGTGATTTAACATTTATTGGAGAAGAAAAAGAGTAAATTGATATGATTTTTAAATATAGAAGCTTAAATTTATTGAATTATTAGAATGTATTAGCTTTAGTATCTATTTTGGTGAATATGTATAGTTCAAGTACCATCTTGGGAACAAAATTTTTTTAAGTGCCAACTTGAGAGAAGATGCCTAGTTCGAGCATCAATTTGAGAGTAAAATTTCTTTAAATACTAACTTGAAAGAATGTGTCTAGTTTAAATATTAAATATATTTTTAAGCCTTTAGTCATTTTGATGATGTGACATTTTAAAATTACGTTACTTCCATCATCTGAGATTGGACCTTATTTGAACAATTAGCTAATTTTCTTAAAATCCTAGTCGTATAGCTCTCATCTTCTTATTCCTTTCTTTTTATTGTTATTTGCTTGCTGACGGCGATATTCGTTTGAGGGTTGGTTGCTAATCGTCGAGCATCCCTTTGCTTTTCTATTTTTTATCATTTGTTATTTTTAGTTTTGAATAAATACTATGTTCTTGTGCACGTTTTATTATATCTTTTGATGTATTTTCTTCTATCTTTTGGCACGTTTTTTTTATCAGTCATTTGACTGATCTCTCATTTGATTTTCTATTAAGGTTATATTTGAATTCGCCACGACTGATCAAGATGATGCTTTTTTGGTTATCCCATTGATCTTCATGTTTTGGACCTTCGAATTGATTTAGATACGCGTTCACAATCATCATTTTTGTTCGCGATTGGGTTGTAGTAATGACCATGTTGTTAACATGCCTTATTGTAATATGCATTTTATGTTGTTTGTTGATGGTTTTACCTTTCATCATTGATCTTTGGTGATGTCTGTATCTTTCTTTTGTTTCGAGTCTTTATGTTAGGTTTTTATCATTTTCTTGTATGGTCCTGTTATGATCTCAGGACACTAGTTTCTTATTTCAATGGTTATAGAAATATGTCCGGATTAGGTATTTTTATTTATAAGAATGTAAACTTTCATTATAATTTTAAATATATTCCATTTAATAAAAGGATAAATATTCTATACACAGGCGGTGCAAACTGAAAGTTTCCACAAGCGCCTTAGTTTTAGGGTATAGAGACTTAATTTAGGGTATATGGCTTAGTGGTTTAGGTGTAGGGGGTTAGAATTTAGGGATAGTTGTTTCAATTTAAGTTTTAGGGTTATAATTTAGGGTTTATAAGTTAAAACCTAAATCCTCACCATATTACCCTAAAAACTAAACCCTAACATATAAACCCTAAATTATAACCCTAAACCTTAAACTAAAACATATATCCCTAAATTCTAAACCCTACACCTAAACACATAAATCTTATACCATAAACTAATTCTCTATGCCCTAAAACTAAGGCGCTTATAGAAACTTTCAGCTTCCATATCCAGTGTATAGGATATTAATCCTTAATAAAATTTACGAATTTGAATTAAAAAAATAAAGTAATTATTTGATAATCAAGCGGTTGAGTTTTCTTTTTCTCCACAAACGATATTAATCTACCATAATGTGTTGTTAATTAATAATTTAAATAAATAAATGAAACACCTGACGATTCCCAGAATTTTCGCATTGGCTTGTAACAAGACTGGGAGGGTGTGTGAATTTGGAGAGGTGATAGATGGCAAATGGGCATGGAACATCCATCTTAGGAGACAAGTTTTTAACTGGGAGAACGAACAGTGGCAAGCTTTCCTTTCAACGCTTGCGTCAGCTAGCTCAGAGGGTTTTACTTTCGATTGTATTCTTTGGCAAGGCAAAGGCGTGGGAGTATACACGGTTAAAGAAGGCTACGGCAGCATGTTCCCAATTGTCTCTGAATCCTTTAAATGGAAAGATTGGGTCTGGTCCGGCTTGGCACCACCTAGAGTGGATTTTTTTGTATGGTTAGTGGCAAACAACAGAGTAGCAGTAAAGTCTGCGTTGCTTAGGAGAGGAATTCAATTGCAATCGTCGCTCATGTGTCCGTTCTGTGAGGGGGAGATCGAAACTGTTGTGCATCTTTTTCTCCATTGCAGGGCAATTTGGAAGATATGGATGCAACTAGCTGCTATATGGGAGATCAAATTTATTATTCCTGGAGATGTATGCTCTCTGCTGCAGATTTGGTGGGAAAGGGGAATGAAATGTGCTATTTGGTTCTTCATTCCGCATTGCACGATGTGGTCCATATGGTTGCTTAGAAATGATGTTATCTTCAAAGGCAACAAGTTTGACACTTCACAATTGTTATTTCTAATTAAGTATCGTTTGGCTCAATGGTTCAAAGTAAGATTTTCAGAGTCCTCCTGCTCAGTGGAAGAGATCGTGGCAAATCCTGTTGTTGCTGTGTGGAAGCTCAATGAGAACAAAAAAAAGGTTTCGCCGGATCAATGGAAACCCCCCTGCAGGTTTCCTTAAAGTTACCGTTGACGGAGCCATGTTGAACGATGGTAATGCTGGTGGAATCGGAGGTCTGATCCGAGATTCGACTGGTAAGAGGCTTCTTTCTTTTTCGGAACATACTGGTCCAGGGCCCCCTATTGTTGCTGAACTTCTTGCCATCAAGCATGGTCTTTCGCTCCTTATGGATAAACAAGAGTATGAAGGGCTTCGGTTTATAGTTGAAAGCGATAGCAGCATCGCTCTCGATTGGATTTCCCATCCTGATAACTGTCCGGAGGTGTTCAAAAAGACAGTATGGGATATCGTCACCATGGGTAATGCAAAAAATTGTATATTCAGGAAAATCTTTCGTGCCATTAATTTGGAGGCCGACTCTTTGGCAAAGGAGGCTTTGGTTAACGATAGAAGATGAGGATGATTGTGCTTGGACTTTCTGGGGGAATTGCAGGTTTAATAGTTTTGCAGTGTTTGAGGTTTCCTCCTGGGAGTGGCTTTTTTGGTCTACAAAGGACTCGTTCTTCATTCTTTTTTCTCAATCTTTCTTGCTGGCTGTGACTTGTGGGGAATGTATATTGGACAATACTCAATTTCAGATATTTTCAAGTCATTATGGAGACGGTCTTGGACAAAGGAGGCATAGGTTATTGGTTGGGAGCTTGGCACATCACTGGTGATTTGTTTTTTAATTTCCTGGTACTTCTAGCTGATTGAGAATTGTATGAAATGGTCATATTGTAATCTCTCTTATTGATTTTAATAAACATGTGACACTCTTTTCCTCCTTCCGCTGTCGGATTGCTCATTTCGAGCGTTCCGATATGAGGGGGGTTTTTAACGAGGTCACCAATTCCTATAAAAAAATGAATAAGATTGCTTGCCAAAACAAAACCTCAACACCAGTGTAATAAATAATAATTCATGTATATATATTAAAAACTTATTTTTATTATAAAATACACTAAAATCAGGGACTAAGGTGGAGATATATTGGGAGGGGATAACCAAAAGGATGAGTCTACCACGTGCGACGAACACCGATGAACACAACTAATGATGAACACCGCTGAACATCATTAAATTAATTAATAAAGATTTAAAATTTCAAGGACTCATCATACAATTAATAATTACTTTAAAAAATTCAATTAAATTATTTTTATATATTAAAATTTTATTTTTTTAATAAGGGTAAACTATATATTTAATACCTCATTTATTTCCATATTTCTATTGAACCCTCATTATTTAAATATTATTTCAATTTGACCCTGTTCTTTATAAAAACAATTTAACCCTTAACCCTCAACCTAAAACCCTAAACTATTAAACCTTAAACCCTTAAAAATAATTTCACCATCATCGATTTAATTCAATTCAATTCAATTTTTTAATGGTATATGATTTAGGGTATATGTTTAAGAGTTGGGTTTAAGGTTTAATAGTTGAAACGAATGTTTACATCACATTCCTCCTTTTGTCTTCTTCACCGCTAGCATTGCATATAAATCTATTGCCGCTCCACTTCTTTCCGACACAACACGTCTCTCTTTTAATCTCAGCTCTCTCGCACTGTAATAAGAGCAAATTCTAATTCTTTTTGGTCGGAAAAAGATTCAGCAATCGAAATATAATCATGGGTCTGAAAGGTTTCGTGGAGGGAGGATGCATCCATCGTCGCCGGCGCTTCCATCCATCCTCTGGACCTCGTCAAGGTCCGCATGCAACTTCAAGGTGAATCCCATATCCCTAATCCCTCCCTTCAAGTTTACCGTCCGACACTCGCTGTGAACTCCGTCGCCGTCAGGAATGTTTCGATCTCGCAAGCTGTTTCGCAGCCTCGTGTCGGTCCCGTTTCCATCGGTGTCCGTATCGTCCAATCGGAAGGTGTTGTCGCGCTTTTTTCTGGCGTCTCTGCCACCATACTCCGCCAAACGTTGTATTCCACTACTCGTATGGGACTTTACGATATTCTTAAAAACAAATGGACTGACAAAGAAACTAGGAATTTGCCACTTACGAGAAAGATAGTTGCTGGTCTTATAGCCGGTGGCATTGGCGTCGCCGTCGGCAACCCTGTCAACCTAGCGATGGTTCGAATGCAAGCTGATGGGCGTCTTTTTATTGATCAACAACGCAATTACAAGAGCGTAATTGATGCATTGGGTCAAATGACGAAACAAGAAGGTGTCGGCAGCTTGTGGCGGGGATCAACTCTCACGGTGAACCGAGCAATGATCGTCACCGCATCGCAGCTCGCACATACGATCAGGTCAAGGAGATGGTCATAGAGAAAGGGGTGATGGGTGATGGAATCGGAACTCACATGACCGCCAGCTTCGCTGTGGGGTTCGTGGCGGCCGTGGCGTCAAACCCCATTGACGTGATAAAGACGAGGGTGATGAACATGAAGGTGCCGCCTGGGGTAGAGCCGCCGTACGCAGGTGCTCTGGATTGTGCTCTGAAGACGGTGAGAGCGAAGGGACCAATAGCATTGTATAAAGGGTTCATCCCCACGATCTCAAGGCAGGGGCCATTCACGGTGGTGCTTTTTGTGACATTGGAGCAAGTCAGGAAGCTGCTCAAGGATTGTTGAGTGTCCATGGCATTTTGCTTCTTCTTTTTTTGTTTCCAAAGCTTAAAATAATATTCTATGCTTATATAAAGTAGTGTGTGCTCGCATTTTGGCACAAAAATGGTCAACTTTTATTTTATTTGTTACCATCACTCATAAGCCTCCAAAATGAAGACCTCGAAAACAGTCTTTGGATGCTTTTTCCAATGGAAATGCATCTCATTTTGATTATCTCCACTCCTGGACAAATTTAGTCTTATGAAACTTGCCTTTGTTTTTTTATTTAATTTATAATTATTTTTAATTTTTATAATATAAAACAAATAGTTTTATCTGTAAATTAGTAAAATAATTTGAATTTTATAAAACATATAAAAAACCAGTGAAATTTAGGAATTTTTGTTCAGTTATTTATGTTTTTTTTGTTTTGTTTTGTTTTTTAAGGCTTAATGATTATTGCCCCTAAATTTTTAATGGTTTAGGGTATAGGTTTAAGAGTTTAAGGGTTTAAGGTTTAATATTTTAGTGTTTTAGGCTGAGGGTTAAGGGTTAAATTATTTTTTTATAAAGAATAGGGTTAAATTGAAATAATATTTAAATAATGAGAGTTCAATAGAAATACGGAAATAAGTGAGGTACTAAATATATAGTTTACCCTTATTAAATAAAATAAAATTTTAATATATAAAAATAATTTAATTGAATTTTTTAAAATAATTATTAATTATATAATGAGTCCTTGAAATTTTAAATTTTTATTAATTAATTTAATGGTGTTCATCGGTGTTCATCATTAGTGGTGTTCATCGGTGTTCGTCGCACGTTGTTAAATTTTCCTAACCAAAATCAGTTTATCCTCTGAACTTTTTTTTTTTGCACCAATTATATCCTTGAATCAATTAAGATATTCTACTAATTTTGTTAACTAAATCTTAACAAATTTTTACTTTTTACTGTCGCAAGATGAACTACAATTTTATCATGTGTCATTTACATATTAAAAATATTTTTAGAATTTTATAAGTTTTTTTTATAATTCTAGGTTTTTTAAAAAAATTTAAATAAAACAAAAAAATTAAAATGTTGAACTGGTCCGATAAAACGTTAGGTTTAATATTTAATATTGGTCAAAGGGCTTAATTGATTCAATTTATTAGTTCAAGAGCTTGATTAGGTGCAAAAACGTTCAAGGGCTTAATTAATTTTTTTCTTCAAAAATTCAAAAGTTTCTTACACCATTAAACATTCTTTTACCTTTTCTTTATATATATATGTGTGTGTGTGTGAATTTATCCTTCACTTATCAAATATTTATGTTTTTCCCAACCACAAATTTGCCTCTGTCATTGCCTAACATGTAATAATAATAATAATAATTAAAGAGTGTGATTATCAACATAATTACACCAATTCTATCACTCTCTAGATATTGAAGACCTCTTATTACACTCAATTCAACTGAACCTATAAATTATAATGTTAAACTAAGGATGTAAAAAGCTTACCCGACCTGAAAACTCGAGTCAGAACTTGGTTTGACCCGAGGGTTAGATGACCCGAACCTGATTTGTAACCGACTGCTATTGACATGAACCCGAGTTGGACCTGTTACTGTAGTAACCGAACCCGACTTGCATCCGACCAAGAACGACCCGAACCCGAATTAGACATGTTATTGTTGATTGTAGAAGGATGGCTTAGGTTTTCTTGATTTGGGGATTTCAGGTGAAAGGAGAGAAAGAGTTCGATAGAGTGAATAGAAAACAACACGTGATAAAACTGAATTAAACTCAACAATTTTATTAAAGGTAAAATTAGTTAAATGGTACAAACTGTTTACTTATTTATATACAAGTCACAAAACAAACTAACAAACTAATCCATCAAGAAATACAACTCAGCACTTTGATCCTCCAGCTCAGCAATCTTTATAATCTTGATAGCCCCCCTCAAGTTGGAGCATACAAGTTTTAGAGGCCCAACTTGACAATTGAACCCTGAAAAGAACCAGTTGACAGCTTTAGTAAAACAATCAGTAAGTTGATTTTGAGATGAAACATGTAAAAGTTTAATAACTCCCTGTTGAATTTTCTCTCTGATTAAATGGCAGTCTATTTCAATATGTTTGGTGCGTTCATGATGCACAGGGTTTTCAGCAATCCTTATAGCAGATAAGTTGTCACAGTAGAGATTAGCATAAGGAAGAGTAATTTGTAAATCAGAAAGAAGATAGAAGAACCATTGGATTTCACAGGTGACAGCAGCAATGGCTCTGTATTCTGCTTCACTGGAAGAACGAGACATTGTTTGTTGTTTCTTGGATTTCCAGGAAACTAAAGATTTTCCAAAAAAACACAAAATCCAGTAGTTGATCTACGAGAATATGGGCAAGAGGCCCAATTAGAATCAGAAAAAGCATGAATTTTTAAAGAATTATCAGCAGGGAAGAACAAACCTTGTCCTGGTGTGCCTTTCAAATACCTAAGAACCCTATGAGCAGCAGTTAAATGCACACTAGTAGGAGCAGACAAAAACTGGGATAGCTGTTGAACAACAAAGGAAATGTCTGGCCTAGTGTTTGTGAGATAAAGAAGCTTGCCAATAAGTTGTCTATAAGAAGTTATGTCCTCTAAAAGATCACCATCAAACTTAGATAAATGATTTGCAGCAAGAATAGGAGTAGAAACAGATTTACATCCAAGAAAACCAGTGTCCTTTAAAAGCTCTAGGGTGTACTTTCTTTGACACAAATTTATACATTTAGTGGATCTAGCAATCTCAAATCCTGGGAAATACTTCAACTTGCCTAAATCCTTGATTTTAAAAGCATTATAAAGAAAACTTTTAATGCAAGAAATCTGTTGGGATGAAGGACTAGCAACAATGATGTCATCTACATAGACAGTTATGGCAATAAATTGAGAGCCCTTACCCTTTGTAAATAAACTTGAATTAGAAATTGGTTGTTTAAAACCTTGATCTATTAAAGCTAGGGTTAATTTCTCATTCCACTGTCTACTGGCTTGTTTTAAACCATATAAGCTTTTATTTAACTTATAAATAAGACCAGATTTATCCTTAGACAAACCAGGAGGTAAATCCATGTACACCTCTTCTTATAAGAAGCCATGCAAAAAAGTATTATTGATGTCTAGTTGTTCTAAATCTCAGTTCTGGGCTACAGCAACAGCCATTAAAGTTCTTATAGTGGTAATTTTAGCCACTAGACTAAAAATATGAATAAAATCAACTCCAGGCTGTTGTGTATACCCCTTAGCAACTAACCTAGCTTTATACTTATCAAGGGTACCATCAGATTTTAATTTGGTCTTAAAAACCCATTTGCACCCTATAGTGGTTTTTTCAGATGGTAAATGAACTAAATCCCATGTTTTATTTCTCTCTAAGGCATCAATCTCTTCTTGCATAGCATTTTTCCAACAACCATGCATAAGGGCATGTTTATAAGTTTTAGGCTCAGTTAAAATGTCAATATTATTAATAAAGGATTTATGACTAGTAGAAATATTAGCATAGGACAAAACCTGATCAATAGTATGAGGAGTAGTCCTAGTTTTAGGCATGGTTACTTGAAAATCCTTAAATTTCTGGGGAATTTTAACAGATCTAGCAGGTCTAGTAGAAATCCTAGAGGAATGCTGACCAGTAGGTTCAGAAGGAACACTAAGATCCTTATCAAAATTTTCAGAAGACAAAGAATTATCAGTTCTATTAATAGCAGCAGCAGCATCACAATTGTCAATTCTATCAACAACAACATTTGTATTTTCAGATTGATCAAGGCTAGCAGAATTAAAATCAGAACTAAGAGGAACAACTTCAATGCCAGAATTGGAAGCAACTTTATTAATATCAGCAAAAAAAATCATCTTCTAATTCAAAATTATCACAATTAGGTAGAACAAAACTGCTAAGCTTGCCACTATCATGTTGCTTAAAGGGGAAGATATTTTCATAAAAGATTACATCCCTAGAAACAAATACAATTTGAGTTTCTAGGTTATACAACCTATATCCTTTCACATTCTTAAGAAAACCCAAAAAACATATTTAATGGCCCTAGAATGCATTTTAGTTTCAGCCTTATGTAAAATAGAAGCATAAGCAAGACATCCTACAATCTTAAGATGATTGTACCTAAGTTTAGACTGAAAAAGAACTTCAAAAGGAGTTATATTATTAAGGACAGGTGTAGGAGTAATGTTAATTAATGAGGCAGCATGCATAATGCAATCTACCCAAAAAAATAGAGGAAGATTAGGAAGAATTCTTAAATCCCTAGCAACACTTAAAAGGCGTTGATGTTTTCTCTCAACAATGTTGTTTTGTTGAGGAGTATGAGGACATGAAGTTTGATGCACCATCCCTTTGGTTTTAAAAAATTCAATCACATCAAATTCTTTACCATTGTCAGACCTTATACACTTTATTTTAGTAGAAAATTGAGTTTCTATTAAATTACAAAACTCAGTGATTATACTTCTTGTTTCAGATTTAAGTTTCATAGGGTAAACCCACATGTATCTACTTTTGTCATCCACAATAGTGAGAAAATAACAATGTCCATATATACTATGAACAGGAAAAAGGACCCCAAATGTCCATGTGCACTAAATCAATAATATTAACAGATTTGGAAGTACTAATAGGGAAAGGCAGTCTCTTATGTTTGGCTAGAATGCAAGTATCACAATGCCCCAAGCAACCAGATGGGATACTATAATCTAATTTAACAAAAAATTCATCCTATGACTAGATGGATGGCCTAGTCTAGCATGTCAAACATCAAAAGAAACAGAAGAATTAATGAGATTACCAACAATAGCATGTTTATCTTTTTGAACTTCCAGCTGATAAAGCCCATGAAGCTTTCTAACTAAACCAATCATCTTCCACTGTGTGACATCCTGTATACAACAAAAATCAAGTGAAAAAATAAAAGATAAATTGGAATCATTTGTTAAATGTGATATAGAAATTAGATTAAAACCAAAGAAAGGAATGTGAAAAACATTATGAAGAACCAAATCATCAGATAATCTCACAGTACCAACATGCAAAACCTTAATTAACTGGCCATTAGGTAATTTGACAAACCTATCAGTAACAACAATATATGTTACAAAATAATCTAATGAGTTAGCAATATGATCAGTGGCCCCTGAGTCAAGAATCCAAAAAATTTCATTTAAAACATCATTACTCTGAAATTTTGCAGTAGTAGAAGACTCACAACAAACAATACTAGTATTTAAAGAATTATTAAAAACTGAAGAACCAACGGAATCAATAAAGGAAGAATGCATACCTTGTGTCTCAACAAAATCAAGGTTGGAAAATAATGCATTGACTTGAGAGGTTGAATTCTTATGTGGCTTGTCTCGTTCACTTATTAAGGACAACAAACTAGCGTATTGTTCTTTGGTGAAAGAAACAAGACCCTCTTCATTGGAATTAACAGAACCATTTTGAACAAGATTTTCAGAAACACTATTCCCAGTTTGATTAGCCCTACTAACAGAACCTTTTGACCTAAACCCAAGTGGATACCCATGTTTCTTGAAACATTTTTCCACAGAGTGCCCATACATCCCACAAAAAACACAAAGAGGCCTACGATTGAAATTCCCAGAATTACCAGAAAAATTTTTGACAGAATTTTTGACATTAGACTCATCCCTTCTGAAATTACCCCTATCAACCAACAAGATGTTGAAATCAGTACTAGCAACAGGACTAATAGTTCGTTCATGCTGAACAAGAATTGAAAATATTTCATTTATGCTAGGAAATGGCTTCATCATTAGAATCTGAGACTTGGGAACTGAAAAGGTATCATGTAATCCCCTAAGGAACCTAAGAGCAAAATCTTGCTTACGAAATTCAACAGCTTTGCAATCACAACTAGATAAAGACCAAAGATTGCAAAGTTCATCCCAAAGAACTTTTAATTGAGTATGAAATGAGGTTACCGAAAGACTACCTTGACACAGGGAATAAAATTCATGTTGTAAGTCGGAAACCCTAATCAGATCCCCTTGCTTGAAACGGTCATGGAGATCCGCCCATAGCTCGTACGTCGTATCTACCCAAATTACGCCTTGGGCAATTTCTGGAGATATCGCCCGAAGAAGCCATGACAGTACCAAATTATTACACTTCTCCCAGGCTTGAAATCGAGAACTGTCCTTTCGCACTTGCTTGATCGACCCATCCACAAATCGAAACTTGTTCTTGGATATGAGAGCTATCTTCATCGGTCTTGCCCAACTATGATAATTCGAACCATTCAACAAGGCGGAGGTGAGAACAAGGCCAAGGTTTTCATTCGGATGAATATAATATTCATCCGAAGGATCATCGTTCTTGAAGGGTTGAGAACGGGCTCGATCAGAAGAATCATCATCTGATACCATGTTGATTGTAGAAGGATGGCTTAGGGTTTTCTTGATTTGGGGATTTCGGGTGAAAGGAGAGAATGAATTCGATAGAGTGAATAGGAAACAACACGTGATAAAACTGAACTAAACTCAAAAATTTTATGAAAGGTAAAATTAGTTAAATGGTACAAACTGTTTACTTGTTTATATACAAGTCACAAAACAAACTAACAAACTAATCCATCTAGAAATACAACTCAGCAATTTGATCCTCCAGCTCAGCAATCTTTATAATCTTGATAGTTACTGTGGACCCGAAACCCGACCTGCACCCGACTGAAACGAACCCGAACCCGAGACTGACCTGGCAGATAACCGATATTACCCGACTGAATTGACCTGAGATCTGATTTTACCCGACATGTTATTGACCTGGCTAATGGCTTGATAATGATATTTACCTAGCATTTGAAGAAGTATATGATTTGATAATGGTAAAGTATTAAGTATTAATAAATGTAAATTATTATTTTTTTAATTCAATTTAAAATGCTAAATAATATTTTTGTTATATATACATACATAATCAATTAAAAATATATAAAAGAGAATGATTGGATTTAGATATTCATTTGGCAGTACTGAGTTTAAAATTTTGTTAAATAATTTATTTTTAATGACATGTTATAACATGCTTAGTAATAATTCAATATGCATATGCTTAATGCTAACTCATTCAATATAAATTATTTATGAAGTTAATAAATTATTTATAAAATTAATAAGAATTAACATACTTAAATTCATTTTTAATGACATGTTAGATGTTATATTATGCTTCTATTTTTACACAAAAATTCATAGTCATTTTTAATTATCTTTTGGGTAAAGTGCAACACCATAATTATTGATAATGTGATTGTAATATTTAGGGGCTTATGTTTAGGGGTAATTATATTAGTTTAAGGATTAAGGGGTCAGATTATAGGATTGGGTTTGGATTTAAGGTGTAAACAAACTAAACTTGAACAAACAAGTCTATATCCATGTTCATTTATTTATTTATGAAAGTATTCAAACTCAGTTCGTGTTCGTATAAAATTTTAATGTCATGTTCAAACTCGATTCGTTTAATTTTTGGTGTGTTTGAGCTCGAATTGTTTAACGTCCACCAACATGTTCTTTTATATTTTCAAAAATGTTAAGAAAACAAACAAAAGTTAAATAAAGCAAACAAACAACATAAATATTATATATCATAAACTTGTATAACGTTAAATAACTAAATATATTCGCATCAACAAAGCACAAACCAGGCTTGCAATGTATTTGCATAACAAACAAAATTAACTGAATCGTCCTCTTTAAGTAATTAATAACTAAATTTAGCAAAAATTCCACTTATGCAAAACATGGATAATTTTAAAAAATGTATCTCAAGATCTTTCTCACATTTCTTCCACTTTTGTCACCTTTCAACTTCATCTGTCACAAAGTGAATATATATGAGAGTTGAAAGAGAAATTGCGATCATGATGTTTTGAATAAGCAAATCTTATAGTTTTGCTTGTTAACACTAAAGCCCAGAGGCTTTGCAGCTTCCTCAATTTTTAAGATAATCTTGTTCTGGAGAAATAATTTCAGGGTCAATGTTAAAAGTTCTGGAGAAATAATTTAATCCACCCATATTCTAAACTAAGTGCTTGTAAAGAATCTTACTTACAATAAATCTCTTTTTCAGAGCAGCAAAACAGAAAAAAAAATATATAAACTGGCTTACCGTTGAGTCATTAAAAACATCTATGTCATCAAGATTTATATCCTCTTCCTACTAAAGTGCTTGTAAAGAATCCAACCCACACTTTCCATGAAAATGAAAGGAATCTACCTAAATTAAAATAGGATAGCAGAGCAGGCATTTTACGTTTAAGGTCAGATAAATCATACATAGATTAACCCTAAACAATATAGAGAAGCTAAATAATATAATGTTTTTAACTATTGAATACCTCATTGTTATGTCCAGAAAGCAATGCAACCCTCTCCACGGAGGATCTTCCATCTAAATCAGTAGTCAATCCAATGTGCCATATAGAAATTCTTTTTTGAGATGCAGAAGCTATTATCTCATACGACCTACATCACCAAAAAGAAAATAGTAATCAGTTTCAATAGACAATCGAAATGTTTTGGATACTATCGCAATTACAAGTTAAACCCAAAGCAAACCAGGAACTTGTGGACTCTATATAAAAACATATATAGTCCTACTAATATAACCAATGGCTCATAAGAAAATACAATTTCGCAAATCACAAAGAATAACAGTTTCCATTACCGTCCAATGTTTGGAGCCCATGCAACAGAATAAACTTGATCTCCTTTATCACCAGGCAAAGCCAACTCTGCTACTGGCAACCATCTCTGATGAGCGAGATCAAACTCCCACACCTATAAAACCCTAGAGTGAGTCTAAAATAGCGATTTTAACAACACATCCACAAATTTATGTCAGCTCAAGAATAATGCTACCACACAAATTATTAACATCAAAGCATAAGTTATATTTGGCTACAATATTTGCACAACTTTCAATAACTTAGGAGTTTAGAACTTGATAAATAAAACCAAATAAAGATACATGTATCACTACACCAGATTTGTTCTGTAGCGACACTTTTAGTGGCGTTTTTGAATCAAATGCCGCCCATAATGAACGTATCACGGCGTTTATAAATCAAACGCCACAAAACGAGAAAATAGTGGCGTTTTTAGCACAAACGCCAGTAAAGAAAGATAAAGCGTGGCGTTTTAATAAAAAAACGCAGCTATAGGTTCATTGTAGGTCTCGTTTCTTTTGGTGTTTCAAGAGAAAATGTCGTAGTATATCTCCGTTAGCGGCGTTTGTTAGAAAAACGCCGCCATAGGTCCATTCTACATGTCGTTTATTGTGGCGCTTAGGGCAAAATGCCGCCGTATGTAGCGGCGTTTGTAAAGAAAACACCACGATAGGTGGTATCGTTTTCACTGGGGTTTGTTGACAAAACGCCACAATAGCTCTCTTTTAGCGGCGTTTATTTAAAGCACGCCGCGGTATGTCTCTTTTAGCGGCGTTTTATTTTAAAAACGCCGCGGTATGTCTCTTTTAGCGGCGTTTTATTTTAAAAACGCCGTAATATGTTAAACTCAGCGTTTTGACCACGAATAAAATTCAAAATCTCAGACCCACCAAAATTCCCCAAATCATTCGTGTGATAATCCCTAACTCCTCCTCGTCGTCTCTCCTCCTCACCGTTTCTCCTCCTCGCCGTCTCTCCTCTCGCCGTCACTCCTCCTCACCGTCTCTCCTGGGCAAACGGAAAGAAACGTAAATCAAACAATCCTCTGCAACACAGAATTTCAGTCACCTTCTCTATTTAAGGTAAATTTTCTATTCTCAATGAACCCTGGTTGTTTTTCTCTATATTAAAGTAACTTATATAAGATTAGAATTTATCCATAAACTATCGCACGTTAATCCTTCTTCAATTTTATCTTTTCTATAATCTTTTAAAATCTGAGCAAAGGAGAATTATTCAAATTTTTCCCTCTTCCTGACTTTAATTTCCTATTCTGTTTGGATGTTCTGAAGATTATTTAAGTGAATGAATAATTCCTTTTCTAAGTATCCTCAATTTGGAAGCCATCAAATTTTAGAGCAAATTTCTAATTTCCCTTTTAAGCAAATTTTAGATGTAATTTTTCGATTATAATGTGAATTTAGAGCTCTGTTCATTATCGCATCTGCTATCTACTATCTACATATCTGTTAGTTAAAATGATTTGGGTTTTATATTTAGGGTTGCTTGGAATATGTTAATAAATGATGGCCTGTTGATGAAGTTGAATTGAGAACCGAAGGATTAAGCTTTATCTGCAGCTGCACTGATTCGAAACATTGAAGCTAAGGCTTGAGCATCTTTTCAAGCATGTCTTTAAATTTGATGGTAATAAAAATCATGTCTTTCAAGAATTTATTTTGCTTAAGTTGCTCTGTTGTAACTGCTCATTCTTTTTCCTTTTAAATTCCCTTTTGGGGTTCCAATATTCAGCTCCACACCTACTGATACTAGCCAGATTATTTGACACTATTAATGGGAATATTGTTTTTCAGTTCTAGTGTCTGAACTGAGCTTTGAAGTGACAAAAATTGTACACACATGATTCATGATTTCAATACAGCCTTGATAGACATTCTTTGTCATAACTATAGAAAAAGGTTTGAGATACATTCTTCAGCTTGCAATTTTTGTTGGTAAATATTCGATAAACTTGAAACTCACATTAGGGCTGTGCCTGTGCTTGTCCATGTGCCATTCTTTCCACCTTTTGGATGGTAAACTTCAGCTCCTTTTGAATATTTAACCTAGAAGGTGATAGTACAATGTCTTTCCAAATCGAACCATCTTCACAAGCCGGGTTGAGGTGCTTATAAAGTTCATATATGGACTCGGCGTTTTCATTCAGCCTGCCTACCTTCTTTAAACAGTCAATCTCATCTGGATCAACTAGCAATGTTCTTTCTCTGTCTTTCCATCCTATCAACTACACACAAATTGTTATGTTAGTATTACATATTTGGTTGCATGGAGTAATTTTGCTAGCAATGAAAGTTCCTGCTCAATTTTTCCCTCTCCCTGACTTTAATTTCCTATTATGTTTGGATGTTCTTTCTCTATTCAATTTTTCCCTCTTCCAGCTGCAAGTGTATGTAGCTGAAAGTAAGCATATTGACCTAGAATATTAAAGAAAACATATAAAGGATACAAAGTTCCTTTGGTATCAATGTAAGCAACTTTCTCATTCCCTGTTTGTAGGAAGCTGCAAATCAATATACAAACATCATCAACAAACTCCAATGTGTATATTATGTTTACAGGATAAGTGTCAAATTTGAGCACACAATATGAGTATGTTCTCTATAGTTCTAATCAACTAAATATGAGCACACAATATGAGTATGTTCTCAATAGTTCTAACCAACTAAATATGAGCACACAACGGTCTTCCATTTTTTCATAATAAAATATGAGCACACAATATGACTCGTCCAACAATATGAGTATTGTTGTCTCTAATATTATTGTTGTCTCTAATTACTGCAGATATTATGCCTAGGAGGAAATTAAGTGATCTGCGGGTTGTTCAAGTTCTGCGAGCAGAGGAAGTAACAAATAATGAAGATTTGTCTGATGTTGGATCTTCACAAGTTCCAGAAACAGTTCCGGAAACAGTTGAGAATGTAGAAATTGAAGGTAATGTTCAAAAATTTATTTGAAAGCCAATTGTTTGCTATTATCGACTTTATTTTAAAAATATTACTGAATTATTTCTTATATAGCTAGAAATGGTCGAAGGCACAAGACTAGAGGGCGTACGACATTGAATGAATTATACAATCTTCCTGCTGTGGATCGCGTGAAAGTTTCAAGAAATGATGTCGGCCAACCCATTGGGGCAGAAACAGGTGTTCTGGGTAGTTACTTAGGCATTGTTGCACGCAATGCTTCAATTTTGCCGATTAATTATGAGTCATGGCGTCAAATGCCGAATAGTAACAAAAACCAGGCTCTAGATCTTGTTAAGGTAATTATAACATTTTAATAGATAATCTTTTACACAATAGTAATATTAATACTTACTTTGATTGTGTTGTAGGATAAATTTTCTTTGGAGGTCTCAGACGATTATGTGAAGCATGCATTGGGGAAAAACAGAGAGACAATAAGAGCTTTTTGAAAAAGACATATTTCTAGAATAAACTCAGCCTTCAAGAGAAGTTGCAAAATGTCCCACCAAGAATTTTCTGATATCAATGGGAAAATGCAGTCAGGTTTTGGAGTTCAACAAAAGAAAAAGTACGATCGATGCATTTAAAAAATAATACTAAGTTATTATAATATTGACTTTATACGTAATGCAAATTTTAAATTGTAGGATCGAGAGCGCGTTAGAGTTACTAGCAGACAACAACAAAAGTTTACTCACATTGTTGGGTCGAAGAGTTTTGCTCGTATAGCTAATGATGAGGTATTATTTTTTAATTACTGATTAGTTTTTAATGTATGACTTTTTCGTAAGTATTATTTCTATTGTACGTTGTAGCAACTGGCACTAGCGTTGGACGGATAAAGCTCTTCGACATCACACAAAAAAAAGGATGGCTCTCCTATGACTTCCGGAGGTGCAAAAATTATGGTATATTCATTGGACAAAAAAATTAGATTATATTATATTTATATCAATAGTATAACGTTTGAATTCGTTATATAATTTTAATTGATTACCAGACGAAGTTGAGGGGAAAAAGAACGAAGTATGAAGCTACGGCTTCAACTAATGGTTCTGTTAATATGGATGAGATTGAAAATCAAGTTATTGCTGATGTTTTGGGTCCTGAAAGATATGGTCGGGTTCGTTGTCAAGGATCATTCGTTATCCCGACAAAATATTTTGAACCTAACTCATCTCAGTACATGTCATCACAGAGTCAGTCTTCTCAGGCAGAAATTAGTCGTTTGAAACAACAGTTAACTCAATTTCAAGCCGAGGTAGAAGCGAGAGAAGCTGGGAGAGAAAGGAGAGAAGCTGAGAGAGAAAGAAGAGAACAACGAGAGAGGCTGAGAGAGAAGCAGCATATCAGAATCTCCAAAGAGAACTTCAAGAAATGATTGCGATGTTAAAACAGAACCAACCAAAGAATCTGCCGTCTTAGTTGATTTTAGGTTTGTTCATGTGTGAATTCAAATGAACAATGCTAAATTACATTTTAATTTATCGTTGAACTATATATTTCACTTTAATGTTAGACTTGAATTTGTTTTTGTTGATTTTACTTAATGCTTGTAATTGATTTTAAGGATTTGTTGATACAGATTTGGGTAGTTTATGAAATATAAAATGGAGAAACAAAAGGCTTAGCGGCGTTTGTCCGTAAAAACGTCGCTAAAAATTAGTAACATATCGCGGCATTTGTTCAGAAAACGCCGCAATAAATTACAATCTTTTGCATCGTTTGGAGAAAAAAACGCCACTAGAGAGTAGTCACTCCCGGCGTTTGAAACTACAAACGCCGCCATAGATCAAACAATATCGCGGCGTTTGGCAAATAAAATGCCGCTAGAGAACTGTCATTGTCGGCGTTTGAAATCACAAACGCCGCGAAAGATAAAAATCTATCGCGGCGTTTCTGAATTAAAAACGCCACAAATTATTGCAGTGCTTCTTCTAGCGGCGCTTCTGGCGGTGCTTTTTCTAACACCGCGAGTGGTTTTAGCGGCGCAAAAAAACGCCGCTATAGGTCTAAAAAAACGCCGCAAAAAACCTGTTCTACTGTAGAGTATGCTAGAGAATCATTGCAATTTGCAAGTGTGAACTAAATCGATGCTATCCCCATCCCATCATATTACAACGGAATTTAGCTGTGAGGAAAACATATTTAATAATACCTCGGGAGAATTGAGCTGTGGTGTATTAGAATTGAAAGCTAAAACAAAGCTTGATTCTTGGCCTTCTCCCTTTAGTGGATTCCAAGAAATACACGATGTTAAGCATGAAGCCTTCCCTAATATAGAAACAAAATCTATAACATCATAAAATTCAGCCTGGAAAATAAAACATAAGACGGTTAAAATAAAACTATAAAGTCGATGAGCAAATGAAGTACAGGCAGTATGAGTGTGTAATAATCCTTTCAAAACCAGTAACTGCGAATAGCTGGAATATCTAGAACTTGGAGGGTATCAAGAATTGTTCACCTGAAGTGGGCAGTTCTTTAGTTCCAAAGTAAGAGAAGCTCAAAGACTTTCAAGAAGTCGCCCAAGTAAGGAACAACCTATGAAATACAGATGAAAAGCTATGAAAACCTACAACCAAATCAAAAAACACTGAGCAAAAACAAAGAGAACAACGAAAAGCAAAAGTGTGAGAAAATGAGGCTTACCTTTCAATCGGCGAACATTCAAGGCAATCGAAAGGTCAGATCAAAGATTCGAACGGTGAGAAGAGACATCTTGACAAGGAGAATATCATTTCTAAAATTGGGCTCGATCCAATGGTGGTCGGAGTAGATCTGACGAGAGGAAGCCAAAAGGTTAGGGCTTGTTTGACAACATTTAGGGCATTTTGAGGAGAGTGTGACTGTGTGAGCCGATAGAAAGAAAGAGTATGGTCATGTGATTATTTTGGGACCATCGTCGGTCAAAGCACGACAACAAGAAAGTCGGTATCCAGTTGGTAAAAAGAAAAACTTAAAGTGTGACTGTGGTTGCGTGTCGCAACCCAAACGAGCTTTTTTTTAAGTGCTTTCACTTGTTTTTTTTTTTGTGTTTTTTATTGTTTTTAAAACTAGCTTTTTCACCCCAAACCAAAAGGCTAGATTTTATAGCTTCTTGGGTGGAAAAGCTAGTTTGAAAATAAAATTACTTTTTTACGTTTATTATTTAATTATAATTTATTGTACATTATGCATACATAATTGTAAAATAATATATATTTTACAATATTTATATTGAGAATAAAATTATTTTATTTGTAATTTATTATTAATTTGTAAGTGATATGTTCGTATATAATCTAGAATGAGTTTATATTTTCAAATTAAATTTTATAAAAAATAAAAAAAATATTATAATTAAAATTGACTTATTTTATGTATCATAACATTAACTATTTGAACATCACCCAAGTTTACTTTTACTTTTCAATATCATGTCTAAAATAGACATTTTATCTCTTCAAATTCACTTTTTGACATCAATGACAAACACAAATCAGCTTTTCAAAACTACTTTTCAATAACTAGTTTGAAAATCACTTATTTTACCGCACTTTTTAAAAGCAACCACAAACTAAGCCTAAGAGGTTGAAGTAAAAGGGGAAAAGAATGGAGGGAAAAATACCTCCCATTTATTTAGGTTAATAGCAACAACAATTAGATTTAAAAAATGGAGGGAACAATCCCGCCCAAATTTTTAGGGTTTATTTGCACTTTAGGTTATTACTAGTTTAGGAGCTTTACACTTAGGTGTTTTGTATTCTTTAGTTTTAGTTTGATTCAATTTAGTTCCAATTTTAGTTTAATTTCTTTAGACCTTTACATTTAGGTTCTTTTTTAATTCGATTCTCCTCCATAAAATTATTTAATAATTAAACCTTTTAAAGGCTCAACTTATTTTGGTTGTATCCAACCCAAAACGACCAATGACACTTTCAAACGTTTTGACAGGCTTTTCAAGGCCAAATTTGTTTCGGCAGAAAAAAAAAAAAATTATGGGTAGAGGTTTGGAGTTTAGGGGTAATTTTGTCAAGTTAAGTTTGGGTTATGGGATTAGTTTAGGGATTAGGAGATTATGCTTGCACTTTAATTGTTAGTGATTGTACGATTTAGGTGTTCAAGTTCAAGGGGTAAATATGTCAAGTTTAGTGTTTGTGGTTATGTGATTAGTTTAGGGATTAAGGGATTATGATTGCACTTTAACTATTAGTGATTGTAATGTTGAGGTTCGGGATTTAATGGTAAATGTGTCAAGTTGAGTGTTCGAGATTATGAGATTAGTTTAGGAATTAGGGGATTAGTCTTATACTCTAATTATTAGTGATTGTAAGATTTAAGAGTTGAGGTTTAGAGTTTATGGGTATTGTTGGGTTTTTAGGTGCTTGATTCCTTCAACCGTTCTTGCTCACCAAGTGGTGGATGTAACACTCGTGTTTTGGGGTTAGGAGTTAGTCGTGTGAGTTGGTTCGAGTCATCAAAAACCCGTTTAATTTAATTTGACATTGTCTTTGATTTAATTGGGATTTTAAAGAAAAAGGAGTGACCATTTGGTAATTTAGCCCAAGACAATTAAAAAGGTAGACAACCTTTTTGAGATTAAAAGAACAAAAAAAGGTATCTTCTTCCCTCCCCTTTTCTTCCCCAACGTGAAAAGCAAAGCTAAACCCTCCCAAACCCCAAAATCACTATTCCATTTGATTCCTTCTTCTACTCAAGGGTATTTTCAAAGGTAATTACATATTTACACTCTCCTCACCATCCTCTACATTTACATAGTCTTAGATTTCAAAACTACCCATTTTTGTGATTTTCAAGTTTAGGGAAAAGTTTGGATTTTTAAGGGGTTCTTCAATTGTTTTTGATTTATTTAGTTGGGTTTTGTTTTAGTCTCATCAAAATACACATTATAACTTGAAATGGTTGATTTTGGGTGAAACCCGAAATGGGTCTTTAGGGCCATTTTTGAGATGTCTAAAATTTAGTTTTGGGGGAGTTTTAGTGTGGGGTTGAAGGGCTGATGGTTTAGGGATGTTAGGGAAGTGTTTTGGGACCATTTAGGTGTCATTTGGGTATTTGAAAACATGGTTTTCTGCTGGGTAATAAGGGAGCACGAAAATTGGAAGTTTGGTGAGCAAATGGGTTTGAATTTGGGTGAAGTTTGGCTTGTGCTGTAAGTGGGGTTGTGACTGAAATCTAGCATTGATTTGATGAGTTATGGTTGTGTTTTGATTGACTAGAAACAAGAGGAGACATCGGGGAAGCATCGAGATCGAATCCGGGCATTTAAGAGGCTTGCTTGCTTGCTTGGGTTGCTAAGGAAGGGTGGTGAGTAAAACTTTAATTTATTTTAAAGTTTGTTCAAGTGTGTGTAGTGGATGTGTTGGGATGAGCTTGGTAGGCCATTCCTAGGTGGGAGTTAAGTTGGTAGTTTAACTCCTCGATTTCCATTGTTGCTTATTATGCCATTGCCTATTTGATCTTGTGTAATATGGATTGATTTGTATGCGTATACTTGATATGTGTATGTGATATAAATGGTGGATGTGTGATGTGGTTAATGAAATTGGCACTAATTAACTTACCGGGTGTAAATGATCGATCATTAGGATTAGTGTGCACACAATTGAGTCAAAACGTACGTGGCCTTGATGGCATTGAGTCATCAAGGAGGAGTACGGTGATGTAATGTTCTACCGAAAATTTATTTATATTCTACGTGATGATGAGTGGAATCTCATCCGTAGGGTATGTGGTGATGAGTGGAATCCCGCCCATGCAAGGTCCGGTGATGAGTGTAATCCCACCGAGGTAATGTTGTTGTTGAGAGTAAATCCGCACATCCGGGTAAACTAATAGTGGCCAATGAAATTGCTCTCATGATTATGATGTTATGATAATTGAGATATTTGTTATTGAGCTTAATATGATGTGAGATGCCATATTATGACTCTTGAAAGACTAGCTAAGTTGACTTGTCGATATCTATGTATGTTGTATGTGAGGTTGAGGATTGGCATGCTTGGACCCTGCATTGTTGTTGTTTTCGATTTTAGAGCACCCTCACTAAGCTTCTAGCTTACGCTCTCATTTTCAACAATGCAGATCATTAGCGTGGTGTTAGCAAGGAGCAAGTCGAAGGGGCTTTCCAAGTGTAGTTGCTCAAGGATGATTTAGTAATTAATGTGGTAGTCTAGCAATAGGGCAATTATGTGTTTTGTATGAGCATTGTTTGACTCATAAGTGTTATTGGATGTTTATGCTTGGCTTGCTTTTGTAAACCATGCTATTCCTTGATGAATGCTTGTGATGATGAAGCCATGCTTGGATGTTTAGGTTGCCTTGGTTGTGTATGCGAACCTCATATGTGATAACTTGTGCCTTATGCCCTTTTGAAACTCTTTTGTACGCCCAAATATGCAATAATTACCCCTTTGTGTGAGTGCCATGTGTGGATGCCTTGTAATCATCTCGATTGCTTTACATGCTAGTCTTTGGTCATAGCATGTTGTATGGGTGTTTGTATGAGCTTAGGGGAGTCCAAAAATGCATTTAGAGTCGTGTTTGATGTTGTTTTGCCAAAAACTGTGGACTTGCAGTGCAGGGCGTATCGGTACGCCTAAGGGCTGTATCGGTACGGCTATGCCTAAAGAACACAGTTTTTGCTGGGCGTATCGATACACGGGAGTGTATCGATACGGTCTTTGCTCACTGGAATTCAGTGGTTGCTGGACGTACCGATACACGGGGGTGTATCGATACGATCCTTTCTCACTGGAATTCAGTGTTGGCTGGGCGTACCGATACACGGGGGTGTATCGATACGGTCCTTGCTCACTGGAATTCAGTGTTGGCTGGGCGTACCGATACACTGGGGTGTATCAATACTCTCTTGACTCACTGGAATCTTGTGGGTTTGGTGAGCTGAAAGCGTATCGGTACGGTGTTGAAGCGTATCGGTACGGTTGAATCTCGTTGACTATGTGATGTTGACCGAGAAGGCGTATCGATACCCTTTACTGGTGTATCGATACAGCCTGCCCTGAGAGCTTAAAATAGACTGTTTGATGTGCGGTTGTGGATCGAATATGTTTCTTTATTGATGTTTTCCGCTGTCGTGAATCACTTAGGAATTAATATGCCGTTAGACAAGATTAAAATGAAAGAAATTTTTAGGGTTGCTAACCGAGGGGGAACCTTAACGGGTTTCGCTTCAGTTTTCCCCGTGTGGCCTACTCGGACCGGTCATCCGGCCAGACTAGGACGAGGGGGTTACATTTGTTGGTATCAGAGCCTGAGGTTACTGAGACCTCGAGCAGGTAAGGGAGGTAAGCTTGATGTGTTAAGTAATTGTATTGCTTGGTGTATGCTTGCCATGAAATCTCGTTGTTTGAATATTCATATGATGATTTGAAGCATGAATTGTTGCGTTTGGTGTAGAGTGAGTGCCCATTGCTACTATTACTTAATTTAAAAAGGTTTTTGTAAAGGAAGTACTTGAGCACTGTTGGACCCTTGCTTTTGCTAACGTAATCCTTATCTATTTGTTGTTGTAGTTATTACCTTGCTAGTTGTATTATAAGACCACGTGGGAGGCCTAGGATGGTTCGACCGAAACCACGGGCAGCGGCTTCAAGAGTTGAGCCAGTAGTTAGAGTTGAGGCTCAAGTGGGAGAGCCTGTGGTTGGAGTTGGAGCTCCTCCACCACCTCCACCACCACTACCACCTCCGCCAGGAGTAGAAGGCGAGGTCGGGGTCGAAGGAGAGGGACCTCAGGGAGGCCAAGATGGCCAAGGACCGGCCGGAATAGAATTAGCTCCTTTAGTCCATGCGATAATCGGGGCTTTTCAGGCTGCAGTAGCTGGGGGTCAGGCAGCGGCACATCATCAGGGAGAGGGCACTGGTTTACCGTTAGAAAGGCTATGTGGTCTAGGGGCCGAAGAGTTTAGAGGGTCTACCCCGGAGAGATCCGAGTTGTGGTTTGAGAAGACCGTCCGTATCCTTGCTCAGGTGGGATGTACCGGAGAGCGCAAGCTAGGGTGTGTTGAGTCCTTGCTTCAGGGTGATGCCTACACTTGGTGGGTCACCATCACTACGGGTATGGATTAGACCGAGATTACTTGGGAGTTCTTTGAGTCAGCATTCCGTAAGAAGTACTTGGGTCCGCGATATCTCGATGAGAGGAAAAGGGAGTTTATGGCTTTGCTTCAGGGGAGTATGTCTGTGACCGAATATGAGATTCGATTTGTTAGGCTGAGTCAGTATGCATCTGAGCTTGTTCCTACTGAGGTGGAACGATGTAACCGTTTCCGTTATGGGCTGAATGAAGAAATCAAGAGGTATACTCTAGCTTCAGACTACACTGATTTTGATGTCTTAGTCGCGAGGGCCAAGGACTTGGAGCACAGTTTGGGCTTGACCAAACGGTCTGGTGGTTCTAGTTCGGGTAAGAGGTCTAGTGACTTTGATAGAGATGATGCCAAGAGGCATTGGGACAACAGGCATCACTATAATCATAGGCGTGGAGGCGGTAACCACGGTAGAGGCCAACAAGGCCAGAGGGCTGGTGGGAAGTTGCCCACATGTGCTACTTGCGGGAGGAACCACACCGGTGAGTGTTGGGGGAATTTCCACTCGTGTTGGAGTTGTGGGGCTAGAGATCATATTAGACGTGACTGTCCACATCAGGTGGGGCAGGCTCCAGCTAGAGCCAATGACTTTCAGAGAGGCCGCGGGCGCGGTAGAGGTAACTTCCAGCCGAGAAATGATGGTGAGAGGAACATAGCACATGTAGTTGCAGTCCAGCCGGAGGGCGAAGGTCAGGCCAGAGTTTACGCTCAGCGTGGGGATCAGCATGACACAGATGTGATCGCAAGTAACTTCTCGATACAGTCTTTGAGTTTACTTTCTTTGATTGACTCCGGGTCTACACATTCTTATATCCTGAGTGAGCATGCACAGTCGTTGAATTTGCCTTGTGAAATGTTAGAGGTAGGGGTTAGTGTTACTAGTTCCTTTGGGGACACGTTAGTAGTTAGAAAGATGTACAGAAGGTGTCCGTTGATAGTTCAGGGACATGTGTTTCCAGTGGATATGATGGAGCTACCTTTCTATGGCTTTGATGTAATTCTGGGTATGGACTGGCTCACTGAGCATAGAGCTAGGATAGACTTTGAAACTAAGAGGATTTCTTTGAAGCTCACAGATGATTATGAGATAGTAGTGGTGGGTGAGAACGTGAAGTTCTTGTCCAATGTAGTTTCAGTTCTCGAGGCTAAGAAGTTAGTTGAGTTGGGTTGCGAAGCATACTTGGCCTATGTGATGAACCCTAACATGAGTGAGGTTAGACCTCAAGACATCCGGACCGTGTGTGACTTTCCTAGTGTGTTTCCGGAAGAGTTGACAGGGTTACCACCGGATAGAGAGGTAGAGTTCACTATTGAGACTTATTCTGATTCAGCTCCTGTTTCGATTGCTCCGTATCTCATGGCACCGAAAGAACTGAAAGAGTTGAAGACTCGGTTGCAAGAGTTATAGTCCCTAAAACCTTATTTTTATTTCAAATTGACTCATATCTTTTTTATAATTAGAAGAACAAATAATAAAGAAAAAGAATGTCCAAAGCCTCATTAAAAACCTCCCTAAGCCTAGATTAGAGAGGTAAAGGGTACTCTAGAATACCCCGGGTGAAAACAAGGAACCTACAAATCCGAGCATAACCAAGTTTGTTGGTAAACATAAACGCCCCGGGAATACAAAGAAACAAAGTCACCCATGCAAAACGGAAAGTAGCGTCCATCAAGCAGTCCTGCCAAGCACCAGCAGTAACCAATCAATCGCATAACACGTTAGGGCCTTTACACCTCTGACTACACCTGCACCCACGAACCTGGGTTTACTCCAGCCTTGGCTAAAGTGTTCATGTAACAGGTTAGTGAAGCAAATACATGGTACAACAACACAAAGAGCATCAATTTGCCGGAAGATCCACCAGTAACGCCATGACCTTTTGTCGCGATCAAGGACCCATGAAACCCCAACCACCGAATCGGATTCAATCACCATTGAGCAAACATTAAGCCACTTCGAGAAATGCAACATCTCCAGCGCATGATAAATTGCAATAAGTTCAACTTCGTTAGATTCCAGCACCCCCAACCGACCAGAAAATATAGCAAGAACACTGAACACACTCATCCGCATCACGCAACACACCCCTACACCCTGCAGGTCCCGATTTTTCTCGCACCTACCCATCAACAGTGAACTTTAATACACCTACAACCGGTGCTATCCACCGCACTCTCTAACAAACCAAGCTCGGTCTCACCCCTGTCCAACAAAACCACATATATAACCACCAACCATTGCGACTTCATAAACATATCTGAGACATTCGAAGCCTTTACCCAATAAAGCAAACGTAGCTTGCATAGAAAAAAAAATCTTCCCCACCGATAAACGCCGCTTGTTAAATAGTTATTCATCCCGTGCTAGCCAGACCACAACAGTGCGGTACAACCAGCTAGCCACCATTGACGTAATATTCTCGAGAATAAGCCATGCATGCATTGGTGCAGGAAATCATTCAAGTTACTCGGCAACACCATGAACACAAAACAAGTCGCGTGGTTCTTACTGTAGGGGAGGTTTGTGAGTCAATCCTTGAAATTTTTTTGCTAGGTCAAATAGAATTCGGGTTACTATCTCTAACATTGTAAAATAACCAAAATAAATAAAGCTTATTAGTGTGGATTTGCAATGTCACTAATTAACGTTGAATCGTCGTAATAATAATTTGTCACTAATAATTTCATATAATAGGTGATGACTTTACAATCACCATTTTTCTAAACGTCATCAAAATATTTGCCTTCAAATTTTTTTGAGGTGCCAAACATATTGTGACGAAAATTAATGACATTTTTTAAAATTGTCAAAAAAGATGTATCATTATTTACTAATTGTGACGAAAACTAAAAATCGTCACATTTATAGTATGTTTTGTGACATTATACGCAACGTCATATAAAATTTTTGTCATTAATTGTTAAATTTGTTGTAGAGACAACACCATGTCTGGTGAGTTGTATCGCGAGTTGGTGCATTCAATCACTATACTAGTTTTCGTGATTAGCAAGAGGTGAGTCGCAGCAATTGCATGCTTGGTGCAAAATATTGTGGGAAACTTACATCGTCCATTGGCAGTCACATATATAGATGATTTGTTTGTAGATATTTTCAAGGTGATTGAGCTGCAGATTAGTTTGGATGATTTTTTTGATAAATTGGAATGGTTCCTTGGCCGCAATTGATGAATAAGAAGGTGAAGGTAATTTACTTTACCTTAGATTAGCATTATATCAGATTGTAACTCATGTAAATATATTCTTAATCATGTTTAATTTTTCTTAAACTACTGCTCACATTGTTTCCTTCAATTTTTCACATTGCTTGCAAGAACCAACTGATGTTTGGAAGCAAACAACATTGGTCTTTCCTGCTGAAGCGCAATAAGTTGAGTGCTTTGGAAATGAATTAATTAATCATATAGCTTTATTAGATTCTCGATTGTGCATTGCGAGGGGGTTTGCAGCTTATACGTTTTACGTTATTCTTTTTGGTGCAGGTAAGATGATTTACGCAGTGCTTGTCTAACATATTATCTGTTGGTGCAGAGAAAGTTGTTATTTAACACATGCCAGATTTTACTGCTGAGGAATAAGATCAAGATAACAAAAACTGGCCTTGGTTATATCTTGGATAGGAATGGCAAGCCAATAAAGGACTTACATAGAAGACATCGAGATGAAGAGTATGTGAGGTTTTCTAATATGAATAAAGTTGTCAACTGGGACAACGTGATAGGAACAATACCTTTGGAAACTTTTAATTTGACTTCGTTTCTTGGAGATGGAACATGGAACTTGGAAGGGATCAAAATTGTAATTTGTAAAAAAGATGTACGGGATTCCTATTGGCGGTGGAAACATTAATGGTGAATCCTAATTTTAATGAGAAAGAATCAACTCTTATTCTTACATGTAAGCAAGTTGAAGAGGTAATTGACGATAGCAATATGGAGGTATTGCGTCAGTGTGCAGTTGAAGAGGTAATTGACGAACTTGGCACTCAACAAAATTACAGGGACTCACGGTTATGAGAATTACAGGGAGTCACGGTTATGAGAATTGCGGTTGTAGTTGATGTTCGATAGTACATAAACTATAAGACAAATGTTACAGGGCTCTAATTTAAGTAATTGCTTTGCTCAGATACTTGATTGTATTGGGATCACGACGACTGTGGCTATGAATCGGTGCTGTTGCCTTTGGAATTCGGTGTTTTCTCCTATGATTGGTTCATTTTTAATAAGGCACAAAATCAATAATTTTATGTGTGCAGTTTTTTTTGTATTTCTTGTCTGTGAGTGTTTTCACCAACATCTTTTAATAAAATCATATTTACTAAGAGTTAACTTATCTTATATTCGGTTTATAAAAACACATTTTTTTGCTATATATGAAGAATATTTTTACCCGATTGACATCTAAAATGGCTTTTCTCTATAATAAACTTAAAATAATTTTTTATATTTTTTTGACAAATCCTAATGCTAATCATAATCCTACTTAAAAGAGACGAGAATGAGGACTCCAGATGAAGGAAGTGTGCACCTAGTGGGCCTAGAACTCATGATCTAAAGAAATATGATGAAACAAAAATAAGCAACTTGACCAACCGGCCAAATATACTTACTAATGTGTGTGTGCGTGTGTACGTGCATAAATGAATTGTTTTGAACATGTGTTGCATCATTAATTACGCTTAAAAGAAAAAAGAATAAAAACTTTGAACTTCACTATTTTAATAATGCAGCCAAGTTTGGATTCAACCACTACCATTTGTTGAATTAGTAAAATATTTGAATTCAAATTTTGGATTTTAGTTGTTAATGTGTGAAAAAATAAAATTTGACATTTTTAATTATAATTAAATAATTGTTTTTGACATGTTCTTACTTAAAGAGATTAAGCTCTTGAACCCTTTTGTTTTACACTTAAGTTTGAACATAAATTAATGTTTATAGCCTTACAAACATGATATAACAGCTTGGACTTGGAATTCTTTGTTCAGATACGAAAACAAAAACTTGAAATTCAATTCCAATGATGTTGAGGACTTAGGGCACTTATCTTGGAGAGTGGAAATTAAGGCAAAATGTAGGGAAAAGTATGAAATTATTCTCTCATTTACAATTTATTTCGAGGAAAGAAATTAGCATAGTTGCTTTCTTATAAAGGCTTAAATAAAAAAATAAATCTTAAATTATATATATATTTTAATTTTAGGTGCTTAAAGTATTTTTTACTAAGAATATGTGCTTAAAATTTATATCGTTACAATTTTAGATGTCTAGTAGTTAATTATTGTTAAAATATCCATTAACCAATTGATGATTGACATGTGGAAATAATTTGATTTTAAAAAATTGATGTAAAAAACCTTTTTTTTTAATTTTCAGAAAATTATAAAATTCTCTAATTTTTATAAAACAGTCCCTAAATTCTTAAAATTTTCCAAACGCTATTCCCATATCGTCGTCGTTTCTGCCGTCGATTGTCACCTATGATCAGACCCCTTTGTTCGCCGAACCTAACCAGACATTTTTTTCTAACATGGCGTCGCCGAAAACAACGAACGACGTGTCAGACGAACGACATGTCAGCCGAACGTCGATTTTGCATTTAACGTTCGGTTGACACGCCATTCGTTATTTACAATGACGCCATGTTGGAAAAAATAACCGGGTAAGTCCGGCAACCAAAAATGTGTGCTCAAGGGCGACGATTTGGGGGTTTAGGAAATTTTAGAGATTTGCGGGTTGTTTTGTAAAAATTAGAGAATTTCGTGATTTTCTGAAAAATTAATTTTTTGCGTAACAAAATTGTTTTAAGTTTTTATTTTTAAAAAAATAAAATAAACATGCCGTGTGTCATGTTTTGATTGGTTAAAGAATTTTTTTTAACGGTAGTTAACTATCAGACACCTAAAATTCTAATGGTGTAAATTTTAAGTACTTATTTTTAACAAAAAAAAAATGACACCTAAAATTCAAAAAAAATATAATTTAAGTATTTATTTATTTTATTTAAGCCTTTTATAAATATGAAAAAAGTTTATAAAATATGGAAATATAAGGCCAAGTCTAGTTGACCTTTCGAAATCAGTGTCCAATATCTCATTAAGCACAAAATTTGTGAGAATATTTTCGATATAACTTATGAGAATTAGTCAATATTATTAACGTAGGTATTTTAATTTCAATCAAAATTAAAAATACAAATAACACATTCTCATAGTCACGATCAATATAAACCATAAAATACATAAATGAATAAATTTGCACAACGATATCTGTGCATGGTGGATTTCGAATATGAAATCTCAAATTTTCAAACGCTTCAATTTACTATTAAACCAGTACTTCATTGGCTTCATAATATTTTATGAAACTAAAATTAAGCAAAAATGTTTTTATCTAACAATGTTTAACCCTGACGGGTTTGGGGCTGT
This sequence comes from Hibiscus tridactylites, assembly GCA_958450335.1. Classification (NCBI taxonomy): domain Eukaryota; kingdom Viridiplantae; phylum Streptophyta; class Magnoliopsida; order Malvales; family Malvaceae; genus Hibiscus; species Hibiscus tridactylites. The sequence continues at coordinate 63,404,020 of OY288270.1, read as the reverse complement.
GGTCCCCACAATTTTTACACTAAAAAGTATAATGAGATTTGGACCTTAATTTTTAATTCATTTGTATTTTTTCTCTATTTTTCATGATTAATTATATTTCATCCTTTAATCTTGATGTCTGATTTTATCACTGATTTGACAAGACTCGAGTTTAAAAAAGAAAATCATATCAATGTAACTAACATGAGTCAAAAACTATAGCAAATCAACACAATAAGATTGAAGCGAAACTTCTAGAATCAAGATTTTATCAAGTTAGTAAGCAATCTCTCATTTTTGCATACCCTTTGAACAAAATTATTGAAGCTTGAACTAGTCAGGCTAAACGACCACCGGGTAGGGGTCCAGGGGACAGTAGTATTTGGGGGGGGGGGGGGGGGGGGGGGGGGGGGTTCATGTCAAATATCCGTAAGAGTTTTCACGACTTGAGGGACTCTTTTTATAATGGTAAAAAATATATAAGGAGCAAACAACAAATATCCCACACTTTATGGCTGGAACCTAGTTGCAATTTGGTATTTCTTTTTAATATTTGATGTAGAGAAGAATTTTAGTTTTATTACTACAAGAATGTTTCAATTGAAAATATGTTTAAGGAACATTAGTACTCTTGGCATAACAAGAAACAGTTGGAGACTTGTCCGATGATTTATAAATATGTTTAATTTTTTTTTTTATATTTATAACTTTTGATATTTTTAATTTTAATGTTTTCACTTAATTTTTTAATTCATTATAGTGTTTTTATTTTTTAATATTCTATGGATATTTAAATATTAATATTTTTATTTTTTAGTTCAAAGATAAGTAAGTTATCGAACTTTCAATTAAAATCAGTTATGCTCCTGAATTCGATAAAAAATCAATTATGTCATCGAATTCGGTTAAAATAATCAATTCAGCCCCTCCACCACGTCATCATCCTACGTGTATTGCCACGTAAGCATCGTGGACCGCCACATCAGCATTGTGGACCACCACATCATCACTGTTAACTGCCACGTTATCATTATAATAGAACATTGGTCAAAGGGTCAATTTGATCGACTTCACGGACTGGGGGCCACATTATGTGCGTTTTTTGGCGAGGAGAGAAATTAATTGTTTAGGTCGAACTTTGGGGCAAAAGTACCTCTGTGTTTGGTCGGTTTCGACATCTATCGCAGTCGGAGAAGCAGTGGCTATCTCGGCCGTTGTCGGATACAGAAATTCAATCGGTGGTTTTGTCCATGAGCCCTCTTAAAGCCCTAGGAGTTAATGGACTCTATGCTGCATTTTATCAGAAGATTTGGAACCTTGTGGGGGATGGGGTGTGTGGGAAAGTTAAGCAAATTTTTACTTGTGGTCTTATAGATGCTTCATTGAATATAACTCTTTTGGTTTTAATTCCAAAGCTGGATTCTCCAGAGTTCATCCCTCAGTTCAAGCCTATCAATCTCTACAATGTCTTGTATAAAATGATGACGAAGATTATCATTAATCAGTTGAAGCCTTTCTTACTTGAGTGGATATCTAAGAACCAAACAAGTTTCATTCCAGGAAGATTAATTACAGACAATATCATCATCGCTCAAGAGGCGATTCACTCGATGCGCCGGAAGCGAGGCAAGCGGGGTTGGTTGGCCATAAAAATTGATCTTGAGAAGGCCTACGACATGTTTGAGTGGAGCTTTAATGATGATACGCTAGTAGATATTGGACTTCCAAATGCTTGTTGAGTTAATAATGAGTTGTGTTTCTACGGTTTCGACGCAAGTTCTATGGAATAGGTCTACACCAGACACTTTTAGGTTGTCTCAGGGAATTCGACAAGGTGACCCCCTCTCTCCTTATCTTTTTATGTTATGCATGGAACGGTTGGCACATGCCATTCAGTCTGAAATTGAGGAGTGCAATTGGAATCTAATTCGCCTATCTTGTAATGGGCCTATATTATCCCACCTTTTCTTTGCGGGTGACTTTGTTAATTTTGTGAAAGCATCGATGAACCAGGTTGCGGTGATTCAAAAAGTACTTGATGGCTTTTGTGCTAGCTCTGGCCATAAGGTTAGCGCTTCTAAATATCAGATTTTCTTCTTCGATAATGTGTCACCTACAAATAGAATTAATATTTGTCAAGTCTTTGGTTATGAGGAGGTATGTGACTTGGGTATGTACCTCAGAATACCCATCATTCATAAGCGAGTAACGAAAGAAATGCATAGATACATTGTACAAAAAACCCGTAGTAATCTAACAGGATGGAAAGCTAAGAATCTTTCCTTCTCGGGTCGTATCACACTGGTTAAGTCAGTGTTATAAGTTATTCCAGCATATTTTATGCAATCAATTCTCCTCTCTAAAGGGATTTGTGCGGAGGTTGAAGGCTTAATTCGGAGATTCCTATGGGGGCGAGTCTGAAGATAAGAGAGGTATCCCATTTGTTAAATTGGTCGATGTTTGTCAATCGTTGAATATTGGTGGTCTAGGCATTCCCCTGTATATGTGCAAAATGAAATCTTCCGCATGAAAGTTGCATTTGGTGTTTTAACTTATCCGGATCAGCTTTGGGTGCAGATTTTACGTTCTAAATATAATTGGCCATGTGATGTTCCTTCTCCAATTAATCGACGTGGTTGCTCTCAATTATGGCTCGATTTATCTAAAATTTTGGAGAAGGTGCAAGATGGTGTTGCTTGGAATTTAGGAAACAGATCGATTGTCTACTTTTGGCTTGATCCATGGGTGAGTACATTTGGTCTCTTGATTGACCATGTCGTGGACCCTAGTACTGTGAGTAATATTTCATTGCCACATCGAATATGATTACGATTGATGGAGAATGGAATTGCATTGTTTTTAATATCTTGCTTCATATCGTGGCGATAAAGCCATCATTGCTATCGGCTGATGTAGGGGTTTCGGTATGGAAGTGGGATCCTCTATGCTTATTTTCAGTTCGATCGATTTATGTGGCTAAGACAACTAATATATTGCAGAATGAGGATAAGGGTTGGTCTCTAATCTCAAAATTCAAGGGCTCACCTCGGGTAAAATACTTCCTATGGCTCATCTATTGGGATAAAATTCTTACAAATGGAGAAAGGGTGCGTCGGCACTTGGCTGATGACTCTAGTTGCCCTTGGTGTCGGGATGCAGTGGAGTCAACAATTCATGTGTTACAGGATTGTTCGGTGGCGTTGGTTGTGTAGTCTATTTTAATCAAACCTGATCTTCTTGAGGTTTTTTGCTCCCTGAGTGTACGTGACTGGGTGGTGGCCAATTTGGTGAGTAATTGCCGATTTCTTAGAACTGTAGAGTATTGGGGGTATGATGTTTGGTAGCTTTGGATACAACAAAATAGGAGAATCTTTGAACTTGATCAATGGTGGGATGAAGATGTGATTACAAGCAGTAGGCGACTGGTTTTGGAGCTTGCAGAGGCTCAATTTGTTGATGATTTGGCAGAACTATTTTCTGGGCAGGCCAATCGAAATCAGCAGTCTCTCGATGATGGATCTCGCCTCCTGATGAGTTCTTTCGTGCTAACCCGGGGGTGTTACGTGTGGTAGTCTTTTTGTAACCCCCGTAGCCCGGTCTAGCCGGTTGACCCGAACTACAAAGATTACACGGGGAAAACCAAAGTCAACCCGAAAGTCAACCTTGATTAACGACCCTTTTTTTTAATCTTGTCTAGATGCACATTAACCTTAAGTGTGATCATACAAACAACATATCAAAAGATCACAAACATCAGAGATCAAACAGGGACCCAATTGAACAAATTACAACTTTAGGGACCAAATTGTAAATTCTGATAAATTAAGGGACTTAGCCCAAATTAAAGTTACCATCTTGAAATTAGTCAGGTTTCATGCTTCTCTGTGAAATTTCAGCTCAAAAGGACATCCACAGCTCATGCAATTGATCAAACATGATTCAGGACTAAAACGCAAACATTTCAAAACATGTAACCACCATGTCAGCTCCCTAACGGTCGACCGTTCCGAAACAGGCTAGCCCTGTTCCGAAACACGGGCCGTTCCGAAACGGGTTCCGGAACATGGCCTCGGCAGAGGCTAAACCGTTTCGAAACGGTGCATACCGTTTCGGACGCCTGGGTTCATGCAAGGCACCCGTTCCGAAACGGTACACCCCTGTTCCGAAACGCCTGCACAAAAACCAGCAACCAAGCATACTAGATCATGCAATTGGACACTCAAACATGCTCCAAACATCACCAAACTTTACCAGCATGCAATTAAACATATTTAACATATATAAGCATCATCAATTCAGCAAGATAACATCTCATGCAAAAAGGCCCAAATTTAAGGTCATGCTTCCTACACAAGCTATCCACTCAAGCTTCAACTTGCAAAACAAGCATATAAGGTTCAATCCAAAAATCAGCAACATCAACCACATTCAACATACTTAGGGAGTCGTAAACACCTCCCAAAACCAATACATTGGTCCCCCATTGCCAAAAACATACAAAAGCCAAAACACTTATAAAACCTTCATACATTGAGCTTTACTTGTACTTGTTTGCTAGCCTCCTCTTGCTGCCCTCAATGCACTCTAATGCTCTGCATTATTGAATCAAGAAAACGAGAGAGCATAAGCCAAAGCTTAGTGAGGAGTGCTCTTTAAAAACCATTCAATAATGCATTAAAATTCATTTGTAAATCATGCTTGAAAACAACCTTTACACATGCTCAAAGCATACTTTAAATCAAGCAATAACATGCTTCCACATTTCATTTAAACTAGCATCTCATGCTTCAACATAAACATTAAATCATGCATCTCATGCATCTCATGTACTATACATGTCATATTGGCTCAAGTGATACATTTCATTTATGAAATCAAGTTCAACAATTTTCCCCAAGGACTTTTAAACACCTTGGACCCCAAGGACTTTTAAACACCTTGGCCATGGACTTTTAAACACCATGAATGGACCACACAAGGACTTTTAACCACCTTTGTGTCCGTAGCTTGAAATACCCCAAGGACTTTTAAACACCTTGGCCCCAAGGACTTTTAAACACCTTGGCCCCATGGACTTTTAACCACCATGGAAAGGAGCACCTAAGGACTTTTAACCACCTTAGTGTCCGCAACAAGATTCATCCAAGGACTTTTAACCACCTTGATGATCTTGGATAACAAGGCTCACTCAAGGACTTTTAACCACCTTAGTGACCTTCACTTTTACAAACCATCACTTGCCAATACACACTTTATACATCGTGTAATCCACTGTTTTAAAGCATTTAAACCAAGCCATTTCATCATGCATTTCAAAGCATTAAATCATCATTTAACAATGCATAAAAACAAGGCACTCTTACCTAGAGACACCTTCAACACATGGCTTAAATCATCAGCATAAATCATGCTAAAACATCAGCAATTAACATGCTAAAACATGCTTTCCAAAACAGTAGCAAATCATGCAAAATCATCATTTCACATTTCATCAAAACATGGCACCCACTCTAAGAGAGTAATCCGAAAACTTACACTTGAGCTTAGCAAAGTTGTTTAGACTTATACTAAGCTCCCAAAACCTTCAACCTTTGGTTTAAAAGCTGAAAATCCATTTTCACTCACCGATTACCAAACAAGCCTAGCCAACAAGCTTTCCAAGCTTCCGAAACCTTCCGAAAACACCTCCAAAACTCAAGGATCAACCTCCCCTGTTTCAAGCACATAAAAACAGAACATTAATGCATCCTTATGCATTAAAACACCAGCAACATCAACACAACTCGCTGCTCATCACAAATCTAACAATTTGGCTACCAAACACAACCGAAATCATCTCCAAACACTTCCAAAACTTAACCCAGCCAAGATCCATCACTTCTAACCATTTTTATACATCAACTAACATGCAAAAAGATCACAACCACGTCCTTATACCTCCAGGTATAACAGATCACCAAAAACACTCCAAAAACAACCAAAAACTCAAGCCAAACTTAGGAAATTCAACCTATCCGGGATTGCATTGATTAAACCTCAACTTCTAATCATTTTAGCATTCATTTAACATCATTTTAACACCTCAAAACCCTGCTTAAACAGATCACACGAAATTTTCACCAAAATCACCAAATCTTGCATTTTTGCCAAAAATCAAGATCTCAATTGAAAAGCCTTTAATAAAACATGAATCAAGGATTGAGAACTTAGGAATTTCAGTAAAGAACTGATAGTTTAGAGGAGAAGGACGTTCTTACCTCCAAACTTGAATTTCTCCACTTTAGAGCCAAAATGCTTGATGAATCAACTTGTAAATTGTGAGGTTTTGATGATGAGATGATTAAAAATCAAATGAGAGTTGAAATGAGAGATATAGATGTCAAAATCAGAGAAAGAAATCTGGAAAATCTTGTTTGGGTAGAGAGAAAATGAGAGAAAAGAGAATTTGAGAGAAAATAGAAAAATTTGTTAAGAATTGGTTAAAAATGATTTCCCTCCCTTTTCTTAATCTTTAAAATCAGATTTTAGGCTTAAAATATCTTAGAAAAATCTGGAGAAATCCTTTTTGGAATAATAGCTCCTTAAAGATTCAAAGTTTCAATCCTTTATAAAACTGTCCCGCAACTTTCAAAAATTACATTTTGGTCACTAGCCAAAATGTCAACCTTCCGAACCTCATTTTCCAAAATTGATTTCACAGTTCACTTTTATAAATTAAAAGATGATTTTAGAACATTTTTCCATATTTTTAATGCAACCCGAACTAGGTTTTCCTAAATTCACTCTTATATATTCGATCAGCACTTTGACCGAATCGGTCAACGCCAAAACTTCTGAGCCCAAAACCGGGGCGTTACAACTCTCCCCCCCTTAAGAAATTTCGTCCTCGAAATTTACCTGAAGGAAAGAGATAAGGAAACTGCTTCAGCATATCCTCCTTCCGCTCCCACGTGGCTTCCTCAACACCGCGATGCTTCCACAGCACCTTCACCAACTCAATGGTCTTGCCACGAAGAACCTTGCTATCTGAATCCAGAATCTTCACCGGTTCCTCATCATAGGTCAAATCCGGATTCAATTCCACCTCCTCCACAGGCAACACATGCGAAGGATCAGATCGATACCTCCGAAGCATAGAAACATGGAACACATCATGAATCTTCTCCAGCTCCTGAGGTAACCTCAACCGATACGCAACAGGACCAACACGCTCAACAACCTCATACGGTCCAATGTATCTAGGGCTCAGCTTACCCTTCCGCCCAAACCTCATCACCTTCTTCCAAGGCGAAACCTTCAAGAACACGCGATCACCCACCGCAAACTCTATCTCCTTACGCTTCAAATCCGCGTAAGACTTCTGCCGATCAGAAGCAGCCTTCAACCGCTCACAAATGAGCTTCACCTTCTCGGTGGTACCTTTCAACAAAGCAGGCATCGAAACCAACTTTTGACCAGTTTCAGCCCAACACAGAGGAGTCCTACACTTTCTCCCATACCCTCATAAGGTGCCATCTGTATACTTGCCTGAAAACTGTTGTTGTAAGCGAACTCAACCAAAGGCAGATGCTTCTCCCAAGAACCTTGGAACTCTATCACGCAACATCTCAACATATCCTCCAAGATCTGAATAACTCGCTCAGACTGGCCATCCGACTGAGGATGATAGGATGTACTGAAATGCAACGTTGTACCCAAAGCTTGATGCAAACACTGCCAAAAACGCGACGTGAACCTCGGATCCCTATCCGACACGATCGACTTAGGCACACCATGCAACCTCACAACCTCAGCAACGTACAGCTCTGCCAGCTTATCCAAAGAAAACGTAGTATGCACAGGCAAGAAATGTGCACACTTCGTCAGGCGATCCACAATCACCCAAACAGAATTCTTCTTCGACGGAGACAAAGGCAAACCAGATACAAAATCCATGGTAACCCTCTCCCACTTCCATTCAGGGATTTTCAACGGTTGCAACAAACCAGAAGGAACCTGATGTTCAGCCTTAACGCGCTGACACACCAAACACTTGCTCACGAACTCTGCCACATCCTTCTTCAAGCCCACCCAATAGTACTCATCACGAAGATCGCGATACATCTTTGTACTACCAGGATGCATAGCAAAAGGACTACTATGACCTTCAGCTAGAATAGCATGCCTCAACTCAGCATCTGCAGGCACTACTATCCGATTACCAAAACACAACACCCCATCCTCATTAAAACAGAAATCCGAAGGTCTACCCTCCGCGATATCCTGAACATGAGACACCAAGGAATCATCCAACAACTGCTTATCCTTGATCAACTGAACCAACGAAGGTTTCACCTGCAACTCAGCAACAAGACCACCATCCTGCGATATACTCAAGCTAGCAAACATAGCTCTCAGCTCAACAGCTACCTTTCTACTCAAGGCATCCGCAACAACATTGGCCTTTCCAGGATGATACTCTATCGTCAGATCATAATCCTTGAGCAACTCCAACCAACGTCGCTGCCTGAGATTCAACTCCTTCTGAGACATCAGATACCTCAAACTCTTGTGATCCGTGTACACCGTACACTTCTCACCATACAGATAATGCCTCCAGATCTTCAGAGCAAAAACCACTGCAGCCAGCTCAATATCATGCGTAGGATAATTGCGCTCATGCACCTTCAACTGCCGCGACGCATAAGCCACAACCTTACCCTCTTGCATCAGCACACACCCCAAACCAACATAGGATGCATCACTGTAGACTACAAACTCTTTCCCTGATTCAGGCTGAATCAAGATAAGAGCTTGCGTCAAAGCCAACTTCAGCTTCTCAAAAGCTTGCTGTCTCGCTTCTGTCCACTCATACTTAACATCTTTCTGCAGCAACTTCGTCAAAGGAGCAGCAATCTTGGAAAAACCATCCACAAACCTTCGGTAGTATCCTGCCAAACCAAGGAAACTACGAACCTCCTGAACAGACTTAGGAACTTTCCAGTTCATCACCGCTTCAATCTTCTGAGGATCAACACGAATCCCCTCAGCTGAGACCACATGACCAAGAAAAACAACCTCCCTAAGCCAGAACTCACACTTGCTCAACTTAGCATAAAGCTGATTCTCCAACAAAGCTTGCAACACAACCCTCAAATGCTCTTCGTGCTCTTCCTCAGTACGCGAGTACACAAGGATATCATCAATGAACACCACAACAAACTTGTCCAGGTATTCATGAAAAACACGATTCATCATGTCCATGAAAGCAGCAGGAGCATTTGTCAAACCAAACGGCATCACAAGGAACTCATAATGCCCATACCTTGTCCTGAAAGCTGTCTTAGGCACATCCACATCCTTCACCTTCAACTGATAATACCCTGACCTCAAGTCAATCTTAGAGAACACCGCAGCTCCCCTAAATTGATCAAAGAGATCATCAATCCTCGGCAAAGGATACCGATTCTTGATAGTCAACTTGTTCAGCTGACGGTAATCAATGCACATCCTCATCGTGCCATCTTTCTTCTTCACAAACAAGACAGGAGCACCCCAAGGCGAAACACTCGGCCGGATGAAACCACGATCAAGCAACTCTTGCAACTGCGTCTTCAGCTCCTTCAGCTCCTTAGGTGCCATTCTATAGGGAGTAATGGACACAGGAGTGGTATTCTCATACAGCTCAATTCCAAACTCCACCTCGCGATTAGGAGGTAAACCAGGCAACTCCTCAGGAAAAACATCAGGAAACTCCTTCACAACCCTGATATCCTGCACCCTTAGCTCCTTCGAACTAGGATTCATCACAAAAGCCAGAAAAGCTTCACAACCTTGCCTCAGCATCCTGCTCGCCTCCAAGGTAGAAACAACATTGGCAAGAAACTTCACATTCTCACCAACCACCACCACTTCATAATCATCCGCAAGCCTAAGCAAAACCCGCTTATTCTCACAATTCACAACAGCACGATGCTCAGCAAGCCAATCCATACCAAGGATCACATCAAAACCATAAAAGGGCAACTCCATAAGATCAACAAGAAAGACATGCTCTTGAACAACCAAAGGACACCTTTTATAAAGCTTACGAGTCACAACATTTTCACCAAAAGAACTAGTGACTCTAACACCAACATCCAAAGACTCAACAGGCAAACCAAGCAACTAAGCATGCTCACGAAGAATGTATGAATGCGTAGATCCAGAATCAATCAAAGAAAGCAATGACAAGGATTGCAAAGTAAAGGTACCTGCAATCACATCTGCATCATTCCTTCCTTCGCGCTGAGCATACACCCTCGCTTGGCCTCCACCCTCAGGTTGAATAGCTACAACATGAGCTACACCGCGCCCACCTTCCTCTCGCCTCTGAAAATTACCACGGCCGCGCCCACGACCTCTCTGCGATGCTGCAACAACAGGAGCACGCTCTTGACCACCAGCCATCCTCGGACAATCACGTCTCAGATGATCAGCAGAACCACAGTTCCAGCACTCATAACCAGCTGCTATCACAGGAGCTTACACCTCCCTCCCAGCACGAGGACAGTCACGCTTCAAGTGACCACGGGAACCACAAATCCAACAAGCACTAGGGTCAGCTCTAGCATTGCCACCCCTAGCAGGTGCACCTCCACCTCTCTTAGACGAGGACTGAAACCTCTGATCACGCCCTCTCTTGTTCCGTCCACCGGAACTATATTCAGCAGCTCTTTTCCCAGAACTAGCTCCAGTACCCTTAGCAGACAAACTCAGGTTCATCTCAATGTCCTTCGATCGACTAACCAACACATCGAAATCATTGTACTCAGCAGCTAACATATAGGTCTTAACTTCCGTCACCAAGCCATAACGGAACCTTTCGCACCTTTCGCACCTTTCGCGCTCATCAGGTACCAACTCAGGTGCATACTGGCTAAGACGTACAAACTGTACCTCATACTCAGCCACACTCATGTTCCCTTGGGTCAGAGACATGAATTCACGCTTCTTTTCATCCAGATATCTAACTCCCAGATATCTCCTCTTGAACGCATGCTGAAAGAACGTCCATGTAACATCAGCATCAGCCATCCCAGAGATTGTGGTCGTCCACCACGTATAAGCATCACCTTGCAGCAGTGACACCACACATCCCAGCTTCTGCACATCAGTGCAACTCATCTGTCCCAAGACACGCTTGGTACTCTCCAACCACGCTTTAGACCTCTCAGCTGACATACCCCTAAACTCAGTCCCACCAAGACTGCGCAAACGTTCCAAGGGTAGTCTAGCACCAGCATCTCCCTGATGCCCAGCTCCTTGAGCTCCAGCTACTGCTGCTCGAAACGCACCCGCAATAGCTTGTACACGCACAGACATGTCAGGTATCGCTTGCCCCTGACCAGCTTCAGGTCCTGCAGCTCCAGCACCAGCTACCTCAGCTCCAGCTCCAGCTCTTTCCCTCTCCGCACCACCACCACCAGGTGGAGGAGGAGGTATCACAGCACTACCAGTGTGCTCATCATTCACATTCCCCTCCGGGGTCGTAGCTCTCGCGCTACTCCTTAACTCTCTACGTGGTGCCATACTTTACCATGCATAACAATACAAAATAAACAAGTCAGGACCAGCAAGGTAAGCAAATTCCAAGTATTCAAGCTCAATTTCTTTCAAAAACAACATCATCCCTTTAGCTTTTGTTTGGCAATGGGTACCCTCATCATGCATCATCACAACATGCATCACAAACACATCATCATATCATAACACTGAACATGCTTTCACTCAACACGCATACCAACCAAACCATGCTTCAATCATGCATTCACACATTCCCAATTACTCGAGAACTCAGCTCTGATACCACCAAATGTAACCCCCGTAGCCCGGTCTAGCCGGTTGACCCGAACTACAAAGATTACACGGGGAAAACCAAAGTCAACCCGAAAGTCAACCTTGATTAACGACCCTTTTTTTTTAATCTTGTCTAGATGCACATTAACCTTAAGTGTGATCATACAAACAACATATCAAAAGATCACAAACATCAGAGATCAAACAGGGACCCAATTGAACAAATTACAACTTTAGGGACCAAATTGTAAATTCTGATAAATTAAGGGACTTAGCCCAAATTAAAGTTACCATCTTGAAATTAGTCAGGTTTCATGCTTCTCTGTGAAATTTCAGCTCAAAAGGACATCCACAGCTCATGCAATTGATCAAACATGATTCAGGACTAAAACGCAAACATTTCAAAACATGTAACCACCATGTCAGCTCCCTAACGGTCGACCGTTCCGAAACAGGCTAGCCCTGTTCCGAAACACGGGCCGTTCCGAAACGGGTTCCGGAACATGGCCTCGGCAGAGGCTAAACCGTTTCGAAACGGTGCATACCGTTTCGGACGCCTGGGTTCATGCAAGGCACCCGTTCCGAAACGGTACACCCCTGTTCCGAAACGCCTGCACAAAAACCAGCAACCAAGCATACTAGATCATGCAATTGGACACTCAAACATGCTCCAAACATCACCAAACTTTACCAGCATGCAATTAAACATATTTAACATATATAAGCATCATCAATTCAGCAAGATAACATCTCATGCAAAAAGGCCCAAATTTAAGGTCATGCTTCCTACACAAGCTATCCACTCAAGCTTCAACTTGCAAAACAAGCATATAAGGTTCAATCCAAAAATCAGCAACATCAACCACATTCAACATACTTAGGGAGTCGTAAACACCTCCCAAAACCAATACATTGGTCCCCCATTGCCAAAAACATACAAAAGCCAAAACACTTATAAAACCTTCATACATTGAGCTTTACTTGTACTTGTTTGCTAGCCTCCTCTTGCTGCCCTCAATGCACTCTAATGCTCTGCATTATTGAATCAAGAAAACGAGAGAGCATAAGCCAAAGCTTAGTGAGGAGTGCTCTTTAAAAACCATTCAATAATGCATTAAAATTCATTTGTAAATCATGCTTGAAAACAACCTTTACACATGCTCAAAGCATACTTTAAATCAAGCAATAACATGCTTCCACATTTCATTTAAACTAGCATCTCATGCTTCAACATAAACATTAAATCATGCATCTCATGCATCTCATGTACTATACATGTCATATTGGCTCAAGTGATACATTTCATTTATGAAATCAAGTTCAACAATTTTCCCCAAGGACTTTTAAACACCTTGGACCCCAAGGACTTTTAAACACCTTGGCCATGGACTTTTAAACACCATGAATGGACCACACAAGGACTTTTAACCACCTTTGTGTCCGTAGCTTGAAATACCCCAAGGACTTTTAAACACCTTGGCCCCAAGGACTTTTAAACACCTTGGCCCCATGGACTTTTAACCACCATGGAAAGGAGCACCTAAGGACTTTTAACCACCTTAGTGTCCGCAACAAGATTCATCCAAGGACTTTTAACCACCTTGATGATCTTGGATAACAAGGCTCACTCAAGGACTTTTAACCACCTTAGTGACCTTCACTTTTACAAACCATCACTTGCCAATACACACTTTATACATCGTGTAATCCACTGTTTTAAAGCATTTAAACCAAGCCATTTCATCATGCATTTCAAAGCATTAAATCATCATTTAACAATGCATAAAAACAAGGCACTCTTACCTAGAGACACCTTCAACACATGGCTTAAATCATCAGCATAAATCATGCTAAAACATCAGCAATTAACATGCTAAAACATGCTTTCCAAAACAGTAGCAAATCATGCAAAATCATCATTTCACATTTCATCAAAACATGGCACCCACTCTAAGAGAGTAATCCGAAAACTTACACTTGAGCTTAGCAAAGTTGTTTAGACTTATACTAAGCTCCCAAAACCTTCAACCTTTGGTTTAAAAGCTGAAAATCCATTTTCACTCACCGATTACCAAACAAGCCTAGCCAACAAGCTTTCCAAGCTTCCGAAACCTTCCGAAAACACCTCCAAAACTCAAGGATCAACCTCCCCTGTTTCAAGCACATAAAAACAGAACATTAATGCATCCTTATGCATTAAAACACCAGCAACATCAACACAACTCGCTGCTCATCACAAATCTAACAATTTGGCTACCAAACACAACCGAAATCATCTCCAAACACTTCCAAAACTTAACCCAGCCAAGATCCATCACTTCTAACCATTTTTATACATCAACTAACATGCAAAAAGATCACAACCACGTCCTTATACCTCCAGGTATAACAGATCACCAAAAACACTCCAAAAACAACCAAAAACTCAAGCCAAACTTAGGAAATTCAACCTATCCGGGATTGCATTGATTAAACCTCAACTTCTAATCATTTTAGCATTCATTTAACATCATTTTAACACCTCAAAACCCTGCTTAAACAGATCACACGAAATTTTCACCAAAATCACCAAATCTTGCATTTTTGCCAAAAATCAAGATCTCAATTGAAAAGCCTTTAATAAAACATGAATCAAGGATTGAGAACTTAGGAATTTCAGTAAAGAACTGATAGTTTAGAGGAGAAGGACGTTCTTACCTCCAAACTTGAATTTCTCCACTTTAGAGCCAAAATGCTTGATGAATCAACTTGTAAATTGTGAGGTTTTGATGATGAGATGATTAAAAATCAAATGAGAGTTGAAATGAGAGATATAGATGTCAAAATCAGAGAAAGAAATCTGGAAAATCTTGTTTGGGTAGAGAGAAAATGAGAGAAAAGAGAATTTGAGAGAAAATAGAAAAATTTGTTAAGAATTGGTTAAAAATGATTTTCCTCCCTTTTCTTAATCTTTAAAATCAGATTTTAGGCTTAAAATATCTTAGAAAAATCTGGAGAAATCCTTTTTGGAATAATAGCTCCTTAAAGATTCAAAGTTTCAATCCTTTATAAAACTGTCCCGCAACTTTCAAAAATTACATTTTGGTCACTAGCCAAAATGTCAACCTTCCGAACCTCATTTTCCAAAATTGATTTCACAGTTCACTTTTATAAATTAAAAGATGATTTTAGAACATTTTTCCATATTTTTAATGCAACCCGAACTAGGTTTTCCTAAATTCACTCTTATATATTTGATCAGCACTTTGACCGAATCGGTCAACGCCAAAACTTCTGAGCCCAAAACCGGGGCGTTACACTTTTGCGAAACCAAAATGGTGATTGGATCATTAGCTTTGCTAAGAGTATTTATGTAAAGTGTCCACAAGTTCTATATTTCATGCACATTCCATCTCATATTATTGCTGTTTTTTAGTACATCTTAGGCATAATTAGGACCATGCATTGCATTTTACAGTATTTCTTTACTTTGCCATGCTTTTCTAGATTATCTTCTGTTTGGTAAAGAAAAGGTACTATTTTAATGTACTTTTGGTTTTAGGTACTAGAGGATGACAGAGGGAAAGAGGAGTTGAGGATGTGATGCTGAGGCAGCGAATTAGGGAACTGTATTGATGCAGTTCCAAACAGAGACAATAGCTACAGAGTAGATAACGCCGCCCACCTTGCTGCCCAAGACAGTAGACTATGGAGTTGGAGAATCGGAGTGCGATTTGTAGAGCGGAAAATCCTGATTCTATCGATGTTGTCCACTCAATTTTTCGATGTCTGTAGCAGCGGGCAGAGCCGCCGAAGTGAAATCTCACGATTGCTTGCGGAACAAGGCAACGTGATAAAGTCCACATTCAACTCAAAGAAGTCAGAGTTTAAAGTCACATTTAATGTGGAAAACTACTTTGAAGACTTCTACTTCAACAAGAACTAGACCTAGCTAATGCCTATATATACCCATTGTAATTCTAATTCAAAATAGCTTAGGTTTTCTTTAGGCATAGTTTAGGTTTTCTTGCCGCCGACATGTTCTAAATTTCTCTTGGGTTTGGGTTATGTTGTAATTAGTTGTGAGAATGGTTGTTTAGGTTTTCAAGTTTGTTTTTGCAATAAAATACTCCCAGTTTGCTTAATTCATGTGCTTCACTTCCTTCAATTAGTTCCAAAAGTCCAGTTGAAGAATCCATTTGTCGGGCACGACAGTGTCAAACTCACGAAAGAATTAAGCACGGTCTCATCATGACGAGGTGTTGACTAGTTCAGCTTAGACATAAGTTAGAATTTCAGCGGCTAAAAGGAGCAACCAAACGTTGACTGTTTGTGTTAGGTTTACGCTGAGATTGCTAGGTATTTCCTACATCACGCAGCAACATAATTCTAGCCTAGACATAGGTAGGATCACTTCAGAATTGCTTTGCCGAATTTCATCTGCCAGACTTGTCGTTGGGACTTCTCTCCATCTCACCTGTCGGGACAGTGAAAGTTGCAAGAGTAGAGTGCCGCCATGGCAGCGAAAGTTGTTGCCGCTTCAATCAGCCATTACCCACCAAGGCAGCAGATCGTGGCAGTGCAAAACAACTTGACCTATTCAACTCAGTTTCACACTAAGCAGTAGCATAACCCTGCCCTCTCTTTCAACCTGATCACTTCCTTTTTAATTATTTGTGTTTTTATTTTACTTTTCTTTACAACAACCATCCTACTTGTGCAGGAACAAAAATTTGAATCAAGTTGTCCAATCCTTGTGGGAGACGATATCTTATATACTATAACTTGACAGGAGTGTGCACTTGCGCACATAAATAAAGAACACCAAAATGCTCTACAAGTTTTTGGCGCCATTGCCGGTGATTGGTAACATCAAAATTTGTCTTTAAATTTCTGCACTTTTATTTCTTTATATTTTATTTTTATTCGAATTATTTTTTTACAGTTTCCTTTGCTAGTGTATGACCAGGGCAAACCCAAAAGGAGAAATCCTTTATTACAACGATATCGAACGCAGATCAAGAGAGCTCAAGAAGGAAATCAGAGAAGCCCTTGGGAAAACCAAAGAGGAAAAAGAAAAAGCAAACGTAAACATGGAGAACGACAACCCTGACAACAATGCTGTAAACGGCAGGGATGGGCAACAAGACCCGCCGCTCAAAGAAACAGCAAGTTCCGCCCAGGTAGCCCAGAATGTTCGAACCACTAGAGATTATCTAGAACATGACTTCAGAGGGTTCGATCCGATGGTGACAAAACCTAAAATTGAGGCGGATCACTTCGAATTGAAGCCCGTTATGTTTTACATGATCAACACGTTAGGGCAATTTGGAGGGATTGCCACAGAAGATGCTCGGCAGCACTTGAGAGGATTCCTGGACATCTGCAGAGCATTCAAAATACACGGGATCCACCAAGACATACTGGGGCTGAGATTATTTCCTTATTCACTGAGGGATAGGGCAAAACAATGGTTAAACAATTAGCCAACAGGATCGTTCAACACATGGACAGAGCTGTGTAAAGATTTTCTGGACCGTTTTAGCCTGTCCAATGTCACAGACAGACTACGAAACGAGATAACAACCTTCCGACAAGGGGATGACGACCCGATGTATGAAGCATGGGAGCGGTACAAACAGATGCTTAACAACTGCCCGCTACATGGTTTCCCGGCTTGGACATAGGTATCAATGTTCTACAACGGGTGAACTACCCAACACGGATGATGATTAATGCCTCAGCAATGGAATCATCCCTGACAGACCACAAGAGGAGGCACTACAGATTCTGAACCAAGCTACCAAGAACGACTACAAGTATCCAACAGCCCGCCGAGGCGGCGTTAGGCGGCCAACCACTATAAACGAGGTAGAAGCCTCAGAATCTATCAATGCCCGCCTTGACAAGCTGACAGAGTTGGTCATGAGCATCGTGAAACCTACTGGAAAGTCTATGAGGCAAAGGTTGTAGAATCGTTTTGTGATGAGTGTGGGGGCAACCACGATTCCTCTGAATGCACCGCATCTGCCAATTTTATGGGAGGATACGAGAGGAACAACAGACCTGCCCAGAACACCTACAACCCTGGATGGAAGAACCATCCCAATTTCTCCCGGAGCAACCTAAAGATTGTTGCAAATCCACAATAGCAACATGGAGGCTACCAAAAAAACATGTCCAGACAATAGGCTCAGTAGTCGTAAAACAATAATTCACTAAAAGCATCTCCTCATACTTTTATGTCTAAAACTATTGATTTTATTGTTCACACTAATGAATTTATTGATAAAACTGAGTCTTTCATGGACAGGACGGAGATGAAGATGAACAACCAAGAGGCTACTATAAAAAACCTAGAGACCCAACTTGGGCAGTTCACAGAGATCTTCAGCAGCAGAATAATGGGAGCAGAATCCAGCAGCACAGAGGCAACATCCAAACTCACTTACGAGCAGTGCAAAGCCATATCTACCAGAAGTGGGAAGTAGTTGGATGAACCCAGGGTGGAAAAACAACCAGAAACACATCCAGCACAAAAAGAACAGCCTGTAACGGCATCATCAACACCAGCCGCCCCGACAGCTGAACATGACAGCAGTCCTAAAGTAGATGATCCTCCACAGATTAAGTTCCCATACAAGGAGCGTATAGAGGACATCCGCCTGCCAACACCTTTCCCCCACAGGCTTAAGCAACAAAAGCAAGAGCACCAGTTCAGAAGATTCTTGGATATTCTAAAGCAGGTGCACATAAATATACCTCTAATAGAAGCCATTCAAAATATACCCAACTATGCCAAATATCTCAGGGACATGGTTTCTAAAAGAAAGAGGATTGGGGAGTTCGAAACAGTTGCTGTAACAGAACAGTGCATGACAATGTTGCACAACAAACTGCCGCCCAAGAAAACAGACTCGGGCAGATTTGTTATCCCATGCAGGATAGGCAGCAAACATGAAACAAAAGCCCTGTGCGACTTGGGAGCCAACATCAACCTAATGCCCAAAGCAGTCTTCGATAAATTAGGAATTGGGCCAGCCAAACCTACCTCCGTCATGCTAAAACTTGCCGACCATTCGTTTGTACAACCGAAGGGTAAAATCGAAGACATCATAGTGAAGGTGGGCAACCTGATTCTTTCAACTGATTTCCTCATCCTAGACTGTGAGGCCGATGAAAAAGCCCCTATCATCCTTGGGCGACCATTCTTGGCCACGGGCAGAACGGTAAAAGATGTGGAACATGAGGAGCTGACCATGAGGGTAGACAACCAGAGCATAAAGCTAAATGTGCTATAACCCTCAGGAAAAGAAAAGAAAGGATGCACATATGCAAAAGCTGCCAAAATCAGTATAGAGATAGGCCAAGGCAGCAACTGTCGCGACAGACCAAAGGGCGGGCTAAAGGACCCACCAGCACATCACTTGAAGGAACAAGAGGACCCCCAGGAGGGAAGGACAAGCCAAATTACCTCAGGAAGTGGTTATGTCTGGGAGATGCACCCAAATGCACTCCCAACATAACTTAACTTTTTTTAATTAATTCATTTATTTTTATTTTTATGCATTAAGATTAGAGTTTAATTTATCTAGGATTAGATTAGTTTCCAGGTCTTTATTTTTCAGAAGTTATTTAATTACTTTTATTTTTATTTTTATTTTTATTTCAGGATTAGAAATAAAAGAGCCGGATCAAGAAGGAGGCCCAGCAAGGAGCCGGCCCACCATCCCGCTAAGACATCCCAGGGCAGCCCAACGCAGAAAAGCGTAACGGCTAGTTGACCACTAATGGCTAGCTGCCAATGGTTACAAAAATATCGGGCAACATCTTGTAACGTGCGCGAGACAACTAGACCTTTAGACATTTAATGTCGCCACGACACCTCTTGGCAACCTTTATCTAAACTCTTCTCATTTCATTTATTTACTTTACTTTCACCTTCTTGCTATCTATTTCTTGCATCCACTGCTCTCACATATTTTCTTTCAGAATTTTAGTAAACATCAACCGTCTCACACGGCTTCCTCATTGGCACCCAAACCCACCTTCCAACGCTTCTTCTCCCGCGCAGATTAAAAGAGATACCGAACTCAGTTCGCAAAGTAGAACATATGGGAGGAGCAAGGCTTTCACTATACTCGGCAGACAGGAGACCTCGGACTAGAACCAAATCTATTCGAAACCATCCACATCAAGGGATTGGAAATTTTCGCACGATAGCCAGAGATAGCAAACATCACCATGGTCAGTGAGTTATATGCCCACCATCCCCGCCTGGAGATGCCGTTCGTGTACGTCCGAGGGGAACTTGTCAAGCTCAACGCTGCAGTCATTAACAACTTCTATGGCCTGGATATAGATGAAAACCCTCACGAGAAGTAGAGACAGTCACTGATAGCTATCGATTATGAGAAAATCAAGGTCAAACTATGCAAGCCCAACACGCCGTGGTTGGCGGGCAAACATGGAGGATCTGTTCAACACCGCCACCTACAGCCAGAGGCAATGCTGTGGAACACATTCATCAAGAGGCGCCTGCTGCCCACCTCCCACAACTCTACCGTCGATCGACTGTGCCTTGCCCTAATCCATATCATCATGATGAACCGGCCCATCAATGTTTGGGAAGTTATCTGCAAGGAGATCCACACCTGCTTCCAGAAAATGAAGGGCAGGTTGTACTTCCCGTCACTCATCACAGGCTTTTGCGCCAACTTTGGTGTTCTGACCGATCCAAAAGATGAGATGAAAACAACCAAAGAAGGGTGGACCAGAAAAGTCCGACTGCAGATGATGCAGGCCCCAGAGACAGAGCCCATAACGCCCAGCCTGACACTCCAGCATCCCCCGACAGTACTGAAGCTGCCCCAGACAACGAAGTCCTCACGCTGCTGCACACCCTTATCAATAGCAACAAGCACATCGAGCAGCAGCAGCTGACCTTCATGAAATACGTGAGGGGAAGTCCAAGAAGCATTTGTGGCCTATCTCTTGCAGAAATTCCATAATGACAGACCCATCTTGCCTCTATATCTTACAGACCTTGCAGCAATAGCCCCAACACAAGGAACGCCATCAGCCGCCGCTGCCCGCCATATCGCCTGCCAAGTGCCCTCTCCGACGTACTACCCATCTTACTCATCCACCACCGCATCCAACACTGTGGCAGACTCCCCCGAGAGGCATCATCAGCACCATTCACCTGCCAGCACAGTAGTGACAGTGGTGAACACCTCCTCATTATAGGAGATTAAGAAGCAACCGCTGGAACCAGCAACAGTAGTGGTAGCAGCAGCAGCCATCCCAATGGCGATTGACCCTCCGACATCACCCACGGAGGAAGGCATTAGGAAGAGGAAGCGACACATTATAGCCACCGAGCCTGTGGATGACAAGATAGAGTCAGAAGAGAGCAAAGCGCTTCATGCCGCTCCCCCTATCGAACCTCAAGAAGAGCCTCGCCCCACGCCCAAGAGAGTCCAGCCACCGAGGACAGCAAAAATCTCACCTCCTAAGTTTGTCGCCAAGACATCTGCCGACTGTCGCTTCATCATCCAAACCTCTTCCTCCTCGTCAGCAGCAAAGACTCAAGCCTCCTCTCAACCCTCAACCAATTTTTAGTTCTTTTTCTTTCTCTTTTCTTCATTTTATTTTTTCTATTTTCTTTATACCTTGTAATTATTTTTCTGTTTTATTTTGTACATTGAGGGCAATGCCCATCTCGAGTTTGGGGGGGGGGGATATCTCTCACATCTTTTGTCTAGGCATACTTAGTAGCATATAGGTTGCATTGTACTTGTCTTAGTAATAATTGAAACAAAAAAAATTGTTATAAAACTTGTGCCTATGATAGTTAGTCAATTACTTATTTTCGCACCAATAATAAATTGAACTTAATATGGGAAAAGCATGGAAAATGACTTAGAATTTTTTTAATTGTCAAAACTGTCAAACACCACTGTTACTTGCTGAATTTGTTAGAATATCTAATGAACACGGCCTGCTTGTTTTTAGAATTCTTTGCAAAGTTCTAACAATGGTTGCAGGTAGTCACCGAGGCAAAAAAGAGAAATAGAAAAATATAGAACTGCCACGGCAGTAGAAGTAAAAACAAAGAACATTGATGTTTACCCTAGAGGTGCCCGCAACAGGCTCTAGGAAGAATCTTGTGCGAGGACACTCCACTGCTATCAAAGTCTATGAATCTGAAAGTTTTGAAGTGACGGGCAAATTAGCATGGGTGAATGAAAGTCTTCATGGGATGACTCTACTCCGTGGGTTCGGGGTTTTGTAGTTTGCTCCTATCTTAATTTTAGACATAGAAGAGTAGTTGTGATAAGCTGAAGCCCTCTTTGCCATGATTAAAATATTGTGTTTAACTATGTTGTCTTGACAACAACCTTATATATCGTAACAACATCTTTGTTTATTTAGTTATTCTACATATTCAGCCTGTACACAATCCTGCACACACTGCACTGACATTAGAAATTAATTCTGAGTTATTTTCTGGCTAAGTTCCCTTCACTAATCTAATATAGGTGCCACGGCCTTGAGATATGAAATCAAGTTTCTCTTTATGATTAATATAAGGGCAAGCATGTTAGGTTGAATTGCTTGAGGACAAGCAATAGTTCGAGTTTGGGGGGTGTGTAAAGTGTCCACAAGTTCTATATTTCATGCACATTCCATCTCATATTATTGTTTTTTAGTACATCTTAGGCATTGTAACGCCCCGGTTTAGGGCCCGAGAGTTTATCGGTTTTGATCTAGGACTAGTTCGGGTTAAATTTAGAATTAAAATGCTGATTTTATAAAAGATGCCACTATTTACAAAAACGCCATTAATGATATTTGAAAGGGGATTTTGAGATTGAGTGGTCATCTTCATTTCAAAAGAACTAAAACCTAAAAAGCTTAAACTTTCTCCCTAAAAGCTCTCCATCATCTTTTCCCTTGGCTCAAAGGTTCTTCGAAGAATTTTCAAGGTAAACATCACTGTTACATTGGCTTTTAATTCTTGAATCTTACCTTTTCAAAAATCTAGCAAAGTATTGATTTTTCAAACTTAAGGTTCCAAAGTTTTGATGGAAAGGAGATGGATTTGTGAAATTTTCGTAGGGGTTTTCAATGGGTACTTGGAGGGGAGTTTTTAAACTACTTTCAGTTGCTAAATAATGTTAATAAGTGGCTTAAACCTATAAAACCCGAAACTATGAGCAGTGGGTAGGTTTTGAAGGTGAAATTTGTGTTTTTAGCTTACTTTTTGGGGGTAAAATGAGGGCTGGAGGTACATGGACCTAGGTTGGATGCTTTTAGATGATTTTGGTGTGCTTTGGATGTTTTATTTGATGGGTATTTGCTGGGCTTTGCTTAATAACGGGTTTGAATGGTATTTTGATGGATTTCTGTTTTAAATCGTCAAGAGAATGTTGCGGATTTGTGAACTGATGTTTGACAGTGGATTTATGGAAGATTAGGGGAGTAATACTTTGTTTTTGGTTGGTTAGAATCAGGGGAAACGAGCTCGGGTACTTTGGGCGCGATACCAGGTACTACGGAGGCGTGAGATCGGTGTTTCGGCTTCCGTTGGGCTCTATCGGTGAGTGAAAACTGTTTTGAGAATTTAAATGCGTTCAATGAAGGTTGTTGGGTTTGGGTGAAGTCTTAGAGACTAACCTAGACCTGAGTGTAAGTTTATCTACTCTCGCTTGTTTGGTTGATTATGGGCGTTCTCGATTATGTGTGTTGTGGTGTGTTTTTGGATTATTTTTATTCTACGTTTTAATGTTATTGTGTAGTATTTGTTGATGTCAAGCCTCACGTGATGGTTGGTCGTTGTATACGGTGATGTGTAGTCCCACTGATACTAACTAGTAGAAGAGTACGGTGATGTGTAGTCCCATCGGAAAACTACTAGTTGTTGTGAACGGTGATGTGTAGTCCCACCGGGTTTTGGTTATGCATGTGCATACCATGTATTGTTTATGTTTGTGCTTCGTTATATCTTCTCCTTAAATGGTTTTACTTTAAATCTAAGAATATGGTTTAAAACTGCATTGTTGTTGTGTTTTAGATCTGCGCTCACTAAGCTTTAAGCTTACGCTCTCCCATTTTTCCAACAACGAAGATCGTTAGAGGCTTGGGAGGCAAGTGGGCAATGGAGGAGTTTCTCGGAGTTCTCGAGTGGCTCAAAGTATGGTTTTATGTTGTTAGGGAGTTGGTGTTCAAACTCCTATATTTTAGCTATGTTTATGTTTCTAGCATGCTTTAAATGATGGTACTATGTTATGTTGAGGTTTAATGTCGCCTTGTATGATTTACTTTGTGTTTTGGCATGTTAGTGTTTTTGAATCTATGTGTTCTTGTGTGCTTAGGGCTTGAAATCCAATATGTTGCTTGAATGTATGATTGATGTTGTGATTAGGACGCTTTGCCTCTAGATTGTATGTATGATATGTTGCTGTGTGGTTTTTGTTGATTCGGGACAAGTTTGAGGACGTTTGGAGGTGTCAAAGTATGATTTCGGGCCAAACTGTGTGCAGGCGTTTCGAAACACTCGATATGGTTTCAGAACGGTCGACAGCTCCGGGGGTACTCGTATCGGAATGTGGGTGGTGCCGTTTCGATACGATTTGCCACTGTGAGCCCCCGTTTCGATACAATTCACCACTGTGAGCCCTTGTTTTGGAACCAGTTCCGATACATTTTTCCACTGTAGACTCCCATTCCGGAACAAGGTGGGACCGTTTCGGAACGGCTTGGTCTTACTTTTTAAATGAAGCCCGCGTTTCAGAATGGGCAAGCCTGTTTCGAAACGCATGCAGTTGAATTGGTTAAATGGCATCTTCAAAGGTTCTTGAACGTTACATTTTAGTCCATATGGCTTGTATGCTTCCTAATTGAGCTTATATGTATCCTTTATGTTGGTTTTGCCCCGTGTGCATGGAACTTGATCAATTAAGCTATTTGGTAATTTAAGTTGTCGTAAGCTCTGCTTGGATTGTATTCGTTTTCATTTTTCCGCTGTCGTCTTCACATTTAGGATTAATTGTGACATTTAGACAAGATAAATATAAATTAAAAAATAGGGTTGCTAATCGGAGTGAGGCCTTAGCAGGTTTCGCTTCGGTTTTCATCTTGTAACCCGTTCGGTTCGGTCTGTTGGTTAGGTCGGGACGAGGGGGTTACATTTGGTGGTATCAGACCCTCGGTTACGAGGTCTCCCGAGAAGGTAAGTCAGGTAAGTTGGTTTGTTTGGTGTTTTGCTATTGCACGGTGTATGAAAGCATGATGTATCGTCGTTGTTGTTGATCGAAGTATAGTCAAGTGTTCCCATTGCTAGGTGTTGTTAATGGAAAATGATTTTGGTTTAAAGAGCTTGAGAACTTGGATCCTTGCCCTTGCTAACCTAATTTTTCTTGTGTGTGATGTTTTTATTATTTAGATTCTATCCCGTTATGGTAAGACCGAGAGGACGGTCTAGAGCGGGTGACCAGGCACCCAAGGATGTGCCTCATGTTCCTCCTACTCGCGATGGTAATGGTGTGGGTGGCGAATGTAATGTGCCTCAAGCCGATGCGAATACTAGAGGTGATGGTAATGGACCTCAGGCCGGTGCAAATGTTGGGGGTAACGGAGCTCAGGCAGGTCAGGGTCCGGCATGTGCGGACATGACCCACTTGATTCAAACTATAGCCGGGGCTTTTTAGACATCTTTAGCTAGTATGCATGCTGCAGCACCACCTCAGGGTGCGAGGACTGGTTTACATCTTGAGAGACCCCGTAGCTTGGGTGGAGTCGAGTTCCGTGGTTTGACTCCCGAGGGTTCAGAGGCTTGGCTCGAGAGTACTACGCGCATCTTGGGACATATGGAGTGCTTAGCCACTCGTAAGTTGGATTGTGTTGTCTTTTTGCTTCAGGGAGATGTGTATACTTGGTGGACCACCATTACTTCGGGTATGGCAGAAACGGATGTTACTTGAGAATTCTTCAGAAATGCCTTCAAGAAGAAGTATCTTGGAGTTTGATATCATGATGAGAAGAAGAGAGAATTTATGGCCTTGGTTCAGGGTAGCAAGACGGTGTCAGAGTACGAGGTTTAGTTTGTGAGGTTGAGCAAGTATGCTCCCGAGTTGGTTCCCAGTGAGAGGGAACGGTGTGAGCGTTTCTGATATGGGTTGACTAGAGATGTGAAGACTTATATGCTTGCCTCTGACTACACCGAGTTTGATGTTTTGGTCTCTAGGGCCAAGGATATTGAGCAGAACTTAGGCTCGAGTGCTCGTGCTAGTGGGTCCGATTTCGGGAAGAGACACGCAGAGTGGGATAGAGATCATGCCAAGAGGCATAGGGATTGGAGGTATCAGTCTGATTCGAGACATAGGGGCGGTAACCATGGACGGGGCCATCAGGGCAAAGGAGCTGTTGTTCAAACTCCTGAGTGCAATAGATGTGGGATACGCCACCAGGGTGAGTGTATGGGCACCTTTGGGGTATGTTGGAACTGTGGTCCCTGGGATCATTTGAGGCGTAACTGTCCACACCCGGCTAGGGGCGGACCGGCTCCAATTAGGGGTTTTGAGCATCAAAGAGGTCGTGGGCGCGGTCATGGTAACTTTCAGCCGAGGAACAATGGTTAGAGGAACTTGGCTTATGTAGTGGCAGTTTAGCCCGAGGGTGGGGGACCTGCTAGGGTGTATGCGCAACGAGAGGCTGGGAATGACACGAATGTCATCGTAGGTAATTTCTCGTTACAGTCGTTGAATTTGCTTTCTTTGATAGATTCAGGTTCGACACATTCCTATATTTTGGGTGAACATGCAAAGTCCCTAGGTCTACCGTATGAGTTGTTAGAAGTAGGTGTAAATGTTACTAGTTCTTTCGGTGATACCGTGGTAGTTAGGAAGATGTATAGGAGGTGTCCCTTGATGATTCAAGGCCACGTGTTTCCGGCTGACATGATGGAATTACCGTTCTATGGTTTTGATGTGATCTTGGGAAGTTATCTGCAAGGAGATCCACATCTACTTCTAGAAAATGAAGGGCAGGTTGTACTTCCCGTCTCTCACCACAGGCTTTTGCGCCAACTTTGGTGTTCTGACCGATCCAAAAGATGAGATGACAACAACCAAAGAAGGGTGGACCAGAAAAGTCTGGTTGCAGATGATGCAGGCCCCAGAGACAGAACCCATAACGCCCAGCCTGACACTCCAGCATCCCCCGAAAGTACTGAAGCTGCCCCAGACAACGAAGTCCTCACGCTGCTGCACACCCTTATCAATAGCAACAAGCACATCGAGCAGCAGCAGCTGACCTTCATGAAATACGTGGGAGAATTTCAAGAAGCATTTGTGGCCTATCTCTTGCAAAAATTCTCTATTGACAAACCCATCCTGCCTCTAAATCTTACAGACCTTGCAGCAATAGCCCCAGCACAAGGAACGCCATCCGCCGCCGCTGCCCGCCATATCGCTCGCCAAGTGCCCTATTCGACGCACTACCCATCTTACTCATCCACCACCGCATCCAACACAGTGGCAGACTCCCCCGAGAGGCATCATCAGCACCATTCACCTTCCTGCACAGCAGTGACAGTGGTGAACACCTCCTCATTATAGAAGATTAAGAAGCAGCCGCCGGAACCAGCAACAACAGTGGTAGCAGCAGCAGCCATCCCAATGGCGATTGACCCTCTGACAGCACCCACGGAGGAAGGCACTAGGAAGAGGAAGCGACACATTATAGCCACCGAGCCTGTGGATGATGAGACAGAGTCAGAAGAGAGCGAAGCGCTTCCTGCCGCTCCCCTGCCGAACCTCAAGAAGAGCCTCGCCCCACGCCCAAGAGAGTCCAGCCACCGCGGACAACAAAAATCTCACCTGCTAAGTATGTCGCCAAGACATCTGCCGACTGCTGCTTCATCATCCAAACCTCTTCCTCCTCGTCAGCAGCAAAGACTCAAGCCTCCTCTCAACCCTCAACCAATTTTTAGTTCTTTTTCTTTCTCTTTTCTTCATTTTATTTTTTCTGTTTTCTTTATAACTTGTAATTATTTTTCTATTTTATTTTGTGCATTGAGGGCAATGCCCATCTCGAGTTTGGGGGGGATATCTCTCACATCTTTTGCTTAGGCATACTTAGTAGCATATAGGTTGCATCGTACTTGTCTTAGTAATAATTGGAACATAAATATTTGTAATAAAACTTGTGCCTATGATAGTTAGTAAATTACTTATTTTCGTACCAATAATAAATTGAACTTAATATGGGAAAAGCATGAAAATGACTTGGAATTTTTTTAATTGCCAAAACTGTCAAACACCACTGTTACTTGCTGAATTTGTTAGAATATCTAATGAACACGGCCTGCTTGTTTTTAGAATTCTTTGCAAAGTTCTAACAATGGTTGCAGGTAGCCACCGAGGCAAAAAAGAGAAATAGAAAAATATAGCACTGCCACGGCAGTAGAAGAAAAAACAAAGAACATTGATGTTTACCCTAGTGGTGCCCGCAACAGGCTCTAGGAAGAATCTTGTGCGAGGATACTCTGCTTCTATCAAAGTCCATGAATCTGAAAGTTTTGAAGTGACAGCCAAATTAGCATGAGCTAATGAAAGTCTTCACGGGATGACTCTACTACATGGGTTCGGGGTTTTGTAGTTTGCTCCTATCTTAATTTTAGACATAGAAGAGTAGTTGTGATAAGCTGAAGCCCTCATTTCCATGATTAAAATATTGTGTTTAACTGTGTTGTCTTGACAACAACCTTATATATCATAACAACATCTTTGTTTATTTAGTTATTCTACATATTCAGCCTGTACACAATCCTGCACACACTGCACCGACATTAGAAATTAATTCTGAGTTATTTTCTGGCTAAGTTACATTCACTAATCTAATAATGGTGCCACGGCCTTGAGATATGAAATCAAGTTGAAAACAAGTTTCTCTTTATGATTAATATAAAGGGCAAGTATGTTAGGTTGCATTGCTTGAGGACAAGCAATAGTTCGAGTTTGGGGGTGTGTAAAGTGTCCACGAGTTCTATATTTCATGCACATTCCATCACATATTATTGTTTTTTAGTACATCTTAGGCATTGTAACGCCCCGATTTAGGGCCCGGGAGTTTATCGGTTTTGATTTAGGACTAGTTCGGGTTAAATTTAGAATTAAAATGCTAATTTTATAAAAAGATGCCACTATTTACAAAAACGCCATCAATGAAATTTGAAAGGGGATTTTGAGATTGAGTGGTCATCTTCATTTCAAAAGAACTAAAACCTAAAAAGCTTAAACTTTCTCCCTAAAAGCTCTCCATCATCTTTTCCCTTGGCTCAAAGGTTCTTCGAAGAATTTCAAAGGTAAACATCATTGTTACATTGGCTTTTAATTCTTGAATCTTACCTTTTCAAAAATCTAGCAAAGTATTGATTTTTCAAACTTAAGGTTCCAAAGTTTTGATGGAAAGGAGAGGGATTTGTGAAATTTTCGTAGGGGTTTTCAATGGGTACTTGGAGGGGAGTTTTTAAACTACTTTCAGTTGCTAAATAATGTTAATAAGTGGCTTAAACCTATAAAACCCGAAACTATGAACAGTGGTTAGGTTTTGAAGGTGAAAATGGTGTTTTTAGCTTATTTTTTGGGGGTAAAATGAGGGCTGGAGGTATATGGACCTAGGTTGGATGCTTTTAGATGATTTTGGTGTGTTTTGGATGTTTTATTTTATGGGTATTTGCAGGGCTTTGCTTAATAACGGGTTTGAATGGTATTTTGATGGATTTCTGTTTTAAATCGTCAAGAGAATGTTGCGAATTTGTGAACTGATGTTTGATAGTGGATTTATGGAAGATTAGGGGAGTAATACTTTGTTTTTGGTTGGTTAGAAACAGGGGAAACGAGCTCGGGTACTTTGGGCGCGATACCGGGTACTACAGAGGCGTGAGATTGGTGTTTCGGCTTCTATTAGGCTCTATCGGTGAGTGAAAACTGTTTTGAGACTTTAAATGCATTCAATGAAGGTTGTTGAGTTTGCGTGGAGTCTTAGAGACTAACCTAGACCCGAGTGTAAGTTTATCTACTCTCGCTTGTTTGGTTGATTATGTGCGTTCTCGATTATGTGTGTTGTGGTGTGTTTTTGGATTGTTTTTATTCTACGTTTTAATGTTATTGTGTAGTAGTTGTTGATGTCAAGCATCACGTGAAGGTTGGCCGTTGTATACGGTGATGTGTAGTCCCACTGATACTATCTAGTAGAAGAGTACGGTGATGTGTAGTCCCATCGGAAAACTACTAGTTGTTGTGAACGGTGATGTGTAGTCCCACCGGGTTTTGGTTATGCATGTGCATACCATGTATTGTTTATGTTTTTGCTTCGTTATATCTTCTTCTTAAATGTTTTTACTTTAAATATAAGAATATGGTTTAAAACTACATTGTTGTTGTGTTTTAGAGCTGCGCTCACTAAGCTTTAAGCTTACGCTCTCCCATTTTTCCAACAACGCAGATCGTTAGAGGCATGGGAGGCAAGTGGGCAATGGAGGAGTTTCTCGGAGTTCTCGAGTGGCTCAAAGTATGGTTTTATTAGTTTGTAATAACACTTAGAGAATGAGATTGCTAGGCTTGTTGTTAGGGAGTTGGTGTTCAAACTCCTATGTTTTAGCTATGTTTATGTTTCTAGCATGCTTTAAATGGTGGTACTATGTTATGTTGAGGTTTAATGTGGCCTTGTATGATTTACTTTGTGTTTTGGCATGTTAGTGTTTTTGAATCTATGTGTTCTTGTGAGCTTAGGGCTTGAAATCCAATATGTTGCTTGAATGTATGATTGATGTTGTGATTAGGACGCTTTGTCTCTAGATTGTATGTATGATATGTTGCTATGTGGTTTTTGTTGATTCGGGACAAGTTTAAGGACGTTTGGAGGTGTCAAAGTATGATTTCGGGCCAAACTGTGTGCAGGCGTTTCGAAACACTCGATATGGTTTCAGAACGGTCGACAGCTCCGGGGGTACTCGTATCGGAATGTGGGTGGTGCCGTTTCGATACGATTTGCCACTGTGAGCCCCCGTTTCGATACGATTCACCATTGTGAGCCCCTGTTTTGGAACCAGTTCCGATACATTTTGCCACTGTAGACTCCCGTTTTGGAACAAGGTGGGACCGTTTCGGAATGGCTTGGTCTTACTTTTTAAATGAAGCCCGCGTTTCGGAATGGGCAAGCCTGTTTCGAAACGCATGTAGTTGAATTGGTTAAATGGCATCTTCAAAGGTTCTTGGACGTTACATTTTAGTCCATATGGCTTGTATGCTTCCTAATTGAGCTTATATGTATCCTTTATGTTGGTTTTTCTTCGTGTGCATGGAACTTGATCAATTAAGCTACTTGGTAATTTAAGTTGTCGTAAGCTCTCCTTGGATTGTATTCGTTTTTGTTTTTCCGCTGTCGTCTTCACATTTAGGATTAATTGTGACATTTAGACAAGATAAATATAAATGAAAAAATAGGGTTGCTAATCGGAGTGAGGCCTTAGCAGGTTTCGCTTCGGTTTTCCCCTTGTAACCCGTTCGGTCCGGTCTGTTGGTTAGGTCGGGACGAGGGGGTTACATTTGGTGGTATCAGACCCTCGGTTACGAGGTCTCCTGGGAAGGTAAGTCAGGTAAGTTTGTTTGTTTGGTGTTTTGCTATTGTATGGTGTATGAAAGCATGATGTATCGTCCTTGTTGTTGGTCGAAGTATAGTCAAGTGTTCCTATTTCTAGGTGTTGTTATTGGAAAATGATTTTGGTTTAAAGAGCTTGAGAACTTGGATCCGTGCCCTTGCTAACCTAATGTTTTCTTGTGTGTGATGTGTTTATTGTGTAGATTCTATCTCGTTATGGTAAGACCGAGAGGACGGTCTAGAGTGGGTGACCAGGCACCCGAGGAAGTGCCTCATGTTCCTCCTACTCCCGATGGTAATGGTGTGGGTGGCGAAGGTAATGTGCCTCAGGCCGATGCGAATGCTAGAGGTGATGGTAATGGACCTTAGGCCGGTGCAAATGTTGGGGGTAACGGAGCTCAGGCAGGTCAGGGTCCGGCAGGTGCGGACATGACCCAGTTGATTCAGACTATAGTCGGGACTTTTTAGACAGCTTTAGCTAGTATGCATGCTGCAGCACCACCTCAGGGTGCGAGGACTGGTTTACCTCTTGAGAGACCCCGTAGCTTGGGTGGAGTCGAGTTCTGTGGTTTGACTCCCGAGGGTTTAGAGGCTTGGCTCGAGAGTACTACGCGCATCTTGGGACAGATGGAGTGCTCAACCACTCGTAAGTTGGGTTATGTTGTCTCCTTGCTTCAGGGAGATGCGTATGCTTGGTGGACCACCATTACTTCGGGTATGACAGAAACGGATGTTACTTGGGAATTCTTCAGAAATGCCTTCAAGAAGAAGTATCTTGGAGTTCAATATCAGGATGAGAAGAAGAGAGAATTTATGGCCTTAGTTCAGGGTAGCAAGACGGTGTCAGAGTACGAGGTTTAGTTTGTGAGGTTGAGCTAGTATGCTCCCGAGTTGGTTCCTAGTGAGAGGGAACGGTGTGAGCATTTTCGATATGGGTTGACTAGAGATGTGAAGACGTATATGCTTGCCTCTGACTACACCGAGTTTGATGTTTTGGTCTCTAGGGCCAAGGATATTGAGCAGAACTTAGGCTCGAGTGCTCGTGCTAGTGGGTCCGATTCCGGGAAGAGACACGCAGAGTGGGATAGAGATCATGCCAAGAGGGATAGGGATTAGAGGTATCGGCCCGATTCGAGACATAGGGGCGGTAACCATGGACGGGGCCATCAGGGCCAAGGAGTTGTTGTTCACACTCCTGAGTGCAATAGATGTGGGAGACGCCACCAGGGCGAGTGTATGGGCACCTTTGGGGTATGTTGGAACTGTGGTCCCCGGGATCATTTGAGGCGTAACTGTCCACACTCAGCTAGGGGCGAACCGGCTCCAATTAGGGGTTTTGAGAATCAAAGAAGCCGTGGGCGCGGTCATGGTAACTTTTAGACGAGGAACAATGGTCAGAGGAACTTGGCTCATGTAGTGGCAGTTTAGCCCGAGGGTGGAGGACCGACTAGGGTGTATGCGCAACGAGAGGCTGGGAATGACACGGATGTCATCGCAGGTAATTTCTCGTTACAGTCGTTGAATTTACTTTCTTTGATAGATTCAGGTTCAACACATTCGTATATTTTGGGTGAACATACAAGGCCCCTAGGTCTACCGTATGAGTTGTTAGAAGTAGGTGTAAATGTTACTAGTTCTTTCGGTGATACCATGGTAGTTAGGAAGATATATAGAAGGTGTCCCTTGATGATTCAGGGCCACGTGTTTCCGGTTGACATGATGGAATTACCGTTCTATGGTTTTGGTGTGATCTTGGGCATGGATTGGCTCGTTGAGCATAGAGCTAGGGTAGACTTTGAGACCAAGAGAGTCTCATTGAGACTTACAGATGATTTTGAAGTTGTAGTGGTGGGCGAAAACATTAAGTTCTTGTCCAATGTTGTTTCTGCTCTAGAAGCTCAGAGATTGTTGGATTCGGGTTGTCAGGCGTACTTGGCTTATGTGATGAATCCGAATATGAGTGAGGTTAGACCGCAAGACATCGGGACGATTTGTGATTTTTTGAGTGTTTTTCTGGAAGAGTTGTCGGGTTTGCCTCCAGATAGAGAAGTTGAGTTTGCTATTAAGACCTATTCTGATTCTGCACCCGTGTCTATTGCTCCGTATAGAATGGCACCGAAAGAGTTGAAAGATTTGAAGACAAAGATTCAATAATTGTCAGATAGAGGTTTCATTAGGCCTAGTATTTCTCCGTGGGGTACTCCGGTCTTGTTTGTGAAGAAAAAGGACGATAGTATGAGGATGTGTATACATTATAGACAGTTGAACAAGGTAACAATGAAGAACAAGTATCTCTTGCCTCAGATAGATGGCTTGCTTGATCAGTTGAGAGGTGCTTCAGTGTTTTCGAAGATTGATTTGAGATCCGATTACTATCAGTTGAAGGTGAAAGATGTGGACATACCGAAGACAACTTTATGTACACGTTATGGGCACTATGTGTTCTTGGTAATGCCTTTCGGTTTGACTAAGGCTCCAGCAGCATTTATGGAATGATGAACCGAGTGTTCTACGAGTTTTTAGACGGGTTTGTGGTAGTGTTCATAGATGATATCTTAGTGTACTCTAGGACCGAGGAAGAGCATGATGAGCATTTGCAGTTAGTGCTTCAGACCTTGCTTGAGAATCAGTTGTATGCCAAGTTGAGTAAGTGCGAGTTTTGGATTAAGGAGGTAGTATTCCTAGGTCACGTGATCTCAGCCGATGGGATTAGTGTGGATCCCAAGAAGATAGAAGCCATAGTGAATTGAAAGCAACTGAAGTCGGTGACCAAAATCCGTAGTTTCCTAAGCTTGGCATGGTATTATCGAAGATTTGTCGAAGGATTTTCGAAGATTGTGGCACCCTTAACTAAATTGCTTTAGAAGAATGTTCCGTATGAGTGGTCGAATGCAAGACAACAAGCGTTTGAGAAGTTGAAGAAAGCTTTGACTAAAGCTCTTATTTTGATTCAGCCTAAACCAGGGAAAGAGTTTGTGATTTACAGTGATGCCTCGTATGTAGGTTTAGGTTGTGTGCTTATGCATGAAGGTAAGGTCGTAGCTTACGCTTCAAGACAATTGAAGGTTCACGAGAAGAACTACCCCACTCATGATATAGAGTTAGCCGTAGTAGTATTTGCTTTGAAGATTTGGAGACATCACCTTTGTGGTGAGAAGTGCACCATTTATATCGACCACAAGAGTTTAAAGTACTTGATGACTCAGAGAGAGTTGAATCTTAGATAGCGTAGGTCGATAGAGATCCTTAAGGACTATGACCTTACGATAGAGTACCATCCGGGTAAGGCAAACTTAGTGGCTGATGCTTTAAGTAGAAAAGTGGCAGTTGAGATGCGGGCCATGTTTGCGAGGTTGAGTGTGTCAAATGATGGCGGTTTGATAGCTGAGTTGCAAGTTAAACCTTTGTTGGCTCAGTTGATTCGAGAGAAACAGTTGCAAGATGACTCCTTGGCACCCCACGTGCAAGATATAGCCGAGGGAAGGCCTACAGAATTTTGCTTTAGTGAGAACGGGATCCTATGTTTCAAGGATAGGATAGTAGTCCCAGAAGACGCCGAGTTAAGGCGTACTATCTTGAATGAAGCCCATAATAGTCTTTTTGCTATGTATCCGAGTATTACGAAGATGTACCGTGGTTTAAAAGAAGAGTACTACTGGATTGGGTTGAAGAAAGATGTGGCCGAGTTTGTGAGTAAGTGTATAGTATGTCAGAGAGTTAAAGCCGAGCATCAATTTCCTTCAAGTTTGTTACAACCATTGAAGATTCCAGAATGGAAGTGGGAACGTATCACCATAGACTTTGTGTCGGGTTTACCGTTGACTCCTTCAAAAAAGAATTCAGTGTGGGTGGTAGTTGATAGATTCACTAAGTGTGCCCATTTCATACATGTCCATACTACCTACACCTTAGATAAGTTGGATGATCTGTACATCAGTGAGATAGTGAGGTTGCATGGGGTACCGTATTCGATTACATCAGACCGAGATCCGAGGTTTACAGCTAGATTTTGGGAGTATTTGCATTGTGCCTTGGGTACTTGGTTGAACTTCAGTACTTCGTATCACTTGCAGTCAGATGGTCAGTCGTAGAGAGTTATTCAGGTGTTGGAGGACATGTTGAGGTGTTGCATCATCGACTTTCAGGGTTCTTGGGAGAAACACCTACCGTTAGTGGAATTTTCTTACAACAACAGTTATCAGGCTAGTATTCAGATGGCGCCATATGAGGCTCTGTATGGTAGGAGGTGTGGAACACCTATTTGTTGGGTCGAGGCTGGACATAAGCTTGTACATATGCCCGACTTGCTTAAGGGCACCACCGAGAAGGTAAAAAGGACATGTGATCGCTTGAAGGCAGCTTCATACCGACAAAAGTCGTATGCCGATTTGAAAAGAAAAGAGATAGAGTATGTCGTGGGTGAAAAAGTGTTTTTGGAAGTCTCACTTTGGAAGAAGGTGATGAGGTTTGGTAGGAAGAGTAAGTTGAGTCCGAGATTTATTGGACCTTACGAGGTAGTTTAGATGATTGGTCCCGTTGCTTATAGATTGAGATTCCCGACCGAGTTAGAGAAGATTCACGATATGTTTCACATTTCGATGCTCCGAAAGTATAGATCAGATTCGTCTCACGTAATGCCAGTGGAAGAAATTAAGTTGAACCCCGACTTGTCATATGATGAGGAGTCGATTGATATTCTTGCTACGGACAAGAAAGTGTCATGCGGGAGGTCTATCGAGTTAGTCAAGGTTTTGTGGAGACACCGAGGTGTGGAGGAGGCTACTTGAGAGAGAAAGGAAGACATGGAAAGACAGTTTTCGTATCTCTTTCCGTCAGGTAATTTTGGGGACAAAACTCCTTAAACGGGGGGAGCTGAACGCCCCGGTTTAGGGGCCGGGAGTTTATCGGTTTTGATCTAGGACTAGTTCGGGTTAAATTTAGAATTAAAATGCTGATTTTATAAAAGATGCCACTATTTACAAAAACACCATTAATGAAATTTGAAAGGGGATTTTGAGATTGAGTGGTCATCTTCATTTTAAAAGAACTAAAACCTAAAAAGCTTAAACTTTCTCCCTAAAAGCTCTCCATCATCTTTTCCCTTATCTCAAAGGTTCTTCGAAGAATTTCGAAGGTAAACATCACTGTTACATTGGCTTTTAATTATTGAATATTACCTTTTCGAAAATCTAAAAAAGTATTGATTTTTCAAACTTAGGGTTCCAAAGTTTTGATGGAAAGGAGAGGGATTTGTGAAATTTTCGTAGGGGTTTTCAATGGGTACTTGGAGGGGAGTTTTTAAACTATTTTTGGTTGCTAAATAATGTTAATAAGTGGCTTAAACCTATAAAACCCGAAACTAGGAGCAGTTGGTAGGTTTTGAAGGTGAAATGGTGTTTTGGGCTTAGTTTTGCGGGTAAAATGAGGGCTGGAGGTATATGGACCTAGGTTGGATGCTTTTTGATGATTTTGGTGTGTTTTGGATGTTTTATTTGATGGGTATTTGCTGGGCTTTGCTTAAGAACGAGTTTGAATGGTATTTTGATGGATTCCGGTTTTGAATCGTCGAGAGAATGTTGTGGATTTGTGAACTGATGTTTGACAGTGGATTTATGGAAGATTATGGGAGTAATACTTTGTTTTTGGTTGGTTAGAAACAGGGGAAATGAGCTCGGGTACTTTGGGCGCGATACCGGGTACTACGGAGGCGTGAGATTAGTGTTTCGGCTTCCGTTGGGCTCTATCGGTGAGTGGAAACTGTTTTGAGACTTTAAATGCATTCAATGAAGGTTTTTAAGGTTTGGGTGGAGTCTTAGAGACTAACCTAGACCCGAGTGTAAGTTTATCTACTCTCTCTTGTTTGGTTGATTATGGGCGTTCTCGAATATGTGTGTTATGATGTGTTTTTGGATTGTTTTTATTCTCCGCTTTAATGTTGTTGTGTAGTAGTTGTTGATGTCAAGCCTCACGTGATGGTTGGTCATTGTATACAATGATGTGTAGTCCCACTGATACTAACTAGTAGAAGAGTACGGTGATGTGTGGTCCATCGAAAAACTACTAGTTGTTGTGAACGGTGATGTGTAGTCCCACCGGGTTTTTGTTATGCATGTGCATACCATGTATTGTTTATGTTTGTGCTTCGTTATATCTTCTCCTTAAATTGTTTTGCTTTAAATCTAATAATATGGTTTAAAACTGTATTATTGTTGTGTTTTAGAGCTCCGCTCACTAAGCTTTAAACTTACGCTCTCCCTTTTTCCAACAATGCATATCGTTAGAGGCTTGGGAGGCAAATGGGCAAGAAAGGAGTTTCTTGGAGTTCTCGGGTGGCTCAAAGTATGGTTTTATTAGTTTGTAATAACTCTTAGACAATGGGATTGCTAGGCTTTTTGTTAGGGAGTTGGTGTTCAAACTCCTATATTTTGGCTATGTTTATGTTTCTAGCATGCTTTAAATGATGGTACTATGTTATGTTGAGGTTTAATGTGGCCTTGTATGATTTACTTTGTGTTTTGGCATGTTAGTGTTTTTGAATCTATGTGTTCTTGTGAGCTTAGGGCTTGAAATCCAATATGTTGCTTGAATGTATGATTGATGTTGTGATTAGGACGCTTTGCCTCTAGATTGTATGTATGATATGTTTCTATGTGGTTTTTTTTTTATTCAGGACAAGTTTGGGACGTTTGGAGGTGTCAAAGTATGATTTCGGGCCAAACTATGTGCAGGCGTTTCGAAACGCTCGATATGGTTTTAGAACGGTCGACAGCTCTAGGGGCACTCGTATCAGAACGGGGGTGTTTCCGTTTCGATACGATTTGCCACTGTGAGCCCCCGTTTCAGAACCCATTTTGATATGATTCACCACAGTGAGCCCCTGTTTCGGAACCAGTTCTGATACGTTTTGCCACTATAGACTCCCGTTTTGGAACAAGGTGGGACCGTTTCGGAACGACTTTCTTACTTTTTAAATGGAGCCCGCGTTTTAGAACAGGCAAAGCTTGTTTTGAAACGCAGACAGTTGAATCGGTTAAATGGCATCTTCAAAGGTTCATGAACGTTACATTTTAGTCCCTACAGCTTGTATGCTTCCTAATTGAGCTTATATGTATCCTTTATGATGGTTTTGCCCCGTGTGCATGGAGCTTGATCAATTAAGCTACTTGGTAATTTAAGTTGTCGTATGCTCTGCTTGGATTGTATTCATTTTTGCTTTTCCGTGGTCGTCTTCACATTTAGGATTAATTGTGACATTTAGACAAGATAAATATAAATGAAAAAATAGGGTTGCTAATCGGAGTGAGGCCTTAGTAGGTTTCGATTCGATTTTCCCCATGTAACCCGTTCGGTCCGGTCTGTTGGCTAGGTTGAGACGAGGGGGTTACAGGTATAATTAGGACCATGCATTGTATTTTACAGTATTTCATTACTTTGCCATGCTTTTCTAGATTATCTTCTGTTTGGTAAAGAAAAGGTATTGTTTTAGTGTACTTTTGGTTTTAGGTACTAGAGGCCGACGGGGGGAAAGAGAAGCTGAGGATGTGATACTGAGGCAGCGAATCAGGGAACTGTACTAATACAGTTCCAGACAGAGACAGTAGCTGCCGAGTAGCTGTCGCCGCCCATCTGGCTGCCCAAGACATCCGACTATGGAGTTGGAGAACTGGAGTGCGATTTGTAGAGTAGAAAATCCTAATTCTATCGATGTTGTCCACTCAATTTTCTGACGTCTGTAGCAGCGGGCAGAGCCGCCGAAGTGAAATCTCGAGATTGCTTGCGGAATAAGGCAACGTGATAAAGTCCACATTCAACTCAAAGAAGTCAGAGTTTAAAGTCACATTTAATGTGGAAAGCTACTTTGAAGACTTCAACTTCAAGAAGCACTAGACCTAGTTAATGCCTATATATACCCATTGTAATTCTAATTCAAAATAGCTTAGGTTTTCTTTAGGCATAGTTTAGGTTTTCTTGCCGCCGACATGTTCTAAATTTCTCTTGGGTTTGGGTTATGTTGTAATTAGTTGTGAGAACGGTTGTTTAGGTTTTCAAGTTTGTTTTTGCAATAAAATACTCTTAGTTTGCTTAATTCATGTGCTTTACTTCCTTCAATTAGTTCCAAAAGTCCAGTTGAAGAATCCATTTGTCGGGCACGACAGTGTCAAACTCACGAAAGAATTAAGCACAGTCTCATCATGACGAGGTGTTGAGTAATTCAGCTTAGACATAAGTTAGAATTTCAGCGGCTAAAAGGAGAAACCAAACGTTGACTGCCTGTGTTAGGTTTACGCTGAGATTGCTAGGTATTGCCTACATCACGCAGCAACAGAATCCTAGCCTAGACATAGGCAGGATCACTTCAGAATTACTTCGTCGAACTTGGAGTATTTGTCAGACTTGCCGCCGGGACTTCTCTCCATCTCACCTACCGGGACAACGAAAGTTGCAAGAGCAGAGTGCCGCTGTGGCAGCAAAAGTTGTCGCCGCCTCAATCCGCCATTACCCGCCAAGGCAGCAGATCGTGGCAGCGCAAAACAACTTGACCTATTCAACTCAGTTTCACACTAAGCAGCAGCATAACCCTGCCCTCTCTATCAACCTAATCGCTTCCTTTTTAATTATTTGTGTTTTTATTTTACTTTTCTTTTCAACAACCACCTTACTTGTGCATTTACTTTTCTTGTGCAGGAACAACAATTCGAATCAAGATGTCCAATCCATGTGGAAGACGATATCTTATATACTATAACTTGACAGGAGTGTGCACTTGCACTCATAAATAATGAACACCAAAACGCTCTACAATTGACATGTGTTCGGCTATCGAGGCAGAATTATGAGGTGTTTATGAAAGTCTTCGTCTTTCTTGGGAGCTTGGTATTAGTCACCTCTGGGTAGAAATGAATTGCGCGAATGCGATAGATGTATTGAATGATAGGATTTTCCTTCAGAGACGTCTGACTCTTGTGCATCATATTTGGGATTTGTTGGATAAAAATTAGGTGGTCAAGTTATCGGCTATTTCTCGTGAAGGTAATAAGGTTGCAGATACCCTCGCTCAGTTCGCTTGGAAACTTCTTCTTGGTCTACATGAATTTGTTGAACCACCGAGTTCTATCTTGAGTGTGTTTTAGTTAAATTGTCCGGACTAGTATTATCTTGATGTGCTTTAGTGTCGAGTTTTGCTCGTCGGTTTATGTAAATATTAATAAGGGCACTCTTTTTCTCTATTTAGGTTAGGGAGGTTTTTTAACGAGACTTTTGATAGTATCCCCTTCTTAATAAAAAGTAAAATAAAATATAAGTTAACACTCAAAATTCTAGCCTCACAATCTAAATTTTATAACTCTACCCATGACAAACAGTTTAGAAAGGTAAATTTGATTTACAAATAAGACGTTTTTTAAACCACAAATAAGACTTTATTTGGGGCCTAACATATGAAAAAGAAAAGCTTTATATTAGCTTATCAATTAGGGGGAAATGTTGAAGGTTAGTTTTCCGTACATTGGAGTAATACATGGGTTACGTTTCTACTTCCCAATAAGTTACAAACATATGAATTTATGTTAGAAATGTAAACTTTTAAGAATTTCTTTAACTGTTTGATGTGATTATAAGATAGTATATGTTTATTAATTTTGGTTTTTTAATAATGTACGCACATCGTACAGACTAGGGCTGTAAATGAGACGAGACAAATCGCGAGCTACTCGAGCTCGACTCGGTCAAATCTCGACTCGAGCTTGAACTTGGCTCGAGTTCTTGACGAGCCGAGCTACTTGTTACCCGACTCGAAAAGCTCACGAGCTACTCGAAAATATAATATACTAATTTTTTTATTTTTTATAATTTAAGATCTAAATTCTTAAACTTAAAAACATAAATATAAACCTTAAACATAAGTATTAAACCCTAAAATCTAAATCCTAAATTCTAAACCCAACAACCTAAACCTCTAAACCCTAAACTAACACTCTAAACCCTAAAATTAACAAGCTTGAGTTTACACAATTTTTGTATCAAAGTTTTTTCTTCATATGACTTTAAATGAGACATGATAGATGAAGAGTTACTCGAGTCCAATGTGGTCAACGATCAGTCAACACTTAACTCGATTGGGCTCGAATCAAGCTCGAACTCGACTCGAGTTCTAAACGAGCTGAGTCGAGCTAGGATTTCTCAGGCTCGTTAGAAATTACTCAAGCTCGAAATCGACTCGAAATCTTAACGAGCAGAGCCGAGCTTAGCACTACTCGAGCTCGACTCGGCTCGTTTACACCCTTAGTATAGACTGCAGACAGACTGCTTGAACTTGGGTCACCTAGGGATAATAACATTTCCTTTTCCACTAAAACCACTTGATGAGTTTAACTTTTAAGAAGATATATTAGACATTTAAAGGTGTAAAATTAAGAAAGTTTAGGAGCGTAAAATTATGTCATCAATAGAAATACCATAAAAAACTTAAACTATATGAGAACTTGAAAATTTTTAAGTGTGCGATCGCACCTCATTCGGTTCGTCTATGCTATCAACTATCAATTCTTTTAGTGGGATGACTTACTAGGCCATTTAAGCAAGACCGAGAGTTTAAATCATAAGAATTTAGATTTTAGGGTTTAATACTTATGTTTAAGGTTTATATTTAGGTTTTTAAGTTTAAGAATTTAGATTTTAAATTATAAAAAATAAAGCAAAATGGGTTAAGAGAGTCTCTACTATAATAAGCCTCTATGGTAATCGATTAAAATTATTAAGTCAAAAAATAAAGAAAATGATAATTATACCAAAATATATGTTACGTTTCTTTTATTTTTTTTTTTATATAATAAGCCTATGCAATAACCGATTAGAAATAGTAAATCTAATTATTCAAAAAAATTAGTAAATCTAAAAATTAAAAATCAATAATTATACCAAAATATATGTTACGTTTCTTTCATTTTTTTATATAATGAAACTTAAACTATAATGTTCAAAGAATTAGTGTATCAAAGGCGTACTAATATATTTATATTTGCATTTTTAGTGCATTTTGCTTTATGTTAAATTGTGTAACTAATTTCTTTTTGGTGTAATGATAATTTTTTTGACAAATTTTATTTAATCCTAATTCTACTTAGAGTGGAGGAGAATGAGATTTTAGAGGAAGAAATGGATGCTCTTAGTTGGTATAGAACCCATAACCTAAGGAAAATTAAAGAACAAAGATGAACAACTTAACTAACCGGCCAAATATGTTTGTTTTGGTGTAATGATAATTAATATCATTTTAGTCTTAGTTATATTGGGTATTGATTTAGGTCTCGGATAAACCCTCCTTCTTCATAAAAAAAAATCTTATCATTTTATATTGCATAAATATAACTTTTGGTACTTAACTTTTTAGCATTTTATGTGTTATGTGATACTTAACTTTTTTGTGTAATCAGGTACTAATTATTTTAAATACAAGTATTGATATTTGCTCAGAGGCAGTTTCTTAAGTTTGGTTTCTCGGATAGTGTTTGACAACAGTTTACAAAGATTTTTGGTTGTTTTTTCATTTCAATGTAACTCCGGCGGCCTTAGTGTCGCCGGTTGGATTGTTTTTACTTTTATTTTGTTTGTTTGTTATTTTTTTGTGTTTGTGTTTAGTTTTTTTGCTATTTTGACACGTTCTTTATATACCATTTTGACACGTTCTTTGATCATTTTATGGCATGTTGATGTTTACGGAGAAAACAACATGGTGCACGTTCTATTTTGAGATGATTGATGGTATGTCACTGTTGGATAATGATTTAAAAAAAAAGCCCTGATGCAGTTGAAACTGACCACAGAACTTTGTGCAAAATTGTTGGAGTCTTCTCGTGAAGAAGGCATTTCATCTCCTATTATTTTTCGGAGGTAATTTTTTTATCTGAGCTCTTTATAGTGAGCACTTCGAATTTTAAGCCATGATGCTGAATTTTGTGAACGTTGATGAAGATATTACCGAGAGAGATGGTATTTTCTATTTAGGATTGCTTGCTCATTGAAATTCTCGTTGTTTTTTTTTGAATTTTCTTGATTATGATTCTAATGTTATTTGCTTATTATGGTATGTAATTTATTGTTTCTATCTTATCTTTTCAATAAAATCAATATTTTGTTAAACAAACTATTCTAAATAATATAATTAGGTACCAATTTTTTTGGTGCAATCAGACAAGTATCCAACTTTTATTTTTGGTGCAATTAGATACCTAACATTTTTAAAAGAAAATTACAAGTGTCCACACTTAGAATTTTAATATCTAACTTTTAAATGTATAATGCATTTTATAACGTCAACAAGAGGACGTTAAAATTATAAGTATAAACCAACCAGAATCAAACATATAAAATTTAAAAAATGTTAAGTACCTAAAATTGCACCGGAAAAAAAATACAGACACCTAATTATACCAAAAAAGTTAGATATTGCATTAAAAAATCAAATATCTAATTTAACCCAAAAATTAAATGCCACATTAAACATAGCTACCAAAATTAAATACCAAAAATTACATTTACTCTTTTTTATTCCCTTGTATTTTTAACTCACATGTTCAAAGTTTTTGATAGGTACCCGGTAATGTGACCCGAGTCATATAGATGTGTCCGATCGTGATTCTAGTAAGAAATATTCTTTGCTACGCTTTGAACGCTGAGATATCATAAAACAAACAGGTGAGATGAATAGCAATATAATAAAAAAAATTAATGAAGAAAGGAATTGGATAGGTAATTTGGATAGTATGGTGGCTAAGGATGGAGGATGATAATCGTGGAAAGGTGTAAATGAAAGAAGGAGTGATGGGAGATGCTAAAGGCGGCGTGGATTTGTATGGTTGCAAGGATAGCGAAGTGTGACCCTCTAGTTATAACGAGCTAGGAAGCAGCAATATACTTTGATGGAGTCGAGGTGGAGGAGTGTGGAACGTGACCCACAAGCTATGAGAGAGCTTGGAACCAACGCTATAGTAAAATGAAATGGATAGAAGACTACAAGCACAACTTGAAGCCGATAGAGTTCTCGCAAGAACAAGATGAAAGCAATCTTTCAAAGGTTTATATTCTCCAAAGAAAAATCCAAGTCCTTACAAATGAACCTAAGGTGCCCATTTATAGTGTGGCTAGGCACCATATGAAAAGTCACACAAAAGAGATATGAATGCTCATCTAAATGCTATTGAATACAAATAAATGAAATGTTTCTTTCTTATCTTTTTGATGGATGAATCTTGATTTAAATTGAGAAGAATTTAGCCTTAAATTCGTCCAAAAAGAGTGGTGATTCTTGGGTTGCTTCATTTTTCTTGCAAATGGATAAAAGGGAATGAATGTGGACATAGGATGAATGTAGACATCCCACACGTCCAAATCAGCTTGTCTCTTTGAATTCCCTGCTGATTTTATCACTTAATTTGATGATTAAATGACATTAAACCAGCCTTCATTGCTTGCTTATTTGTGG
Organism: Hibiscus tridactylites; assembly: GCA_958450335.1. Classification (NCBI taxonomy): domain Eukaryota; kingdom Viridiplantae; phylum Streptophyta; class Magnoliopsida; order Malvales; family Malvaceae; genus Hibiscus; species Hibiscus tridactylites. The sequence goes on along the minus strand of OY288270.1, from coordinate 63,359,097 downwards.
AATATGATCAGCCTTCAAAAGATGATAAATAAAGGCCTTGAATGCATAATTTGAATGTTGATTATTGCATATCCCTTCTCTTGAACGTGAATGGCCTTCATTGGTTCATAATTCCAACCTTGAATAGGTGAATTATGAAGCTTAAATGTTTTGTTTGCTCTAAGAAGATGAATAGCCTTGAAAAGATGAAAAGATTCAGCCTTCAATTGCCTTGTTTGCATGAGTAAAGATGGTCATCAATGACTTGTTTCCAAACTAAAGTTGAAAAGTCTCTTCTTTAATCCACACGTCACATGAACCTAGACACACACAAAGGATTTATTCAAACTTAAAATAATAGATGCATGAAACAATTAAAGAGTTAGTTAATTGAGTGAACTAGTTAAATGAATGAACTAGTTTAATTAAAGAACTAACTTTATTGAATTTAACTAAATGCATGAATGAAGTAGTGTAACGAATGATTTAAGATACATAATTAAACTACTTCCTTAAATGAACTAAAACTATAAATGAAGTGCATGCTTTAATGACCAGCACACTTTATCAATGCAATGGAAGTTATGAAATACTTAAATTCTCATGCAAATGCATGCATGAGAAAGGTAAGGCATTCCTCCCTTAGTATTTCTTCTTTCCCACGTTCATGGCTTGTTGTAAACAAGCTTTCCATGGCTGATTGAAACTCCTTGGCCCGTGCACGTGTAATGGGGCCACTTGGGTACTTCTCCGGGTCCTTGTTCTTGATGGTCATATTAGTCTCTCCCTCTTTAAAGCGATTTGTCCTCAAATCGTCACCTACATTGAAAGGAGATAAATCAGCAACATTAAAGGTTGCACTAACATTAAACTCACCTGGGAGGTCTAGTTGATAAGCATTATCATTGATTCTCTTAACTACTTGAAATGGCCCATCTCCTCGAGGCATCAATTTAGATTTCCGTTGGGCTGGAAACCTTTCTTTTCTCATGTGCAACCACACCCAATCTCCCGGCTTAACTCTATTTCGACCTTTGTTTGCTTGCTGATCATGTTGCTTGGTTTTCTTTTCAATATTATCCCGCACTTGTTGATGAAGTTTCTTAACAAATTCAGCTTTGTTAAGTCCATCTTTATTCACAATTTGATCAGCGAGTAATGGCAATAAGTCCATCGGAGTTAATGGATTGAACCCATACACAACTTCAAAAGGAGTGTGTCCCGAGATGGTATGGACTGATCGGTTATATGCGAACTCCACATGTGGTAAGCACTCTTCCCATGTCTTTAGATTCTTCTTAATAATGTTCCTAAGCAACGTGAAGAGTACTCGATTCACCACTTCGGTTTGGCCATCTGTTTAAGGGTGACAAGTGGTGGAAAATAGCAGCTTAGTTCCAATCTTACTCCATAGGGCTCTCCAGAAGTGGCTTAAGAACTTCACATCTCGATCGGACACGATAGTTCTTGGCACACCATGTAATCTCAAGACTTCCCTGTAAAACAAGTTAGCAATATGTAAGGTATCATTAGTCTTGTTGCAAGGAATAAAATGAGCCATTTTGGAAAATCTATCCACTGCTACAAAGATAGAGTCTTTGTTATTCTTTGTGCGTGGAAGCCCTAGCACAAAATCCATTGAAATGTCCATCTATGATACTTCAGGAATAGGTAGTGGCGTGTAGAGTCCAAGTGGCATGGCTTTAGACTTAGCCTTCTTGCAAGTGATGCAACGTTCACATAACCTCTCTACATCTCTTCTCATCTTTGGCCAATATAAATGCTCTTGAAGTATGGTCAAAGTCTTTGCTATTCCAAAATGTCCCATTAAGCCTCCTCCATGGGCTTCTTTGATAAGTAATTCACGCGTGGAACCTTGTGGAATACAAAGTTTTCCTTCCTTGAATAGGAACTCATTGTCCCTATAATAGTTTTCAAACGTTCCTTTCTCACAAGCTTTGTAAATTTTTCCAAAATCAGAATCAGATTCGTATAAATCCTTAATGAAAACAAAACCCGGCAACTTAGATTTCTAAGGTGTTTAGAAGAGCGTACCTCCGAGACAATGCATCGACAACTATATTCTCCTTACCTTTCTTATATTTGATCACATAGGGAAAAGTTTCAAGAAACTCCACACATTTGGAATGTCGTTTGTTGAGTTTATGTTGCCCCCGAATGTGCTTCAATGCCTCATGATCGGTGTGAATAATGAACTCCTTAGGACATAGATAGTGTTGCCATGTTTCCACTGCGCGAACAAGGTCATACATATCCTTATCATACGTTGGATAATTCAACGTAGCTCCACTTAATTTCTCACTGAAATATGCTATAGGACGTCCACCTTGAGATAATATCGCTCCAATTCCCACACCTGATGCATCACATTCAATTTCAAACGTTTTGTTAAAATCAGGTAAGGTAAGCAAATGGGCATGAATTAAACATTCTTTAATGTCATTAAAAGATTTCTCTTGGTCTCCCCCGCCCCCAAAAAAAAAGTTAGCATTCTTCTTGATGACACTAGTTAAAGGGGCGTCAATGGTGCTGGAGTTTGGCACAAATCTCCGATAAAAGCTTGCAAGTCCATGGAAACTCCTAACTTGGGAAATGCTTGCTGGTCGTGGCCATTCTTCAATGGCTTTAACCTTCTATTTGTCAACCTCTAAGCCTTTAGAACTGACAACAAAACCAAGAAAGACAACTTTGTCAGTACAAAATGTACACTTGTCTAAATTAGCATATAACTTATCCTTTCTTAAAACCAAAAAAACTGACCTCAAGTGTTGAACATGTTCTTCCATTGATTTACTATAGATTAAGATGTCATCAAAATAAACCACACAAAATTTACCCAAAAACGGTCTAAGAACATGGTTCATTAACCTCATGAAAGTACTTGGTGCATTAGTTAAGCCAAAAGGCATAACCAACCATTCATAGAGTCTTTGCTTTGTTTTAAATATTGTTTTCCATTCATCACCTTCCCGCATCCTTATTTGGTGATAACCACTCTTAAGATCAATCTTAGAGAAAAGGTTAGAACCACTAAGCTCATCTAACATATCATCTAAACGGGGAATAGGGTGATGATACTTTACCGTAATTTTGTTTACCGCTCGATAATCTACACACATGCGCCAAGTTCCATCCTTCTTTGGTACAAGTAATACCGGAACGGCACATGGGCTAAGGCTCTCCCTCACGTAGCCTTTGGCCATTAGTTCAGCCACTTGCCTTTGCAACTCTTTGGTTTCCTCGGGATTGCTTCGGTAAGCTGGACGGTTAGGAATGACGGCACCGGGAATGAAATCTATTTGATGTTCAATGCCACGGATTGGTGGCAGCCCACTTGGTATCTCCTCCAGAAATAATTCGTCAAATTCCTGCAACAAAGACACAATAGAAGAAGGCAAAGTGTGATCAAGTTGGTTAGTGTTCAATAAACTTTCCTTGTACACAAGTACAAGAAATTCCTTTCCCGACAGCAAACACTTTCTCAACTCTCTTTCTTTGGTAAAAACACTCATTTTCGCACCCTCACTTTGCTCACTCTCACTTGCTTTTACCTCCATTTTTTATTCTCTCTCTTTGGCTCTTTCAATACTTTCTCTCAAATGTATTTGGTCTTTGTGAATTTGTTTTGGTGAAAGAGGGGCTAAGGTAATCTTTCTTGCTCCATGGGTGAGTGTATACCGAATTGTATATCCATCATGTATGACTCGTTTATCGAATTGCCATGGCCTCCCAAGTAGTAAATGGCCAGCGTGCATCGGAACAACATCGCAAAGAACTTCATCCTTATACTTTCTAATGGAGAAAGCAACAAGAACTTGCTTGGTAACCTTGAGTTCTCCTCCTTCATTAAGCCACTGCAGCTTGTAGGGATGTGGATGCTTTGTGGTTGCTAATCCAAGTTTTTCTACCATAAGAGTACTAGCAACATTAGTACAACTACCTCCATCAATAATGACAAAGCATACCTTTCCATTAACATGGCAGTGAGTATGAAAGATATTCTCGCGTTGCTCATTCCCTTCATTCGCTTGCACACTTAGGCTCATTTTCACAATAAGGGCCTCTCCTTCTGTTGCATACTCTATATCATCATCTTCATCTTCTTGTATGGCAGCAACTTCATCTTCCTCCTCTTGTTCCTATTCAACCTCTCCATCATCACGAAGAAGCATGTTGTTGCGATTTGGGCATTTGCTTGCAATATGCCCTCTTCCCAAGCACTTGAAGCATTGTATATCTCGAGAACGGTTTGGAACATTCGGATCCTTACCTTTGCTAGTTTCGACAATGGCCTTGGCACTCTTTGTTGGAACGCTTCGTTCTTTAGGCGTAAAGGATGCCTTCTGTTTGTAGGTACCCTGCCCCCATTTAGGAGAAGAGCCTCCATAGGCACGAGTTGTGCCCTTCCTTTTGAGTTGTCTCTCAACCTTCATGGCCATATGAACCATGTCTTCGATCTCCACATAATGTTGCAACTCAACAGTGGCTGCAATATTAGGATCAAGGCCAGATAGAAATCTGGCCATGGTGGCTTCTCAATCCTCATCAGTGTTGGCTCGGATCATGGCTATTTCCATCTCTTTAAAGTAATCCTCAACACTACGGTTGCCTTGGGTGAGATTTTGAAGCTTTTTGAACAACTCCCTAAGATAGTGAGTTGGAACGAACCTCCTACGCATAACGACCTTCATCTCATTCCAAGTAGAAATTGGATGTTCGCCATTGCGTCTCCTGCTAGATGTCAACTGGTCCCACCATATTAGTGCATAATATGTAAATTCAATAGCTGCAAGTTTTACCTTTTTAAGCTCGAAGTAGTTGTGGCACTCAAAGATGTGCTCAACTTTTTTTCCCATGCAAGATAAGCTTCAGGATCCGTTCTTCCTTGGAAAGAAGGAATGGTTATTTTGATGTTGCTAAGATTATCATCAACTTTTGGTCGAGCTCTTTGGTACCTAGGTTCTCGACGCCTCAAACTTTGCTGGGAGGCTCGCTCTTTTATGAGTTCTTCGTCCACCTCTCCCTCATACTCTTCCTTGTGATCAGAATTATGTCTTCGTTGAGATCTTTCCTCCAAATGATCTAATCGTTCTTGCATCGGCCCCAACCTTTGTTGCAACAACCTGTCCATCTCTCGGATAACATCTTGAAGATTGGAGTTAGTTGCATCTACGTTAACATTATTACTTCCTCCAACGGAGTTTCTCACAAAATTTTGAGACATTATTAGTAACAAAAATAAAATAAAAAATTAAAACCTCACAAACACAAAACCTCACCTATTCCACTCCAAGAAAATGCACTCACACTCGTGTTTCACTCGGGATGGCTTTTACCCTTGATGTGCACTCTTGCCTTTTTCCACTCTTGCTCTCAATCAAGTCCTTTCAAGAACTTCCTCAAGGCTTGCAAATGGCATGTAGAATTCGGCTGAAAAAACAAAACTTGGTTAAAAGAATTTGGAAGGTAGGATAAGAAAATGGCAACAACAAAAAAGGTAAATTGTGAGAGTTGGTAAAGATGACAAAATAGTAGCAAAAGAAAATTGATGTAAGATTTTTTTTAAGAAGAATAGAGAATACAATGCCCCCTCCCTCTTTAACTTTCTCTAAATTTTTTTCGATTTTTTTCTTCAATTTTTTTCTTTTTTTTTTCAGAACAGAGACAACGACTATCTTACTGAATCAACCTTGCTCTGATACCAATTGATAGATACCCGATAATGTGACACAAGTCATATAGATGTGCCCGATCGTGATTCTAGTAAGAAATATTCTTTGCTACGCTTTGAACTCTGAGATATCATAAAATATACAGGTGAGATGAATAGCAATATAATAAAAAAATAATGAAGAAAGGAATTGGATAGGTAATTTGGATAGCATGGTGGCTAAGGATGGAGGATGATAATCGTGGAAAGGTGTAAATGAAAGAAGGAGTGATGGGAGATGCTAAAGGCGGCGTGGATTTCTATGGTTGCAAGGATAGCGAATTGTGACCTGCTAGCTATAACAAGCTAGGAACCAACAATATACTTTGATGGAGTCGAGGTGGAGGAGTGTGGAACGTGACCCACAAGCTATAAGAGAGCTTGGAACCAACGCTATAGTAAAATGAAATGGATAGAAGACTACAAGCACAACTTGAAGCCGATAGAGTTATCGCAAGAACAAGATGAAAGCAATCTTTCAAAGGTTTATATTCTCCAAAGAAAAATCCAAGTCCTTACAAATGAACCTAAGGTGCCCATTTATAGTGTGGCTAGGAACCATATGAAAAGTCACACAAAAGATAGATGAATGATCATCTAAATTCTATTGAATACAAATAAATGAAATGTTTCTTTCTTATCCTTTTGATGGATGAATCTTGCTTTAAATGTAGAAGAATTTAGCCTAAAATTCGTCCAAAAAGAGTGGTGACTCTTGGGTTACTTCATTTTGCTTGCAAATGGATAAAAGGGAATGAATGTGGACATAAGATGAATGTAGACATCCCACACGTCCAAATCAGCTTGTCTCTTTGGATTCCTTGCTGATTTTATCACTTAATTTGATGATTAAATGACAGTAAACCAGCCTTCGTTGCTTGCTTATTTGTGGAATATGATCAGCCTTCAAAAGATGATAAATAAAGGCCTTGAATGCATAATTTGAATGTTGATTATTGCATGTCCCTTCTCTTGAACGTGAATGGCCTTCATTGGTTCATAATTTCAACCTTGAATAGGTGAATTATGAAGCTTAAATGTTTTGTTACTCTAAGAAGATGAACATCCTTGAAAAGATGAAAAGAATTCAGCCTTGAATTGCCTTGTTTGCATGAGTAAAGATGGTCATCAATGACTTGTTTCCAAGCTGAAGTTGAAAAGTTTCTTCTTTAATCCACACGTCACATGAACCTAGACACACAAAGGATTTATTCAAACTTAAAATAATAGATGCATGAAACAATTAAATAGTTAGTTAATTGAGTGAACTAGTTAAATGAATGAACTAGTTTAATTAAAGAACTAACTTTATTGAATTTAACTAAATGCATGAATGAAGTAGTTTAACGAATGATTTAAGATACATAATTAAACTACTTCCCTAAATGAACTAAAACTATAAATGAAGTGCATGCTTTAATGACCAGCACACTTTATCAATGCAATAGAAGTTATGAAATACTTAAATTCTCATGCAAATGCATGCATGAGCAAGGTAAGGCATTCCTCCCTTATTATTTCTTCTTTCTCACGTTCATGGCTTGTTGTAAACAAGCTTTCCATGGCTGATTGAAACTCCTTGGCCCGTGCACGTGTAATAGGGCCACTTGGGTACTTCTTCGAGTCCTTGTTCTTGATGGTCGTATCAGTTTTTCCCCTTGAAAAAGCCTTTGTTTTTTTAATAGCTCGAAAAAACCTTTGACTCACTTGAAATCAAAATATTTTTTGACGTATTCAAGATAAAAATTATGTGAATGGTCACTTATAATTCAAGTTACCATAACCGGTTGAATATTCATTTATTCAACGTTTTGGATTCTCGGTTCAATTATTGGGTCTTTTAATATTCATTTAAATTTTGGCTTAAATATGTTAAATGTATTTGTATTATTTTAAAATTTTAGATTTAGTCTATACACTTTTTTTTTGTGAAAATGAGTCTTTGTAATATTTTTTTATTTAAAAATTTTGACAATCTTTGTCTTATGTTTTATTTTACCATTAACCGATAAAAAAGATAAATAACATTTTAGTTCTCCATGTTTACAATTTTTATCAAATTAACCTTTAAAGTTGCAAAAATAAATGACTAAAAAATTATATTGGTCAATGAATGCTAATTTTTTTTTTTTTTTTAAATATTAAGAGTCAAATTGATAAAAAGAAAAGGTATAAATATAGAGACTAAAAAGTTATTTTGTCTTTTTATAGTTATTAAGTCATCAATTCATAGTAAAATTGAAAAACGAGTTAAGGGATGAATTGAGATCCACTAATTAGCCTAGTAGCTAAGAATGTTAATATTGTCTCATTTTGTATAAGTTCGAATTTTAGTATGAGAATGTAATACATCCCTATTTAATAAAAATAATTAAGGGTTGAACCAAGATTTTCAATTAAAACGTATTGTTATATGATCAATTTTTCAAAAATAGGAATAGAGACTAAATTTTAAATTATGAAATAGTACACAAATATGCCATGCTTTTAAATATTATTAATAGAATTACACTTTATAGTTTATATATATATACTTTTATTTTAATTTTTAATTTATGTAAACATTTATTAATTGTATAATTCAAAAAAGGGAAAATGACTTTTAGCCCAATAACTTTTCTAGTTTAGGGATTTTAACCGTTAAATAGTATTTTGTTTGTAACCCCCTCGTCTCGGTCTGGACGACTGACCAGTCCGAGTGGGCCACACGGGGAAAACCAAAGCGAAACTCGTTAAGGCTCCCCTTCAGTTAGCAACCCTAGAAAATTTCTTTTAACAATATCTCGTCTAATGGCTTTAATACATCCTATGTGGAACACGACAGCGGAAACACAACGAATTAAAACAAACATGCAAGCAAGCAATTTAAAACAACCCATTTTAGTTTATACAGCAGGTCGTATCGATACACTAGAAGAGGGTATCGATACGCCTTCACTAGGTCAACTGCCCCAAGTCAACCTAGGGAGATCGTATCGGTACACTGCTTGATCGTACCGATACGCCCTCCTCGGTCAATTTCTCACGGTCAAACGATAAAAATCGTACCGATACGCCTGAGACCCATACCGATACGCCAAAATCTCGTCAAAATCATAGATTTCCATAGAGGTTTTGGCATGTTGATACACCCCCGTGTACCGGTACGCTAAGCCTAATCTGAGTCCCAGGGTATAGGACCGTATGGATACGGCCCTTGGGCGTACCGATACGCCCTGCACTGCAAGACTCAAATTAGCAGCAAAAAGCACTAAGACTCAACTCTAAATGCAATTTTCGACTCACCTAGCCACAAACAACCATTCATACAACATCTAACAACCAAGAATCAACTTACGGAACAATTTAAACGAACAACGGAGCACTAACAACAAGGCATTCATACTTAAGAGAAACTTGCTTACAAAACACACATAAAGGGGACTAAAAAGCCAAAAGGCACATGCATTTACTAGTAAGGTTTACTTACACTCAAAACAAAACGTAGCATTCACGGAACAAAGGTCATAAGCCCTCAAACACGAAGCATTAGGCAAAAACATAAAATGGTTTACAAATCCATATCAAAGCACAAACAACAAACCAACGTCTATGAGTCTAACAACGCTCATACAAACACATAGCAGTCCCATTGCTAAGCTACCATATTATTTACTAAACCATACTTGTGCAACTACAAAAGCTTGGAATGCCCCTTTCCTTGCTCCTTTCTAACTCCACGCTAATGATCTGCATTGTCGAAAACGAGAGCGTAGGCTAGAAGCATAGTGAGGGTGCTCTAAAACCAAAAAAACAACAATGCAGGGTTCAAGCATACCATTCTTAAGACAACTCACAAGCATACATAAGCACCAACATAGCATGATAGCTAACATCATATAAAGGAAATAACATGACATCTTACTTCATGTTAAGCTCAAAAAGATATATCATTTATCTTAACAACAACCACACATGTTCTAGTATATTGACAACTATTAGTTTACTCGGATATGCAGATAACTTCCGTTGGGGCTTTCACCCTCAACGTACTCAACAACCAAGTTACCTTCGGTGAGATTACACTCATCACCAGACCTTGCATGGATGGGATTACACTCATCATCACATGCCCTACGGATGAGATTCCACTCATCATCACGTAATAATATAAAATTCCTGGTGGAATATTACATCACTGTACTCCTCCTTGATGACTTTACGCCACCAAGGCCACGCGCGAATTTGACTCAATCGTGTGCACACTTTCATCCTAATGATCGATCATTTATACGTGGTAATTTAACTAGTGCCAATCATACTATCAAACTACACCATGACAATCCATCATGCATATCAACATATCAACATCACATACATCAATGTATCTAACACATACATAATCATCACATGCTTACAAGTTTATAACAAGCATATTTAGCAAAACTCATAAATCATACATGAAGTCAAGCTACCAACTTAACCTCTACCTTGGATTGGCCTACCAAGCTCAATCCAACTCCTCAACCATACACTCGAACCAATTTAAACCAATTTAAAAGTTTCCACTCACCACACTTTGTTGCGTGTAAAATAGTCTATCGCAATGGTAGTGCAAGTGTACACGACGCAAGTAGTAAAGTGATACGAAGTATCGGACATCGTCTCCACAGGGATTGGGCTAATGACTTCACCTTAATTCACTGCACAAAAGTAAAGGGAATAATTAAGAGAGTTGTCACGAGAATAATAAAGAAAATGTAAATAAAAGAGTAGAAATATCAAGATAGAGAGAATGGGTTGGTATTGAATTGCTCAGTAGTGCAGGCATTGCAGAGTTTAGGAAATCCAGTTCTGTCGTCGCGCCTGTCGCCGACAGCACCTGTCGCGGCAGCAGTCCGTTGGTCGTCGCGGCAGCAGACACACCAACTCAGTACTTTCAAGTTTGGCAAGAATCCCAGATCTGCCTTGGCCTATCCCTAGGTCCAAGTCTGTCGATGATCACGTCTTGATGATACCTCCCGACGTGAATCGAAGGATGAACACCGATGTGTATGAATTCTTCTTTAGCCACTTAACCTTGCCCTATCCCTAGGCACAAGATAGTTCAACTATAAACTAGAGAACTTGCTTTTATTTTTTCGTATACTTAACTCTCCCGATGCTAAGTAAATGGATAACCTCACAATGCTCTCCCGATGCTCTTGCAAGATGTTAACAACCAAAATAAGAGAACTTGAAGTTTATTTTATTGAACTTGGAAAATCCTAAAACAAAACAACCCTTGCAACTACTTTACAAATCAACCCGTGGCCCTAGGGGGTTTTTAGAACATAACGACGGTGGGTAAACGACGGAGGGGTTTTTGGGTTGTCGGTTATGGGGTATGGTGTATGATATCCCCTAGGTTAAAATCTATGCCCTTATATAAGCTTTGGGCTCAAGTATTCTAAGTTAACAAGGATTACAACTTTAATTAAAAGTAAGATTCTAATAAAGACTTAATCATCAAGTATCCTACTTTTCAGCCGCCTTCCTTGTTTCTTGGGATTTCTTATCCTTGAGCTTTGGCTTGACATATCTTTTGATCCGGGGCTTGGAAAAATATATGGTTTTCAAACGACAGACGAGCATAATTTTCTCTATCTATCGAGGTCCACTTAGCTTTTTCTCTCCGCAAAACTGTTGTCACCATGCTGTCACGGCAGATCCATGGCAGCATCATCCTCGTCGTCTGCTTGTCCAGTTCAGCTCTTCTGCTTCTCTGCCCTGCGCCCGCCTTCTTCGTCAACTATGGCAGCAACCTGCAAAATCAGCCATCTTTTAGTAGAATCCGTGCCTTTAATATATTGTGATGTTTTGCTGTAAACTAACCTAAATGCAATGGAATGATGCTTGAATGCAGCAGAAATATGGGTTAAAAAGGGTGTAAATAATAGAACTTTTACACACTCAACACACCCCCAAACTCAAGTTTTTGCTTGCCATCAAGCAATTAAGACCTAGAAGAAAAATGAAATATTTTTGTTTTGGCTTTCAAACAGTAAACTTTCCCTTACCCGTCGTTCGTTCCCTGTGGCGGCAGCAACCTGTCGGATAATTTAGGATCTGTCCGGACTCTCACTATAGTTCTCGTGCAGTGTGTGCATGCTTGTGAACAGTTATATGCCAAGACTCTCTTAGTTTCACTAGAATATTCAACTCTTAACTCGAATTTTTATGCCAAAGTTTATCTTTTGAATGAACTTTTTCATGCTCCTTTGATTTTTTTTTGTTTTGTTTTGACTCGATTTTTCTATTTTTCAAGCTAAAGTTTGACTAGAGCCAGTTTTAGGCACATCTAGTTAACTTCCTAGAGCCAGTTTCGGGCACCTCTAGGGCTGTTGAGTCTCTTTTTCTAAACTTCTTTACTAGAGCCAGTGTTAGGCACCTCTAGGGGCTATTCAAGTGCTAAGCTTCCTATTCTAGTTTGGCTAAAAGAAGTCTAAGCAGTATAACAATCACAATGGTGTTTTGGTTTTCAAAACTATAGAAAGGCTCTAAATTTTTCCTTAAACTAACCTAAAGTTGTTGTAACGACAGAGCTGTCACGGCAGGCAAGTTCAATACACAGTTTTCAGCCAAAATTTCCAATATTTTCATCTTCTTCTTTTTTTTAAGAGAGAAAAAAAACTAATTAAAAGACACAACAGTTAATTAAGATGTACTAAGACTCCATTAAAATGGAGGGTTGCCACCCCCAAACTCGAGGGTTGCATTGCCCTCAATGCAAATGACAAAATAAAAATGCAGGCAGTACATCACAAAATATAGATAAGGCAGACAACAATAAAAAGAAAAGAAGAAACTTAAATTTTAAGCACTGTCTTCACTGCTGCTGCTGAGGCAGATTTGGCGGCGGATTCTGCGTTTTGGGGCAGGTTGGGCTGGTTGCTCGACAACCTGGATCTCAGAGCTGCTGCCGCTATCCCAAGTGCTGCTGGTGGTGCTGGCCTTGGGCATTAGCTTTCTGTCGGCCATGTGTTTCTGCCTCTTGACAGGCGTGAATTCTGTCTCCAAATTCCTCCTAATAGGAGGTTCTGCCTCGCTGTCATCTGAGGGTGGTCGTTTCGTTCCTCTGGCGGGGGTGTCGGCCGGAGGGCTGCCAGCTGCCGTCGGGGCAGGTGATGGGGTGGAAGCAGCAGAATGGGTGTGTTGGGAGGCAGGTGGTGTAGGTGTGTGGACAGGGGTAGGGGTGGTAAAATAGTGGGGAAAATAACATCGGGATAATTTAAAGTATTGGTAATGAAATTTACGTTGAGTTAGCTAAATCCCGGATGAATGTCATCAGCCCCATCTGTCTGTCTTCCACCCGCTGTATGGCGGTAAGGATCTGAGCAGATTGGTCTGTCGGAGCGGCTGCTGCGGCAGGTTCATGGGCAGGTTCAGGAGCAGGTTCCTCGGATGATTCTGCTGGTGAGGTAGCCGGGTTGAAGGAGGAGATGGGTGTTGCGACAATCAGCTCCATGAGGCTGGTAATGTTGTTATCGGTCCAGCCTCGCCCTTGGACCAGTTTGTCTGTGGTGGTCTCTGGGACAGCAGTGCAGCGGCACAGAGATGTGATCATGAATGGTAGGCAGAGGCGGGAGGTTGATCGATATGTGCAGTCCAAGACGCTTTCCCTCATATAACGGCCCACGTTGATAGCCCGGTCGTTCATGATCGAATGGATGAGGGCTAGCCTCTGCTGATCCACTATCGTGTGATGGGAGGATGGCAGGATGCGCTTCTTGATGAAAGTGTTCCATAGCTTGGCTTCTGGAAGCAGTTGCCCCCTTTTTACAGAGTTGGGGTTCTTCTTGCTCGTAGTCCACTCCGTCCCTTCTTCGGTTACCTCTGCCATGATAGCACCATAGGCGGCAGAGTCGAGCGTGTCCAAAAATTGTTGATGGGCATCGTCGTTGGGACCAAAATAGAGGCCATACATATGGTTGATACTATCGGCTGTGAATGGTACCTCTACTCCTCGGACAGTTACTGATGTCGCCGTCCTGCTGTTGATGGCAGCATAGAACTCCCTCACCAATGTGTCATTTAATTCTGCTGGTTGTTCTGCGAACTACTCCCATAGTTGAGCTCGTATTGCCCTCGCGATGAATGGTCGGAGCCCCATGTTCGGTGCCTTTCGGATGTAGATGAAACCCCTTTCTTCCCATAAGTCTTTGGTTGCGAAGGGCGACTGTGCTGCTGATGAAGAGGCTGAAGCAGCACTGCAGCGGGTCTGTCTGGAAGACATGTTAGTTGCAAGGGTTGTGAAAGTAAAGAAAACAAAGAAAAACGAGAGGAGAGTTCAAGTAAGAGAAAGCAGAAGTGAGGAAAATGAAAATGAAACGGGGTTTTATAGGGGAAGAGTTGTTGCCCGTTTAATGCTGTAACGGCAAGCGTGAATAACGAGGCGACTGTTGAGTTTTGGCGTGTCTGACGCGTCTGCCACGCATTTATGCGTATGTTACGCGTCTGTCACACGCTTCTGCGTCTACCGTGACAGTCTGTTGTCAGCCTGTCTTATCCGTGTCTGCGGCGGCAGCTAGAACGACAGGCTTCAATAAATGGGCTCTGTTGGGCTGATGGATGGATGGTGGGCCTGGGTCACTTCTCCTTCTCTTCTTGACTCCTTTATTACCTAAAAGCAGAAAATATAAAAAAACATTATTCGAATAAAATAAACCTTAATACCTAATAAACAATAAATAATAAAAATAAATAGAAATAAAATTTAGGTTAAATTAGGGGTGCCTTGTGGGGAATCTCCTAAGGTAACCACTTCCTGTATTCCTGGGGCTTCAGTCCCCTGATAGTGCTTGAGGCGCTGTCCATTGACTTTGAATTGGTGCCCATCTTTTAATGATCGTATAGTGATGGCACCATGGGGAAAACTTGTACCACTTGGAACGGGCCAGACCATCTAGATTTTAGCTTCCCTGGGAAGAGTTTTAGTCTAGAATTGAACAACAACACAAGCTGCCCTTGGCAGAACTGTCGTGGCAGCAACTTCTTGTCATGCCACTTCTTAGTTTTCTCCTTGTAGATCCTTGCATTGTCGTAGGCCATTGTCCGTATTTCTTCAATCTCGTTCAGATCTAACAGCCTTTTCTGGCCTGCCTTGTCCAAGTCCAAATTCACTGCCTTGATCGCCCAGTATGCCCTGTGTTCTATCTCGACAGGCAGATGATAGGTTTTTCCATAAATCAAACGATATGGAGACATGCCCAATGGAGTTTTAAAAGCTGTCCTATATGCCCATAATGCATCATTTAGAAGTAAAGACCAATCTTTTCTAGTTGGCTTAACCATCTTCTCAAGAATGTTCTTAACTTTCCTATTGGATATCTCAGCCTGTCCATTGGTCTGTGGGTGGTATGCTGTCGCAATCCGATGCTTGACACCATATTTCTTCAAGGCGGCAGCAATAACCCTATTGTCAAACTGTCTCCCTTCATCACTGATAATCGCCTTAGGGATGCCAAATCTAGAAAAAATGTTTTTGTGTAAAAACTTTTGGACCGTTTTGGCATCATTCTTTTGAGTTGCGATTGCTTCTACCCACTTAGAGACATAATCCACTGCTAAGAGGATGTAAAGATTTCCACATGAAGATGGAAAAGGTCCCATAAAATCAATCCCCCAAACGTCGAAGATCTCGACTTCTAGAATGTTCTGCAGTGGCATCTCGTTTCTCCTCAAGATGTTACCTGTCCGCTGGCACCTGTCACAGTTCTTGTAGAAGTCTTGTGCATCTTTATACAGTGTCGGCCAGTAGAACCCTGACTGCAGCACCTTGGCAGCAGTTTTGTTGCCTCCTAAGTGACCTACATATTGTGAAGCATGACAGTGATGGAGTATGTCTTCTTGTTCTTCTTGTGGTACACACCTCCTTATGACCTGATCTGCACACATTTTGAAAAGAAGAGGTTCGTCCCAATAATAATGCTTAACATCATTTTGGAACCTCTTCCTGGCTTGATAATTAAGATCAGAAGAAAGTATTCTGCTAACTATAAAATTAACGAAATCAGCATATCAGGGGAGTTCAGAAGACTTACCTGCCGCCATGGCAGTCGCGGCAGCGATTGCGGCAGCAAAGAGCTGCTCATCTGGGAAGGTCTCCAGTATGTTTGTCTCATCTATTGGCAGACTCTGTCCCTTCTCCAACCTTGACAAGTGGCCTGCCACCTGATTTTCTGTCCCTTTTTTGTCCTTGATTTCAAGGTCGAATTCTTGCAATAGCAGGATCCACCGTATCAATCTAGGCTTTGTATCCTTCTTCGCGAACAGATACTTCAGGGCAGAATGGCATGTGTGCACTATTACCTTCGTCCCAAGTATGTAAGAACGAAACTTGTCAATGGAGAACACCACAGCTAATAGCTCCTTTTCTGTGGTGGTGTAGTTCACTTGGGCGTCATTCAGCGTCTTGCTGGCATAATATATGACATGGAATATTTTGTCTCTCCGCTGCCCGAGTGCTGCCCCGACAGCATAGTCACTGGCATCACACATAATCTCAAATGGCTGTGTCCAATCTGGTGGCTGTACTATGGGGGCTGTTACTAGTTTTTCCTTCAGAACCTTGAATGCTTCAGTACATTCTTCATTAAAGTCAAAGGGTCGGTTCTGCTCCAAAAGATGGCATAGGGGCTTGGTGATTTTTGAGAAATTTGCAATGAATCTCCGATAAAAACCAGCATGCCCTAAGAAACTTCTAATACCTTTGACTGTGGTCGGCGGCGGCAGCTTTTCGATCACTTCTATTTTAGCTCTGTCGACTTCTATCCCACGGCAGCTAATCTTATGGCCAAGGACTATCCCTTCGTCCACCATAAAGTGGCATTTTTCCCAATTCAAAATAAGATTTGCTTTTTCACATCTTTCAAGTACCTTTTGTAGATTGCCGAGGCAGCTCTCAAAATCATCTCCAAAGACAGAAAAATCATCCATGAAAATTTCAAGGAAGTCTTCTACCATATCGGAGAATATGGCCATCATGCACCTTTGGAAGGTGGCGGGTGCATTGCATAATCCAAACGACATTCTCCTAAAAGCATACGTTCCGTAGGGGCATGTGAAAGTCGTCTTTTCTTGATCCTTCGGTGCGATAGCAATTTGATTATAACCTGAATAACCATCAAGAAAACAATAGTAAGGTTTACCCACTAATCTATCAAGCATTTGATCAATAAAGGGTAAAGGAAAGTGATCCTTTCGGGTAGCTTTGTTAAGCTTCCGATAGTCCATACAAACCCTCCAACCGGTCACAGTCCTGGTTGGGATTAACTCATTGTTTTCATTGGTTACCACGGTCATTCCTCCCTTCTTGGGAACGCATTGCACCGGGCTCACCCATTTGCTGTCGAAGATGGCGTAAATAATACCAGCATCTAACCATTTGATTATCTCTTTACGCACCACCTCTTTCATAGCATGGTTTAGCCGCCTTTGGGCATCTATAGTCGGCTTATGATCTTCCTCTAAAAGGATTTTGTGCATGCATAACGCCGGACTAATGCCTTGAATGTCTGCTATCGTCCATCCAATCGCCTTTTTGTGCTGACGTAACATGCCGATGAGCTACCGTTCCTGTTCCTGCGGCAGCTTAGAAGAGATGATTACGGGCAACGTATCATTTGAACCAAGGAAAGCATATTTAAGTTGCCCTGGCAGGGGCTTCAATTCTAAGGCAGGTGGTTCAACAGTAGATGGCTTTTGGATTAAATGGTTATCCGAAGTATAATTCAAAGGTTCGAATAACTTACCTGGACGATTGCCTATCCAGTTTACCTCCTCCTGATCTTCAGTATCAGATGTATCGGATTCAGAGGAGTTGCTGTCGTCGGTGCTGTCGTCAGTGCTGTCATGACAGTCCTGTAGGTGGCTGCCGCGGCAATGACCAAATTTAATATCGTGACAGCCCGACCTGATGTAGGGTTGATCAAGGGTAACGTCAGTGATAGCCTTTCATTCCTCGTCTACATCAGCATGTTTCATCGCTTGGAGAACATTCAACTTAATCTCTTGATCATTCACTCGCATGGTGAGTTCTCCTTTCTCCACATCAATCAGTGATCTTCCCGTGGCTAAGAAGGGTCGCCCAAGGATGATTGGTGCATTTTCGTCTGCCTCACAATCTAAAACAAGAAAGTCAGCAGGAAAGATAAACTTATCCTGTAACCCCCGTAGCCCGGTCTGGACGGTTGACCCGAACTACGAAGATTACACGGGGAAAACCAAAGTCAACCCGAAAGTCAACCTTGATTAACGACCCTTTTTTTTTCTTTTTAATCTTGTCTAGATGCACATTAACCTTAGATGTGATCACACAAACACCATGCTCAAAGATCACAAACATCAGAGATCAAACAGGGACCCAATTGAACAAATTACAACTTTAGGGACCAAATTGTAATTTCTGAAAACTTTAAGGACTTAACCAGATTTCAAGTTACCAACTTAAAATTAGTCATGTTTCATACTTCCCTGCCAAATTTCAGCTCAAACGGACATCCCGAACTCACACAATTGCACAAACAAGATTCAGGACCAAAACGCAAACATTTTGAAACATAAAAGATACTTTTAACTGATTTTAACGGTTCGGTATCGATACGCCACGTGTCGTATCGATACTCGGGGAAGGCAGTAACCAAATTCTAGCAAGGGTATCGATACCCTTCCCCCAGTATCGATACTCCACTCATAAGGTATCGATACTTGTTCATCAGTATCGATACCCCTGGCCTGAAACTTGCATAATTGGTTCAGGTGTATCGATACCCAAGCCCGAGTATCGATACCCCTGCCTGAAAACAACTCGAAAACAGCATCAAACATGCTTCAAACATCAAATTAACATCACCAAATCATTCCTCAAAGATGAACAACATGCAGAGACCATAAATGCATCATCAATTCAACAAATAACCAACACATATGGAAAGCCCCAAATTCAAAAGCATACTTCCTACTCAAGCTATCCATTTAAGCATAAACTTTCCAAAGCAACCACAATTAAGCCAATTCATGTTCAACAACATTAACAACATCATTTAACATACATGATCAACATATACGATCACAATAACAACAATCCGAGAGATTCTACCCCATTGCCCTTATTAACTATAGCTATTCACCGAGACATACATCTCCATTGGAGTCCACCTTGAATCCCTTGCTCCTTGCTGTCCAAGCTTCAAGAATCTGCATTGATGGACAAAAGGAGCGTAAGCACATAATGCTTAGTGAGGAATGCTCAAAACCAAAACACCATCAATGCAGCGGGTCTTTAAAACACATTAAAACCAACCCGATTTGCTTTCCAAAACCATGTTCGAAAACTCTTTTCAACATCAAGTTCACATCATGCATAAACACCATATGCCAAGCTTTAAATAAAACCATGGAAAACACATCCTTTCCACAACATACCTTTCTTTAACTTGGAAACCACATCAAGCAAGAAACCACTTAAAACCATAATTCAATCAAACCATTTCATGCATTTAATCAAGGCAACATAAAACCATAGCATCATCATCACATGCCTTTAACATCAAGTCATACATGACTCCAATGCAACATAGGTGATCCATGCTCTCATGCATCATTTATCAAATGATAACCAACACTTGTTCAACATACAAGTAACATGCTTTCACTAGCATCATACACATCTCATGCAACAATGCATCTTACCAAGCATCTCATGCTTCTCATGCAAACATGCATCAATTCAAGCATCTCATGCTTCACATGCAACCATGCATCATTTCAAGCAATCCCATGCTTCACATGCAACTATGCATCATTTCAAGCAATCCCATGCTCAACATGATCAAGAACATTATATTGGCTTCCAAGAGATCAACCATAATCACTTTCCACTTTTCAACCCGATCGGATACGCGGATTACAAGCGTGTCCCAACGCTTCCTACACACTACCCAATCCAAGGTCTTCCAAATGGGCAACAACCTCCATTTGACCTTAACAACCTAAGGTTCCCATGTATGGACTTTTAAACACCATACAACCTTAGCTTTTCCTCAAGGTTACCATGTATGGACTTTCAACCGCCATACACCCTTGACATGCACAAGGTCTTTTCCGTATGGACTTTCAACCACCATACAACCTTTGCATAACCGATTGGTAGTTGTAGACATCATCTAACGAGATTCGGGACATCACACACAAGATCCACACATGGACTTAACCATTGCCATTGTGATCTTAACAAGTACAAGGTTCTCACATAAGGACTTTTAACCACCTTATAACCTTTACTCAACCAAGGTCTACCGTGGGCAACAACCTCCACTACGACCTTAAGCAACCGAGGTCCTCCCGTGGGCACACCCTCCACTGACCTCATCTCGTTAGGAATACTTGAGGGGAGTTTACCCGGTCCACACTTGACCACTCCACCATCAAGGCGACTTTATTCACGGTGCACCCAATCCTATAGCCGGCTAATTATACCCGATCAACGAACCAAGAACCATTCACATCTCTTGCCAACATAACCATCTTACCATAATATCCAATGTTCCACATGCATAAACATAATGCAAGGCCATCACATCATTAGCTCAATGATTCACATGCATACACATAATGCAAAACCATCACATCATTAGCTCAATGATTCACATGCATAAACAATATGCAAAAGGCACAATTATCATCATTAATCATCATCAACTCACTGTTTTTAAGCATCATACAAAGCCAATGAACAACATGCAACATTATGCATCAAAACCACATTTTCAATGCACTAAACCAAGGATCTCTTACCTTGAGCATCCTTTTCAATTGACTTTCAAAACCAGCATTAAACCATGCTAAAACATGCTTACAAAACAGAATTTAACCATGCAAATCACATGCATATCAATCATCAACCACTTTTGATTTTTAAAGCCAAAACATACACAATCCAAGAGCAAAAACTCATCCACTTACTCTTGAGCTTAGCAAAGTTGTTTAGATTTAAACTAAGCTCCCAAAAACCTTCAAACCTTGTTTCAAAAGCTAAAATCCCAACTTCACTCACCGATTACCAAACAAGCCTAGCCAACAAGCTTTCCAAGCTTCCGAAACCTTCCGAAAACACCTCCAAAGCTCAAGGATCAACCTCCCCTGTTTCAAGCACACAAAAACAGAACATTAATGCATCCTTATGCATTAAAACACCAGCAACATCAACACAACTCGCTGCTCATCACAAATCTAACAATTTGGCTACCAAACACAACCGAAATCATCTCCAAACACTTCCAAAACTTAACCCAGCCAAGATCCATCACTTCTAACCATTTTTATACATCAAATAACATGCAAAATGATCACAACCACGTCCTTATACCTCCAGGTATAACAGATCACCAAAAACACTCCAAAAACAACCAAAAACTCAAGCCAAACTTAGGAAATTCAACCTATCCGGGATTGCATTGATTAAACCTCAACTTCTAATCATTTTAGCATTCATTTAACATCAATTTAACACCTCAAAACCCTGCTTAAACAGATCACACGAAATTTTCACCAAAATCACCAAATCTTGCATTTTAGCCAAAAATCAAGATCTCAATTGAAAAGCCTTTAATAAAACATAAATCAAGGATTGAGAACTTAGGAATTTCAGTAAAGAACTGATAGTTTAGAGGAGAAGGACGTTCTTACCTCCAAACTTGAATTTCTCCATTTTAGAGCCAAAAAAAGCTTGATGAACCAACTTGTAAATTGAGAGATTTTGATGATGAGATGATTAGGAATCAATTGAGAATTGAAATGAGAGATTTAGATGTCAAAATCAGAGAAAGAAATCTGGAGAATCTTGTTTGGGTAGAGAGAAAATGAGAGAAAAGAGAATTTGAGAGAAAATGGAAAATTAGTTGGAAATTTAGTTACAAATGATTTTCTCTCCTTTTCTAAATCTTTAAAATCAGATTTGAGTCATAAAATATCTTAGAAAAATCTGGAGAAATCCTTTTTGGAATAATAGCTCCTTAAAGATTCAAAGTTTCAATCCTTTATAAAATTGTCCCGCAACTTTCAAAAATTACATTTTGGTCACTAGCCAAAATGTCAACCTTCCGAACCTCATTTTCCAAAATTGATTTCACAGTTCACTTATATATATTAAAATATGATTTTAGAACATTTTTCCATATTTTTAATGCAACCCGAACTAGGCTTTCCCAAATCCACTCTTATATATTCGATCAGCACTTTGACCGAACCGGTCAACACCCAAAACTTCCGAGCCCAAAACCGGGGCGTTACAACTCTCCCCCCCTTAGGAAATTTCGTCCTCGAAATTTCAACCGGCGAAAAGAGAACCACAACCTTCTCAAGCAACACACAAGGCAACACAAAAGCCTTAACCAACACCACTGATCACTTTCCACACAAAACTTCCACCACACACTATTCACAAATTCAAACTCTCAAAGGTAACCACGACTCAACCTTTCACATAACCGAACTGTACACAACCCCAACATCAACCTGAAGAACTTCAGCTCTTTTAGCAGACAACACTGTAGCACACAACTCCCAAGACTTGTCTACACAAAGACAACAACCAAACTAACTCAGCCACTAGGCAACCTCTCAGCCTCTAAAACTCTTGCGAACTCCCAAACCTTTCCCAAAGATTCTCCCAACAAGCAGAAATCCTTAAACATCAACTGTTTACACAAACTCTTCAACGAAGCTGACAACCCTTCATATCTGCCATAACATTACCATAACAGCTCACCAGCACTATTCACCCAAATACCAAAATTTACATCACAACCCCAACTTGAAACCTTCAGCCGTTCCACATACCATCAACAGACTTCAAACAGAACTTTCTTAACCACAACTAGCCAACCACTGCTCACAAGAACCCAAACAACCAACAAAACCCTTCAATCTAGCACAACCCCTCATTACAAACTTCAACCAGAACACTTGCACTACCAGAACACTACTTAACCCAAACACACACACAACAGCTTCAGAACTCTTCAAAGATCGCCAAGAACAAACACAACCCTTTCACAACAACTTAAAAGCTAAACAATTTCAGCACTTGGGAACTCAACCACAAACCGCAACAACACTTAGCACCAAGGAACTACCACTTCCCTTAGCTAAACAAACCACTTAGCCGATACTAACCTCAACCGATACCCTTCACCACCAATCCACCAAACTCTCAGAGCAACAAACACTATCCTTTTACCAACAAGCTATTCCACTCTCACTATCACTAGCAACTAGCTTACCAAACTCCAACACCTCTAGCTCACACTTAGCACCAAACAACCTCTAAAAACCCATCATCCCACCTAATCCAACCACAACACTAACAGATTCGATTAGTTATTAGCGAGCGTGAACATCGTATGCATGATCACCTACATGCCCTATCAATGTCTGATGTACATGTATGCAAAACCTCTAATGTCATGCCACATGTATGCATGGACCAACATATATAATATAGTATATATCAATGATTTTAACTGTGCATGTATGCCAGTTCACACCCTCCAATAACATCCTCAAAATCTGTCTAAGAACAACCTCCTAATTCACCTTTAACTTATCTAATTCCATCATACCAACAACCACTAACCACAAGATATTCACTAAAGCCTTCTTCACACCAAAGATATTACCAAAACACAACTACCATTACCCCAAACATTCTAGATACAAGACTAGACTTACCACGCAAGGAAAAACCAACAGAAACCAAACTAAGGCAACTAAAGCAAAGATCACATAACAAGGTTACCTGAAAACATAACACCACCCTGAAGCTTCATCGAACGAGCTCTCTTCCTTGCGGAACCAACATCCTTCGGTCGCACCCTTGCAGCACCAACTAACACACCTGGGTCAACACCAAATCCTTGCGATAAGGAACCTTGGCTGTTACGCGCTAACATCAAACAATCACGTCTCATGTGTCCAGCAGACCCACATTTCCAGCAAACTTCATTCCCTAAACTCTTCACAACCTTCGGCTTTTTCTGCCACTTCCGAACCTCGCCTCGGCCATGCCCACGACCTTTCAAAGATCCTTTAGCTAACACCACAGCTGACTTCACTCCATGAGGACAATCACGCCTAACATGCAACTTAGAACCACATCTCCAGCAAACACTTGTGTCCCAACATTTTCCAACATGTTGCCTTTTACAACGGTCACACACAGATGACTGAGCTTCCACTCCTTGCTCAAGCAACACTTGCTCACCAACAGCATTAGCCGCACCTTGCTTAACCCTTGGAAATCCCCTCCCAAGATACCTTTCATAGAAAGCAGACACGAAGAAATCCCAATCAATATCAAGGATATGTGACGCCACAGCCACAGATGTCCACCAAGAACAAGCATCCTCCAGCATCAGAGAAACAACACTCCCCAGCTTACAGGCATAATCACAGCCCTCCTGATCCAAAATCAGAACCACATTGGCCAACCAGGCCTCAAACATCTCCGGGGAAGAACCATGGTACTCCTCAGCACCCAAATCAAGCAAATGCTGCTTCGGCAAACCCACACATTTAGCCAGCACATCCACTGACTCTACCTCAACCGCAGCCTGAGATGTTCCCAACACCTCCTGAACAACAGATAAAGAACTTTCCACCACAGAACCAGCTTCCTTCCCTTGCCTAACCATCTCAACTCCAGTCACAGAAGACTGAGACAAAACACCTTTACAAAAGGGTGAATTCCTTGCCTTAACAACCTGCCCCAAGGCAGCAACCATCTCACTCCTCCGCCATTCTTTCATCAACTTTGCCATACCACTAACAACAACAAACATACAATCACAACAAACAAACAAAACCTGTTAGACCAGCATTAAGCAAGGATTCAAACTCCAACTCCAAATAACACAATAGCTATATTAATAAGGCAATGGGTATCCCGAATCCTCCCCCTTTACATGACATAACAGTCAACACAACATGGACATCACAACATCAAGCATATCATCAACATACCTTGATCATGCTTACATCAAACAACATCCAATTGCACCAGCATATTAACAACATAACATGCTCAAAACACATTCATCATGCATAGCATCAGCTCATAGCATCAACACATATCCACATGAACTCAACCAAGATTCATAACCACAAATCATGCTTGCATACATCAGCAACATGCTCAAAAACATCAACAGCATACTCAGAAACACATGCTTCAACCAACTTTCAACCATACAACAAGGTAAACATCAAGCACACTTACCACAACAACTTACCATTTTCCCCAACCTTCGCAACTCAGCTCTGATACCACCAAATATAACCCCCGTAGCCCGGTCTGGACGGTTGACCCGAACTACGAAGATTACACGGGGAAAACCAAAGTCAACCCGAAAGTCAACCTTGATTAACGACCCTTTTTTTTCTTTTTAATCTTTTCTAGATGCACATTAACCTTAGATGTGATCACACAAACACCATGCTCAAAGATCACAAACATCAGAGATCAAACAGGGACCCAATTGAACAAATTACAACTTTAGGGACCAAATTGTAATTTCTGAAAACTTTAAGGACTTAACCAGATTTCAAGTTACCAACTTAAAATTAGTCATGTTTCATACTTCCCTGCCAAATTTCAGCTCAAACGGACATCCCGAACTCACACAATTGCACAAACAAGATTCAGGACCAAAACGCAAACATTTTGAAACATAAAAGATACTTTTAACTGATTTTAACGGTTCGGTATCGATACGCCACGTGTCGTATCGATACTCGGGGAAGGCAGTAACCAAATTCTAGCAAGGGTATCGATACCCTTCCCCCAGTATCGATACTCCACTCATAAGGTATCGATACTTGTTCATCAGTATCGATACCCCTGGCCTGAAACTTGCATAATTGGTTCAGGTGTATCGATACCCAAGCCCGAGTATCGATACCCCTGCCTGAAAACAACTCGAAAACAGCATCAAACATGCTTCAAACATCAAATTAACATCACCAAATCATTCCTCAAAGATGAACAACATGCAGAGACCATAAATGCATCATCAATTCAACAAATAACCAACACATATGGAAAGCCCCAAATTCAAAAGCATACTTCCTACTCAAGCTATCCATTTAAGCATAAACTTTCCAAAGCAACCACAATTAAGCCAATTCATGTTCAACAACATTAACAACAGCATTTAACATACATGATCAACATATACGATCACAATAACAACAATCCGAGAGATTCTACCCCATTGCCCTTATTAACTATAGCTATTCACCGAGACATACATCTCCATTGGAGTCCACCTTGAATCCCTTGCTCCTTGCTGTCCAAGCTTCAAGAATCTGCATTGATAGACAAAAGGAGCGTAAGCACATAATGCTTAGTGAGGAATGCTCAAAACCAAAACACCATCAATGCAGCGGGTCTTTAAAACACATTAAAACCAACCTGATTTGCTTTCCAAAACCATGTTCGAAAACTCTTTTCAACATCAAGTTCACATCATGCATAAACACCATATGCCAAGCTTTAAATAAAACCATGGAAAACGCATCCTTTCCACAACATACCTTTCTTTAACTTGGAAACCACATCAAGCAAGAAACCACTTAAAACCATAATTCAATCAAACCATTTCATGCATTTAATCAAGGCAACATAAAACCATAGCATCATCATCACATGCCTTTAACATCAAGTCATACATGACTCCAATGCAACATAGGTGATCCATGCTCTCATGCATCATTTATCAAATGATAACCAACACTTGTTCAACATACAAGTAACATGCTTTCACTAGCATCATACACATCTCATGCAACAATGCATCTTACCAAGCATCTCACGCAAACATGCAAACATGCATCAATTCAAGCATCTCATGCTTCACATGCAACCATGCATCATTTCAAGCAATCCCATGCTTCACATGCAACTATGCATCATTTCAAGCAATCCCATGCTCAACATGATCAAGAACATTATATTGGCTTCCAAGAGATCAACCATAATCACTTTCCACTTTTCAACCCGATCGGATACGCGGATTACAAGCGTGTCCCAACGCTTCCTACACACTACCCAATCCAAGGTCTTCCAAATGGGCAACAACCTCCATTTGACCTTAACAGCCTAAGGTTCCCATGTATGGACTTTTAAACACCATACAACCTTAGCTTTTCCTCAAGGTTACCATGTATGGACTTTCAACCGCCATACACCCTTGACATGCACAAGGTCTTTTCCGTATGGACTTTCAACCACCATACAACCTTTGCATAACCGATTGGTAGTTGTAGACATCATCTAACGAGATCCGGGACATCACACACAAGATCCACACATGGACTTAACCATTGCCATTGTGATCTTAACAAGTACAAGGTTCTCACATAAGGACTTTTAACCACCTTATAACCTTTACTCAACCAAGGTCTACCGTGGGCAACAACCTCCACTACGACCTTAAGCAACCGAGGTCCTCCCGTGGGCACACCCTCCACTGACCTCATCTCGTTAGGAATACTTGAGGGGAGTTTACCCGGTCCACACTTGACCACTCCACCATCAAGGCGACTTTATTCACGGTGCACCCAATCCTATAGCCGGCTAATTATACCCGATCAACGAACCAAGAACCATTCACATCTCTTGCCAACATAACCATCTTACCATAATATCCAATGTTCCACATGCATAAACATAATGCAAGGCCATCACATCATTAGCTCAATGATTCACATGCATACACATAATGAAAAACCATCACATCATTAGCTCAATGATTCACATGCATAAACAATATGCAAAAGGCACAATTATCATCATTAATCATCATCAACTCACTGTTTTTAAGCATCATACAAAGCCAATGAACAACATGCAACACTATGCATCAAAACCACATTTTCAATGCACTAAACCAAGGATCTCTTACCTTGAGCATCCTTTTCAATTGACTTTCAAAACCAGCATTAAACCATGCTAAAACATGCTTACAAAACAGAATTTAACCATGCAAATCACATGCATATCAATCATCAACCACTTTTGATTTTTAAAGCCAAAACATACACAATCCAAGAGCAAAAATTCATCCACTTACTCTTGAGCTTAGCGAAGTTGTTTAGACTTAAACTAAGCTCCCAAAAACCTTCAAACCTTGTTTCAAAAGCTGAAATCCCAACTTCACTCACCGATTACCAAACAAGCCTAGCCAACAAGCTTTCCAAGCTTCCGAAACCTTCCGAAAACACCTCCAAAGCTCAAGGATCAACCTCCCCTGTTTCAAGCACACAAAAACAGAACATTAATGCATCCTTATGCATTAAAACACCAGCAACATCAACACAACTCGCTGCTCATCACAAATCTAACAATTTGGCTACCAAACACAACCGAAATCATCTCCAAACACTTCCAAAACTTAACCCAGCCAAGATCCATCACTTCTAACCATTTTTATACATCAAATAACATGCAAAATGATCACAACCACGTCCTTATACCTCCAGGTATAACAGATCACCAAAAACACTCCAAAAACAACCAAAAACTCAAGCCAAACTTAGGAAATTCAACCTATCCGGGATTGCATTGATTAAACCTCAACTTCTAATCATTTTAGCATTCATTTAACATCAATTTAACACCTCAAAACCCTGCTTAAACAGATCACACGAAATTTTCACCAAAATCACCAAATCTTGCATTTTAGCCAAAAATCAAGATCTCAATTGAAAAGCCTTTAATAAAACATAAATCAAGGATTGAGAACTTAGGAATTTCAGTAAAGAACTGATAGTTTAGAGGAGAAGGACGTTCTTACCTCCAAACTTGAATTTCTCCATTTTAGAGCCAAAAAAAGCTTGATGAACCAACTTGTAAATTGAGAGATTTTGATGATGAGATGATTAGGAATCAATTGAGAATTGAAATGAGAGATTTAGATGTCAAAATCAGAGAAAGAAATCTGGAGAATCTTGTTTGGGTAGAGAGAAAATGAGAGAAAAGAGAATTTGAGAGAAAATGGAAAATTAGTTGGAAATTTAGTTACAAATGATTTTCCCTCCTTTTCTAAATCTTTAAAATCAGATTTGAGTCATAAAATATCTTAGAAAAATCTGGAGAAATCCTTTTTGGAATAATAGCTCCTTAAAGATTCAAAGTTTCAATCCTTTATAAAACTGTCCCGCAACTTTCAAAAATTACATTTTGGTCACTAGCCAAAATGTCAACCTTCCGAACCTCATTTTCCAAAATTGATTTCACAGTTCACTTATATATATTAAAATATGATTTTAGAACATTTTTCCATATTTTTAATGCAACCCGAACTAGGCTTTCCCAAATCCACTCTTATATATTCGATCAGCACTTTGACCGAACCGGTCAACACCCAAAACTTCCGAGCCCAAAACCGGGGCGTTACATATCCACTCTTACCAGAATATCTTCAATTTTTCCTTCTGGATGAACGTAAGAGCGGTTTGCCAGCTGCAGAGTTACTGTTGTGGGCCGCGCCTTTCCAATACCTAATTTCTGAAAAACAGACTTTGGCATTAAATTAACACTAGCACCAAGATCACAAAGTGCCTTTCCCACAAATTTATTTCCGATTACACAAGGTATGATGAAGCTCCTCGGATCCTTCTTTTTCTGGGGTGGCTGCTGGTGAAGAATACTCATGCAACCTTCTGTCATCTTTACCGTTTCAAACTCCCCAAGTTTAGATTTCTTTGACATGACATCCTTGAGAAATTTGGCATAACCGGGCATCTCCCTAACGGCATCTAACAGTGGAATATTAATATGAATCTGCTTAAAAATATCATAAATCTTTTTAAGTTGAGATTCTTGCTTAGCTTGTTGTATCCGTTGGGGAAAGGGTGGTGGCGGACGGTAGTCAGCAATACGTCCTCCCCACTGCATACGAATCTGAGGACGAAAATCATCATTTTTCTCCTCTGTCGCTTCTGTTGTCGTGACAGGCTCATCGGCAGCAGTCTGTTTATCACCTGTCGGGGCAGCTTCCTCGGCAGGTTTGTCTAAAACTGGTTCCTTTACTGTTCCTGCTTCCTTTTCCGGCCCTGGTAGTTTCTTACCACTCCTAGTAGTAATGGCCTTACATTGCTCATGTGTGGGCTGCCTAGCATTTTCAGTATTACTAGGGAATCCTCCAGTCTGCCTCGGCTTAATATGTTGGGAAACGTGACCCATTTGTGTCTCCAGAGATTTCAAAGTAGCTTCATGATTTGTCATCCTCATCTCTGTTTTATCCATAAAATTCTCTGTCTTCTTGACAAACTGATTCATATTCTCAATATAAGTACCGGTCTGAGACATAAAGGTGGCCAGGGTCTGTTCCAGTATACTGCTCGTGGCGGCTGGTGGCTGCTGTTGCTGCTGCGGCGGCAGGTGCGGCGGCAGATTCTGCGGCAGTTGTTGTCGCGTCAGCAATCTAGGACCTCCCTGATTCTGATTATGTGCTTGAGGATTCAGGGCATTATTAGGATTACTCCAAGAAAATTTGGGATCCTTCCTCCAACTGGGATTATAATTGTTGGAATTGTAATTTGGCTTGTAGTTTCCAACATATTTCCCTTCTTCTAACTGTATTGGGCACTCATCCCGACCATGATTTCCCTCATAGATATCACATACTTCCTCAACAGCAAATCCATGTTGTCCATCATCATTCAATAACTTTTTCATTGCTTTAGTAAGGAATGCTACCTGTGATTTCAATGTGCTGTCGGCTTCATAATCCTTGACAGCAAGTACCCGTTTACCCCCTCTTCTTGTTGTCGGAAACTGCTCCTCATTCTTGGCCAGATTTTTCAATACTTGCATTGCCTCGTCCGGATCTTTATCCAACAATAGTCCATTTGCTACTGAATCAATTCGAATACGAGTTTGTAAGTTTGCAGCATTATAAAACTTTGTAACCTGATTCCAGACGGGGAATCTGTGCATTGGGCAGTTCCGTAGAAGAGTAGTAAATCTGTCCCAAGCCTCGTGCATCGGCTCGTCATCTTCTTGTTGAAAAGTAGCAATTTCGTTACGTAATCGCTCAGATAAATGCGAAGGATTAAAACGAGATAAAAATTCACGAGATAAATCTGCCCAAGTTCTAATTGAACCCGGCGTAAGTTTATTCCACCAAGTTTTGGCTCTGTCCCTCAATGAATGGGGAAATAACCGAAGCCTCAGTATCTCCGGATTCAATCCTGGCAGTCTAAATGAACCACAGATTTCCTGGAACGTTTTGAGATGCTCCCTAGCATCCTCTGTAACAGCACCACTAAACTGTCCGGCATTGTTGATCATACTAAACATGACAGGTTTAAGCTCGAAGTTATCAACATCAATATCCGGCAGCGTGGTCTCCAGCTCTACATGATCGTTCAACATGTAGTCACGGCAGGACCGTCGTCCGGCTGCTGCGGGCGGGTCGCCGACAGGCGGTATAATATCGCCGACAGGTGGGTTATGGGCCATCTTCTCTAGCTGTTCCTCAAGGTATTCGTTCCTGGCTAAAAGGTGACGAAGTTGTTTCTTAAGATTGAAGGAACGTTCAACTTCCGGATCTAATGGATACTCAGGATCTTCACCTCTTTTAGATCTGCGCATAAATAAGAAAACCTCATGAAAAGCAAGAATTGAAAGCACCAACAAAAAACAGAAAAAGAAAAATAAAAAGAAAAACTAAAACTAAAACGAAAAGTGCAATAAAAGAAAGGTGTAGTTATGTTGCCAATCCCCGGCAACGGCGCCAAAAACTTGTTGCGTGTAAAATAGTCTATCGCAATGGTAGTGCAAGTGTACACGACGCAAGTAGTAAAGTGATACGAAGTATCGGATATCGTCTCCACAGGGATTGGGCTAATGACTTCACCTTAATTCACTGCAACAAAAGTAAAGGGAATAATTAAGAAAGTTGTCACGAGAATAATAAATAAAACGTAAATAAAAGAGTAGAAATATCAAGATAGAGAGAATGGGCTGGTATTGAATTGCTCAGTAGTGCAGATATTGCAGAGTTTAGGAAATCTAGTTCTGTCGTCGCGCATGTCGCCGACAGCACCTGTCGCGGTAGCAGTCCGTTGGTCGTCGCGGCAGCAGACACACCAACTCAGTACTTTCAAGTTTGGCAAGAATCCCAAATCTGCCTTGACCTATCCCTAGGTCCAAGTCTGTCGATGATCACGTCTTGATGATACCTCCCGGCGTGAATCGAAGGATGAACACCGATGTGTATGAATTCTTCTTTAGACACTTAACCTTGCCCTATCCCTAGGCACAAGATAGTTCAACTATAAACTAGAGAACTTGCTCTTATTTCTTTCGTATACTTAACTCTCCCGATGCTAAGTAAATGGATAACCTCACAATGCTCTCTCGATGCTCTTGCAAGATGTTAACAACCAAAATAAGAGAACTTGAAGTTTATTTTATTGAACTTGGAAAATCCTAAAACAAAACAACCCTTGCAACTACTTTACAAATCAACCCGTGGCCCTAGGGGGTTTTTAGAACATAATGACGGCGGGTAAACGGCGGAGGGGTTTTTGGGTTGTCGGTTATGGGGTATGGTGTATGATATCCCCTAGGTTAAAATCTATGCCCTTATATAAGCTTTGGGCTCAAGTATTCTAAGTTAACAAGGATTACAACTTTAATTAAAAGTAAGATTCTAATAAAGACTTAATCATCAAGTATCCTACTTTTCAGCCGCCTTCCTTGTTTCTTGGGATTTCTTCTCCTTGAGCTTTGGCTTGACATATCTTTTGATCCGGGGCTTGGAAAAATATATGGTTTTCACACGACAGACGAGCATAATTTTCTCTATCTATCGAGGTCCACTTAGCTTTTTCTCTCCGCAAAACTGCTGTCACCATGTTGTCACGGCAGATCCATGGCAGCATCATCCTCGTCGTCTGCTTGTCCAGTTTAGCTCTTATGCTTCTCTGCCCTGCGCCCGCCTTCTTCGTCAACTATGGCAGCAACCTGCAAAATCAGCCATCTTTTAGTAGAATCCGTGCCTTTAATATATTTGTGATGTTTTGCTGTAAACTAACCTAAATGCAATGGAATGATGCTTGAATGCAGCAGAAATATGGGTTAAAAAGGGTGTAAATAATAGAACTTTTACACACTCAACACACTTCCTTAAGCAAACCGAGCAAAGCCGACTCAAGCCTTCACAACTTCCAGAATCGTGCCCGAACCTTCTCCAACGTTTCCCCTTGATTCCAACCAATCAAAAACAAGGTATTACTACACAAAACATCCTCAATACACTACCACTACTCAAATTTCAAACACAATCCAATTCTCAACAACTTCAAGTCAAAACTAACAACCACAAGTTCCATTTTCGTACTCTCATTAAACCCAGCAGAAAACTACCAATTCCAACACCCAAAACACCTTTAAAGACCTTCAAAACACCCCTCTAACATCACTATAACATCAGCCCCACAACCTATCGCAAAATCCCTCCAAAAACACAAGTTTTGACACCTTTAAAAAGCCCCCAAATACCCATTTCGGGATTTTAACCAAAACCCTACCATTTTAAGTTATAATACATCTAAAGACTAGTTTAAAACATAAATGAACTTATCTAATCAAGAGTTAAATAAAAAAACCCATAAAGCTTCTTCCTTTTCCTTTAAAAGCTTGAAACTTGAAAACTAAAAAGATGGTGTTTTTAAGAATCTAAAACCATGGAAATGTTCGGAATAGAGAGGAGATGTCAAAAATGTGTTTACCTCGTGGAAATCACTTGAATTGATGAAGAGCTTTGATGGAATAGTAACTTTGGGAGGTTTGGGGTTTTTGGTCGTGGAAATGGAATAAGGAAGAAGATAACCACTTTTTTTGTTTCAAAAAGGCCTTTACTCATCTTTTCCCTTACTTTTGGATATTTACGAAAATGTCATCACTAACATTCAAGTCTTATTAAATTAAAGCCAAAGCCTATTTAAATTAAACTGAGTCTTACTACTCGAACCCGACTCACACACTCAACTCCCGACCCCAAAACCCGGGTGTTACAACTCTCTCCTACTTAAGGAATTTCGTCCTCGAAATTACCTGACTGGAAAAGATAAGGAAACTGCCTTTCCATATCCTTCTTTCTCTCCCAAGTGGCGTCGTCCACCCATCGACGTTGCCACCTCACTTTGACTAACTCAATTGATCTACCACGCAACACATTGTTGTCTAAGGCTAAGATATCCACGGGTTCCTCATCATATGTCAAAATCGAATTCAACTCAATCTCCTCTACAAGCATAATATGCGATGGATCTGACATATACTTACGAAGCATCGAAACGTGAAACACATCGTGGATCTTTTCTAGCTCGGATGGCAAACATAACGGATAAGCAACTGGACCAACTCGCCTCACAATCTCATACGGTCCAATGTACCTCGGACTCAACTTCCCTTTTCGGTCAAATCTCATAACCTTCTTCCACAGAGAGACTTTCATGAACACTCTATCTCTCACGGAGTACTCAACTTCCTTCATCTTCAAGTCGACATAGGACTTCTGCCTATCCGAAGCTGCCTTCAAACGGTCGCAAATCAATTTCACCTTATCACTAGTCCCCTTAAGAAAATCCGGTATAGGTAACAACTTCTTACCCGCTTCGGCCCAACAAATCGGAGTTCTACACTTCCTACCATACAAGGCCTCATACGGAGCCATCTGAATGCTCGACTGAAAATTGTTATTATAAGAAAACTCGACTAAGGGCAAGTGCTTCTCCCAAGTACCCTGAAAATCAATGAGGCAATAACGCAACATATCCTCTAAAATCTGTATAACCCTCTCTGACTGACCATCTGACTGGGGATGATACGACGTGCTGAAGTTCAAACGGGTACCCAAGGTTGTATGCAGACACTCCCAAAATCGGGTTGTGAACCTCGGATCTCTATCGGACACAATCGACTTCGGCACACCATGCATTCTCACAATCTCACCGATGTACAAAACGGCCAATCTATCTAAGGAGTAAGTCGTATTGACAGCTAAGGAGTGACCACACTTCGTGAAACGGTCTACTATAACTCAAACTAAGTTCTTCTTCGTAGGAGTCAAAGGCAAACCTGAAACGAAATCCATGGTCATATTCTCCCATTTCCATTCCGGAACTCTCAACGGTTTCAACAAACCTAAGGGAACCTGATGTTCCGCCTTCACTCTCTGACACACCATACACTTACACACGTAATCGGCTACGTCTTTCTTCAAACCAACCCAATAGTACCCATTTCTCAAGTCACGGTACATTTTCGTACTACTAGGGTACATGGCAAATGGACTATTGTGCGCTTCAGTCAAGATCGTACGCCTCAAATCACTTTCATCTGGCACAACTATCCTATCTCTAAAACACAAGACCCCATCGACACTGAAACTGTAGTCTGAAGGTCTACCCTCGGCTATGTCTTGCACGTGAGGTGCCAAAGATCTATCCAATAGTTGTTTCTCTCTAATCAACTGACCTAAAGTAGGTCTAACCTGAAGTTAAACCACTAAACCACTATCTTCGGACAAGCTCAATCTAGTAAACATGGCTCTCAACTCGACGACTACCTTTCTACTCAAGGCATCTGCCAACACATTGGCCTTACCCGGATGGTACTCAATCGTAAGATCGTAGTCCTTCAAAAACTCTAGCCACCTACGTTGTCTAAGGTTCAACTTTCGCTGTGTCATGATATACTTCAGGCTCTTGTGATCCGTGTACACCGTGCATTTCTCACCGTACAGATAATGTCTCCAAATCTTCAGGGCAAATACGACTGCGGCTAACTCTATATCGTGTGTCGGATAGTTACGCTCATGAGTCTTCAACTGTCTTGAGGCATAAGCCACCACTCTTCTATCTTGCATGAGAACACAACCTAGCACTACGTAAGAAGCATCGTTGTAAACTACATATTCTTTCCCTGACTCTGGCTGAATCATAATCGGTGCATGGGTCAAGGCTTCTTTCAATTTCTCAAAGGCTTGTTGTCTCGCATCTAACCACTCAAACTGCACATTCTTCTGAAGTAACTTCGTCAAAGGAGCGGCTATCTTCGAGAAACCTTCTACAAACCTTCTATAGTATCCGGCTAATTCTAGAAAGCTACGAATCTCTGTTACAGACTTCGATTGCTTCCACTCAATAATGGCTTCTATCTTCTTCGGATAAACTCTAATCTCATTGGCTGACACTACATGCCCTAGGAAGACTACTTCTCGGATCCAGAACTCACACTTACTCAATTTTGCATACAACTGGTTGTCTAACAAAGTCCGCAAAACTAACCTCAAGTGTCGGTCATGGTCTTCCTCGGTACGCGAATACACCAAAATGTCATCTATGAAAACAACTACAAACTAGTCTAGATACTGATGGAAAATCCTATTCATCATATCCATGAAAGCAGTCAGTGCGTTAGTCAACCCAAATGGCATGACTAGAAACTCATAGTGACCATATCTAGTCCTAAAGGCCGTCTTCGGTACATCAACCTTTTTTACCTTCAACTGGTAGTAACCGGATCTCAAGTCAATCTTTGAAAAGACTGATGCCCCTCTCAATTGATCGAGCAAATCATCAATATGTGGCAATGGGATACTTGTTCTTCACTGTCAACTGATTCAACTGTCTGTAATCTATGCACATTCTCATACTTCTGTCTTTATTCTTCACAAACAGAACCGGAGTGCCCCAAGGCGAAGAACTCGGTCGGATGAAGCCTCTATCTGTCAACTCTAGCAACTGAGTCTTCAACTCTTTCAGTTCTTTCGGTGCCATACGATACGGAGCAATCGAAACATGAGCTGAATCTGAATAAGTCTCTATAGAAAACTCTATCTCTCTATCAGGTGGTAAACATGACAATTCTTCCAAAAACACACTCAGAAAATCACACACTGTACGGATATCTTGAGGTCTAACTTCACTCATGTTCGGATTCATCACGTAGGCCAAGTACGCCTCACATCCCAACTCAACTAACCTCTTAGCCTCTAAAGCTGAAACAACATTCGATAAGAACTTCACGTTCTCACCTACAACCACAATCTCATAATCATCCGCAAGCTTCAAGAAAACTCTCTTAGTCTCAAAGTCTATCCTAGCTCTATGTTCGGTAAGCCAGTTCATACCCAGAATTACATCAAAGCCATAGAATGGTAGCTCCATCACATCTACTGGAAACACATGCCCCTGAACCATTAGCGGACACCTTCTGTACATCTTCCTAACCACTACCGTATCCCCGAAGGAACCAGTAACACTAACTCCTACCTCTAATACCTCATAAGGTAAATTCAACAACTTTGCATGCTCACTCAAAATGTAAGAATGCGTAGACCAAGAGTCAATCAAAGAAAGCAAACCCAAAGACTGTATCGAGAAGTTACCTGCAATCACATCTGTGTCGTGTTGACCCTCACGCTGAGCGTAAACTCTAGCCTGACCTTCGCCCTCTGGCTGGATACCAACTACAAGCGCTATATTCCTCTGGCCATCATTTCTTGGCTGGAAGTTACCTCTACTGCGCCCACAGCCTCTCTAAAAATCATTAGCTCTAGCGGGAGCCTAAGCCTGAACCGGTGCCTGCCCCACCTGATGTGGGTAGTCACGCCTAATGTGATCCCTAGCTCCACAGCTCCAACAAGAGTGGAAGTTTCCCCAACACTCACCGGTGTGATTCCTCCCGCAACGAGCACACTCGGGCAAACGCCCACCAGCTCTCTAGCCCTGATGGCCCTTACCATGGTTACCACCACCACGTCTATGGTCATAGTGATGCCTATTTTCCCGATGCCTCTTGGCATCACCTCTATTAAAGTCGTCGGACCTCTTTCCAGAACTAGAACCACCAGAACGTTTGGTCAAACCCAAACTGTGCTCTATGTCTTTGGCCCTAGCGACCAAGACATCAAAATCTGTGTAGTCAGTAGCCAAGGTGTACCTCTTGATCTCTTCACTCAGCCCATAGCGGAATCGGTCACAACGTTCCCTCTCAGTAGGAACAAGCTCAGATGCATACTGACTCAACCTGACGAAACGGATTTCATACTCAGTCACGGTCAAGTTCCCTTGGAGCAAAGCCATAAACTCCCTCTTCTTCTCATCGAGATAACGGGGACCCAGATACTTCTTACGAAAAGCTGACTCAATGAACTCTCAAGTGATCTCGGCCTCCGGCATACCCGTAGTAATGGTGACCCACCAAGTGTAGGCATCACCCTGAAGCAGAGATACAACACACCCAAGTCTGCGAGCTCTAGTACATCCCATCTGTGACAGAATACGGACGGTCTTATCAAACCAAGTCTCGGATCTCTCGGATGCCAACCCTCTGAACTCTTCACCTCCCAAACTGCGAAGCCTCTCTAGTGGCAAACTAGTGCCCTCACCCTAAGGTTGTGCCACTGCCTGGCCCCCAGCCACTGAAAAGCCCCGGCTACCGCCTGAACTAAAGGAGCTAAATCTATCCTGGCCGGTCCTTGGCCAACCTGAGGTTCTACACCCTCGGCTCTAGCCTCACC
This sequence comes from Hibiscus tridactylites, assembly GCA_958450335.1. Classification (NCBI taxonomy): domain Eukaryota; kingdom Viridiplantae; phylum Streptophyta; class Magnoliopsida; order Malvales; family Malvaceae; genus Hibiscus; species Hibiscus tridactylites. The sequence continues at coordinate 63,320,769 of OY288270.1, read as the reverse complement.
TCCCTCTTGACGAGGAGGAGAAGGAGGAGGTGGAGGAGCCTGTGCCTCAACAACTGGCTCAACTCCTGGAGCTGCTGCCCGTGGTTCCGGTTGAACCATCCTAGGCCTCCCTTTTGGTCTCATTTCACAGCTAGCAAGATAACAACTACAACAAACAAACATATAAGGATTAAGTTAGTAAAGGCAAGGGTCCCATCGTGCTCAAGTATATTCCTTTACCAAACCTTTTCAAAATAAGTAATAGTAGCAATGGGAACTCGATACTATGCCTCGAAACCACATTCATGCTAACACATGCTTTCAAACACTATACAAATGATCAAACAATAAGCATACATGGCAAAACATTCACCGAGACATAACAACAATATAACACTTCAACTTACCTCACTTACCCACCCGAGGTCTCGAAAACCTCAGGCTCTGATACCAACAAATGTAACCCCCTTGTCCCGGTCTGGATGAACCAGTCCGAGTGGGCCACACGGGGAAAACCAAAGCGAAACCCGTTAAGGCTCCCCTTCAGTTAGCAACCCTAGAAAATTTCTTTTAACAATATCTCGTCTAAAGGCTTTAATACATCCTATGTGGAACACGACAGCGGAAACACAACGAATTAAAACAAACATGCAAGCAAGCAATTTAAAACAACCCATTTTAGTTTATACAGCATGATGTATCGATACACTAGAAGAGGGTATCGATACGCCTTGACTAGGTCAACTGCCCCAAGTCAACCTAGGGAGACCGTATCGGTACATTGGTTAACCGTACCGATACGCCCTCCTCGGTCAACTTCTCACGGTCAAACGATAAAAACTGTACCGATACGCTTGAGACTCGTACCGATACGCTAAAATCTCGTTAAAATCTCAGATTTCCATAGGTTTTGGCATATTGATACACCTCCGTGTACTGGTACGCTAAGCCTAATCTGAGTCCCAGGGTGTAGGACTGTATCGATACGGCCCTTGGGCGTACCAATACGCCCTGCACTGCAAGACTCAAATTAGCAGCAAAAAGCACTAAGACTCAACTCTAAATGCAATTTTCGACTCACCTAGCCACAAACAACCATTCATACAACATCTAACAACCAATAATCAACTTACGAAACAATTTAAACGAACAACGGAGCATCAACAACAAGGCATTCATACTTAAGCGAAACGTGCATACAAAACACACATAAAGGGGACTAAAAAGCCAAAAGGCGCATGCATTCACTAGTAAGGTTTACTTACACTCAAAACAATACGTAGCATTCACGAAACAAAGGTCATAAGCCCTCAAACACGAAGCATTAGGCAAAAACATAACAAGGTTTACAAATCCATATCAAAGCACAAACAACAAACCATCATCTATGAGTCTAAAAACGCTCATACAAACACATAGCGGTCTCATTGCTAAGCTACCACATTATTTACTAAACCATACTTGAGCAACTACAAAAGCTTGGAATGCCCCTTTCCTTACTCCTTGCTAACTCCACGCTAATGATCTGCATTGTTGAAAACGAGAGCATAAGCTAGTAGCTTAGTGAGGGTGCTCTAAAACCAAAAACAACGACAATGCAGGGTTCAAGCATACCATCCTTAAGACAACTCACAAGCATACATAAGCACCAACATAGCATGATAGCTAACATCATATAAAGGCAATAACATGGCATCTTACTTCATGTTAAGCTCAACAAGATATATCATTTATCTTAACAACAACCACACATGTTCTAGTATATTGGCAACTATTAGTTTACTCGGATATGCGGATAACTTTCGTTGGGGCTTTCACCCTCAACGTACTCAACAACCACGTTACCTTCGGTGGGGTTACACTCATCACCGGACCATGCATGGATGGGATTACACTCATCATCACATGCCCTACGGATGAGATTTCACTCATCATCACGTAATAATATAAAATTTCTGGTGGAATATTACATCACCGTACTCCTCCTTGATGACTTTACGCCACCAAGGCCACGCGCGAATTTGACTCAACCGTGTGCACACTCTCATCCTAATGATCGATCATTTGTACCCGGTAATTTAACTAGTGCCAATCATACTATCAAACCACACCATGACAATCCATCATGCATATCAACATATCAACATCACATACATCAATGTATCTAACACATACATAATCATCACATGCTTACAAGTTTATAACAAGCATACATAAATCATACATGAAGTCAAGCTACCAACTTAACCTCTACCTTGGATTGGCCTACCAAGCTCAATCCAACTCCTCAACCATACACTCGAACCAATTTAAACCAATTTAAAAGTTTTCACTCACCACACTTCCTTAAGCAAACCGAGCAAAGCCGGCTCAAGCCTCCACAACTTCCGGAATCGTGCCCGAACCTTCTCCAACATTTCCCCTTGATTCTAACCAATCAAAAACAAGGTATTACTACACAAAACATCCTCAATACACTGCCACTACTCAGATTTCAAACACAATCCAATTCTCAACAACTTTAAGCCAAAACTAACAACCACAAGTTCCATTTTCGTACTCCCATTAAACCCAGCAGAAAACTACCAATTCCAACACCCAAAACACCTTTAAAGACCTTCAAAACACCCCTCTAACATCACTATAACATCAGCCCCACAAACTATCACAAAACCCCTCCAAAAACATAAGTTTTAACACCTTTAAAAAGCCCCCAAATACCCATTTTGGGATTTTGACCAAAACCCTACCATTTTAAGTAATAATACATCTAAAGACTAGTTTAAAACATAAATGAACTTATCTAATCAAGAGTTAAACGAAAAACCCATAAAGCTTCTTTCTTTTCCTTTAAAAGCTTGGAACTTGAAAACTAAAAAGATGGTGTTTTTAAGAATCTAAAACCATGGAAATGTTCGGAATGGAGAGGAGAAGTCAAAAACGTGTTTACCTCGTGGAAATCACTTGAATTGATGAAGAACTTTGATGGAATAGTAACTTTGGGATGTTTGGGGTTTTTGGTCGTGGAAATGGAATAAGGAAGAAGAAGACCTTTTTTTTTTGTTTCAAAAAGGCCTTTACTCATCTTTTTCCTTACTTTTGGATATTTACGAAAATGTCATTACTAATATTCAAGTCTTATTAAATTAAAGTCAAAGCCTATTTAAATTAAACTGAGTCTTACGACTCGAACCCGACTCACACACTCAACTCCTGACCCCAAAACCTGAGTGTTACAATGTTTTCTTTGACCCTCTAACTTTTTTAAAAAAATAACTCAAACTTGACCGAACAACAATCCTATTTTGTCCTTATTAAAATATTGACATCAATTATCTTGTGTTTTTTTTATCATTTCATAAAAAATATTAAATTTTGTAAAAAGAAATATTGATATCGACATTTTAGTTAAAAATAGCTATTTTTCAAAAAAAAAAATCAATTTTTACAACATTACTTGAAAGGAAAAGTAATTGACGTCGGCTTAAAGACGTTATTGTTCTGCCACATTAGACTCAATTTGATAGAGGAAAATAAATTTTTGGTGCAAAAAAACGCAATAAAAGTTTAAAGGCCAGAATGACTAAACTGTTAAGTTTGAGAGGTTTAAAAAGTAATTCCAATTTAAAAAAAAAAAAAGTATAAAGTCAGAAATCTCTTAATGTTTGATTGAATAATTATTTTGGTCTCTGTTCTTTTTTGGAGCAATTAAACCTTCAACGTTTTATTTTGGGTCAAAATAGCCCCTCAACAGATGAAAACTGTCAATCAATTGACGGTAAATTGCTTGAAATGACTTGACAAACCTATATGACAATGCACGCTTATATGGCAGTATCATATAGACAAATGTGTTAGACTTAAAAAAAATGTTACATCAGTCAAAAATAATTTTATAAAATTATATAAAATATAAAATATGTTTTTTGCTGACTTCTCATTCTGTCAAGTCATTTTAAATTGTTTATCGTCAGCTTTCTAATAATTTTCATCTAGACAGGCCATTTTGAGCCAAAATAAAATATTGAGAGTTGAATTGCTCTAAAAAATAGGGGTCAAAATGACTATTTAGTCAAACGTTGAGGGTATTTTTTTATCTACTTTATGCCTTAAAAATACTATGTGTTATCTAGAGTTATCCATTACTTCTTTAGAAAAGTAGGGTAAAACCCTAAACATACAGGTATATAGATAACTTGAAATAATTTTAAGGTAAAATGACAAAAGATGCCTCAAACATTTGCTTGTTTTGTTATTTAACTTTTGTTTTTTTTAGTAAATAACTCTTAATGTTTTAATTTGGTCCAAATATACTCTTGTTGGATAGAAAATGCCAGTCGAGTTTTAAAAAAATATATTTTGTTATACCCTTCTGTATGGTGACACGTGGCTGACTATCATGCTGACACGTGGTTGAATCGAATGGTGACACGCGACGAATATGACGTTGACACTAGTGAATATGATACTGACACGTCAGCAGATCTTAACACGTGGCAAGTCTAGTCAACATCAGCCGCTGATCGTCAGTTGACTGACAGTTTTCATCCAACAGGGGTATATTTTGACCAAATTAAAACGTTGGAGGTTGTTTGCTCAAAAAAATTGGGGGTCAAACGACAAAACATGTAAATGTTGGGGCATGTTTTGTCATTTTACCTAATTTTAAAAATACCTAACGTTTGACTGGATAGTCATTTTGACCTTTATTTTTCTGAAGCATTTAAACTCTCAATATTTTATTTTGAGTCAAAACGGTCCCTCCGTGGATAAAACTGTCAGTCACCTGACGATAAACGACTTGAAATGACTTGACAGAATCACACGTCATCAGAAAAAAAAAATTATACAACATTGCTATGTCAACATCCATTATCATATAAGTTTATCACGTCATTTCAAGCCACTTAATGTTAATTGACTAATATTTTTCATCTATATAGAGATCATTTTAATCCAATATAAAACGTTAAAGATTAAAATACTTTAATAAAAGAAAAAACATAATAACTATTTTTTGTTATTATATCCGATAACTTTTTTGGGGGTATTTTGGTGTTATTTTTTTATGAAAATTATTTTTTCCTTGCTTACTTACTAATAAATATTCTGAATAATTTTTTTTTCCCTTTAGATATTTTACTAGTGATCATTGCTTTACTAACAGTATGTCAGGATTAGGTTTAGTTATTAGTGAAATATTGAAGTTTTAACCTTCTCAAGATTTTTCTATAAAATTTTTATCAATAAATATTTAAAAAATGATGTGAGTGGCTCCAATCTCCTCACCCTCTCTCCAAATTTATTTTTGTCTTTAATTTATATAATAAATTTAAAACTTTTATGGATTAATTATAAATTATTCGTCTCACTTTTTAAAAATTTTATAATTGCTCCTCAATGAGCTAATATTCCAGACCTATCCCTAATTAGGAAAAGAGACATAACTATTAAGGGACTTTGAGGCCATGACCCCGGCAAAAATATTAAAGGAGGTTAATCAAATGTTTGAATAAAAGAGACATAACTATTAAGGGACTTTGAGGCCATGACCCCGGCTAATATTCCAGACCTATCCCTAATTAGGAAAAGAGACATAACTATTAAGGGACTTTGAGGCCATGACCCCGGCAAAAATTTTATAATTGCTCCTCAATGAGCTAAAAATTTATTTTAGTTTGACCCTCCTAAATTCATTTTTTAAAGGATTACATCAATAAATAATATTAAGTACCGTCACTAATTAAGAATAATTTGAATAAAAAATTAAGAGTAAAGAATAATTTAATTAATATCATTTGGCTTCATCGTTTTTTTTAAACAAAAACTACAACAAATATACGTTTGGCTCCATCGTTGAGTAATCAAATGTAGGAGGTTAATTTAACAGATAGAGGGTATTTTATTCTGCAAGTTGATGTTTAGATGGGTTTGGCTTCTTCCCTCTTTCCAAACAATATCATTTTAATAGTATTTTCATGGTTAAATTTTTATTAATCTTTATCCCATTAAGTTATAGATTTAATTGTGAAATTTGTTAGTTAAACTATGTTATTTGTCTTCATAAGTTATAGATTTAATTCATGCTTTTGAATTTGATCATTGTAAGGCCTTGGTTTTTGTTGCTTTTACGAACCCAAACATACTTTTTAAGCAAAAATAACTAAAAACACTCTACTTTTGAATACAAAGCTTTGGTTTGCCCACCATTTTAGCTTCTCAAACATTGGTTTGCCAAAAACTAGTTTTTCTAGCTTTTGCAAAACCTTGGTTTGCCCACCACAACAAAAAATAAAGCCTAAGTCTTTGTAGTTTAGTCATATTATCATTGTATTACTTGAATCAAAATTAAAATATCAAAATTTTTGAACCCAACAAGCGTCGTAGTGAAAAAGCAGATGATGTTCATCCTAGGAGATACGAGTTTAAATCGCTTTGTCTACAAGGTGTATGCGCATTGTCAAAGAGTTAAAAATATATATGAACAAATATTACCTTGTAATCACCTTTAAAAAATTCAAAAAAATATCAAATTTCGAAAAATATAACAATGACCAAATAAGAATGCATAGAAATCATTAACTTATACATAATATAAGGACTAATGACAAAATTTGACTGTATTTCATTAGTCAAATACCTAGCTAAAGAATTTAGATGGAGCAGTAACCGTTAAAAAAAGGTTTCCAATATATCCAGTAGATAATTAGAATTGAAAGTCCATATTGGGTGGCAGGTTGATTCAGATGGGTCTTCTTTCCTGTTTCAAGCTAACTTTTTCTCAGACTTTTCCTACGTATGGAATGAGACTAAAAACAAATAAATGTAATCTATTTCCCATCTGATTCTATTAAACTATTGTTTTGCCCGTTATTATTCAACCAATTAGATTTATTTTTAGTTTTTGCTGGAGAAATGAATGAGTCTAAACTTCTGGATTTTAAGAAGTCAAAACCCATAGCCATAGCCATGTTATGTTCTCGTTTCTGTTCTTCTTTTAGGTACTTGGACTGCTACCATACTTTCCTTCTTCCAGTTTAACATTTTCCCGGTAACCAAACATCTAATCCGAGAAAAAAAAGAAAGGTGGGATTTTGGGGTTTTCACTTTTCAGACAAACCAAAGACATGAAATTCGGTTCCTGTTTCTCAAATTGTTTTTCTCCGCCGTCAGAAACTGCCATCATCAACATAAACCTACAGGGTAATTAACATAACCTTTGACTATGTTTTTATGCAATAGTTCAAGAGGAATTAGTGTTTCCAACAGGGTAACCAAACATCAGTTGCTTTTCTTTCTCTCAATGCAGATCCCCGAGGAGAAAATGATGAGAATTTTACTGTCTTCTCTTATAATGAGCTCAAGCTTGCCACTCGTGGATTCTCTACTGCAAACAAGATCGGAGAAGGTGCCTTTGGTTGTGTCTACAAGGTTAAAAATCTTGACTTGTACTAAAAAGTGAAAAACCCTGGTTAATTTTTGTCTTGAAACTAATGGTGATATTGAATTTTTGGTTCATTCATCTTTTTAGGGCTTGCTTGCAAATGGTTCTATTGTAGCTGTAAAAATGCTTTCGATCGAACTCGAATCGATGCGTGGGGAAAGGGAGTTTGTATCTGAAATTTCTACACTTACAAATCTCAAACATGAAAACCTTGTTACACTTAAAGGCTGCTGTGTTGATGGAGCTAAAAGGCTCTTGGTTTACAATTACATGGAAAATAATAGCCTGGCACAGATATTACTAGGTAACCTTGTTTATTAGTTAGATACTCTATATGAAAAATTCATGTTATAAAGATTTCATTCAATGAATTACAACATTGTAGAATACCCGAAATTGAACGGGTAGTGAATGAAGACTGTAGATTTATATTAGACAATTTTGGTTGCTATGTATTCTGGATTAATAGGTGGAGAGCAAAACAGGATCAAACTTCATTGGGAAGCAAGGCGAGAGATTTCACTCGGAGTTGCTCGAGGGCTTGCATATCTTCACGAGGAAGTTAAGCCGCACATTGTGCACAGAGATATTAAATCTAGTAACATACTTTTGGATCAGAATCTAATACCGAAAGTTTCAGATTTTGGTCTTTCGAGAATTCTGAGGGATGATGTTTCTCATATTAGCACCCATGTTGCAGGCACATTGTAAGTGAGCATTGCTGGTTCTTTGCCATAAACTTGATGAATATTTCTCATATGTGATTGAATTTATGCTCCTTGAAGTAACCGTGGCTAATGGAATTTCTTGCAAATGGCAAATGAGATAGAGGGTATCTCGCCCCAGAATATGCCTTCAGTGGACGTTTAACGCGAAAAACAGATGTTTACAGTTTTGGGGTCCTACTTTTGGAAATTATTAGCGGCAAGACAGTTGTCGATTTTGATTTAGAGCACGGTGAACATTACCTGGTTCAAAAGGTAATGGTGCCAAAAATCTAACATTCCTATTCGGTTTCGAAAATACATTTTCCGACTAAATTACTAACTTGTGGAAAACATGCAGGCATGGGAACTATACAGTGATAACAGGATTCTGAAATTGGTGGATCCTATAGTAGGTATGAACTACCCCGAAGAAGAAGCGGTTCGATTCATCAAGGTGGGTCTCCTTTGCGTTCAAGAAAAGGCCCAGCTCCGGCCAGAAATGTCACTGGCCTTGAAAATGTTGAGTAATGATGTAGACATGGAACTAGATCAGATTTCACAACCGGGTCTTGTTGCTGATCTGATGAATATCAAGTTGGGACAAAAGACGATGACGCTTCATAGCGTCTACTCTAAAGCCTCTAAAGCCTCAAATTTGGAAAGCACCCCAAGCCCCCTCAGTTCATGTTCTTGACTTTGCTGGCTCTATTCTTTTGGGGGAAACCAATGACTGTTCTTTGACAGCACTGAAACTGTTCGAATACAGTCCTGAAAATATTGTACAGAGAAAGAAGAAAAACATACAAAGAGATGTAGCACTTTCTCACAACAATTTTTTTTTATTTTTTTCAGATGAAAATAAACACATTACAGTTTGCTAGAGATTGAAACATCAAAACTCTCCCTTCTGCTGTATAAGATGTGTAAAAAGGGGGGTCAGAAGCAAAAACAAAGAACTAATACAAGAGTTTTGAGAAAACATTTACCTGCATCCTTTAGCTTATTCGTTAGAAATTACATTGAAACACACTTTCCATCTTCTTCCCTGATTAAGGTAGCAGTATGCATGCGTGGCTCCTCGCATGCCATTCGCGAAGGCCACCAGATTCTTGATAGACTTTGCAAATGGCATACAGGGAGCCAGGCATGCAAAATATGCATTTAATATAATGCAAGCATGATGATATATGAATATAGAAATGAGTAGATGCATAACATATATGTTTAGGTCCAAAACTGAATGATGATGATGATGATGCTTGAATAATGGTGTGTATGACAGTGAAGAAGCACCACATGGCAGGCAGGCATAACTATATATACTTACATAGTTGAGAACTGTTGGAGAAAATGAACAAAAACTGTTGATGTTAAGAAAATTGCATTAGGGAAAGGAGGCAAAGGAGATATATATATATATAGTGAAGAAAAGAAAGAAAAAAAGAGGGTGACATCTTGGATAAAAACTTGTAATCAGGTCATAATCAAGTTGGCTTCAAGGTGACTTTGCCCCCTCATATCTCCCTTTGCTTTTCAGTTGTGAATTTGGAATATAGCTCTACACACATGCTTAAGCCATATAATATTCTACCAAAAAGGCCACCTTTTCCTACTTTTGTCTCTAAAAAAACGCTAAATGACTGGGATTATGAAGAGTATGAATGAAGCTGTTTGGTTGGAGAGAAAGAAAAAGAAAAAGATGGTGGGAAAAGTGAGAAGTTCTCTGAGGCCTTTATTGTTTGGTGCTTCTTTTCCCCTCTATCTTTTCAATATCATAAAGCAAAGGCTCATTTGCAATTCTGAAACCGATTTGTCTGCAAGTGCTTGGATGACATAGATTCCCATACCTATACACCTGGTTTATGAAACCTTTGTCCCATCTTCTTCTCTGCAGCTTTCCCTTCCCTTTCGGTATACCGTGGGGCCAAAATGTCGACCACAAGCAATAGTTTCAAAAGGAATATGGTTCCAAATTCTCCAATTTGGTTCCATGATTGATCAACTCAGGGGCAGCCTAACATCTTGTGAGAGTGCTTGAACAAACTTTTCCCTTAGGATCACCTGACACCTATACAATATATTAATATACGTATACGTTAGTGACAAGCTGGTGAACAAAGGCTGCAAAATTTTTCAATTTTGCTTTCCTGAATTGAAGAACAAAACAGTGGACATTAACATAAAGGGATACATGAACTGTTGTCTTTGAAACTTGAAAGCAAGAACAAGTGAGAGAATCGTTGTGTTTTGTTGTCAGAAGTGAGAGTTGTTGGCTCGGCCCTTTGTGTTTGGCTTCACCCTGGACTCCGGATTCTCCTTTTAAACAAGGTTAGTCTTATTACATACACAGTGAATATGTTCTAAAAAAGGAAAGAAATCAATTGAAATAAAATCATAATCAAGAAATCTAAGCTTTAATTAGAGAATCGGAATTAATGATCTTTCCTAATAATTAAAATTTCAATATAATTACCTTACTTGCTTCTTAGAGTATAAGTGTTCATGAGTTGGATTGTGATCATCGTATCTTAGGATATTTTAGTATTGGGATCATAATATCTTAAGATATTCTTCCTAAAATTCTAATTTAACGTTTGATTTTCTAAATTTAATTTAATATTGGAATCAAAGACAGGGGAGATGAAAGAAAAATCTATGTTCAAATCCTAGGTGGTCCCTTGCCGACAATGTGAATGTAATAAGAATGAATATCAACTGTAGTCTGTAGGGTAAAGTCAATAAAAGGATAGAACATCAAAATCTTTTCTCCTGTAACATGTGTTTGATTAAATTTGATATGGAATGATAAGGAACAGTTGGTCTTCTAGCTCAAGACAAAGAGGCTTTGGCTCCTGTTTTTGAATGCAGCAATTATATAATCAATGAGTGCCAGACAAATATGAATAATTGATTGATGATGACAATGACATCGATCGGATGATTCGTGTTTGTCGTTTCCGGATGAAATATGCTGGTTAGCTGTAGGTTGACAAACTCAAATGAAACTGAGAATTGAAGAGATAAACAATGTGATCATTTCATAGTTCATACCAAAATCAAATACTAACTTAGCTCATCATCAAGCACTCTCATTAGGGGGGGAAATTGGATCTTTTTCGCTTTCTCGATATTAAGTAATACATTGCATCTCATTCTCATGTACAAGAAATTGATTTACAGTTGCTTAATACCTATGCATATTGCTAATCTGTTCATTTGATTTGTGGAAAAAATACAAGAAAAAAGCAGGGGGTGATCAGAAGATCAGTCCATCCTTCACGATTTGCTTCAACAAAATTACGGCCTCTGACATCGTAGGACGCTCACTAGGATCTTCTCTGACAGCCACCTCAGCTATATCCGACAATTTAAGAAGAGGCTCGACATTTCTTGGGAGCGCAACGTAAGAATCGATAATGGCAGCTGCCTTACCCTGTTTAATTAAGGGAACTGCCCAATCAACTATGCTTGCAGGTGTATAATCTCTATCATAAGCTTTCCTTCCACTGAGAATCTCCAACAAAACAATCCCAAAGCTGTACACGTCACTTTTCATGTCTCCATTAGGATCAAGACTCTTCTCACTTGATGTAACAAGTCCGAAATCCGCAATTCGTGCTCCCCAATCTGAATCCAAGAGAATGTTTGAAGTTTTGAAATCACGGTGGATAATCGGTGGCACGACGTCCTTGTGAAGGTATTCGAGTCCCCTTGCAGCCAGCAATGAGATCTTCAAACGAAGGCTCCAACTCAACGGAGAAAGCCCTCCATGAAGGTGATCGTAAAGTGTACCATGGGGCATATATTCATAAACAAGCAGCCTTTCACCCATCTCGGAACAGTAACCTAGCAAATTCACAATATTGCAGTGTCTCACATTGCAAAGGATTTCAAGTTCCATCTCAAACTCACGACTGTTTGTGTGGATTATCGTGGCAGCATTCGCCCTCTTGACGGCAACTTGCCTCCCATCCGCTAGCACCGCCTTGTAAACAAAACCATAACTTCCCCTACCAAGCTCATTGAACTCCTTGAACCCATTAGTGGCGTCTTTTAACTCGGAAAGCCGGAATATTTGAGCTGTTCCAGGACAAGGAGTGATTGAAACAGGAGAGAATGAATCAGCAGTGGCATCACCATCCAACTGGTCTGGTTTGCCTATGCAAGACTTGAACTGTTTATTCGTCCCTTCTTCTGTTTTCGTCGCAAACATACATGGAAGATAACACCAGCTGAGCAAAATCAGCAAAAACCCAAAAACACAAGAACCAACTATGATTATAAGTCTAATCATGTGATGCCAGTGTTTCTCTGGAGATGATGGGAGCCCACAAACATCCCAACAAGAACTGTTTTGGCAAAGAGAGCAGGCAGTGCATATTCGGTCCGAATTCTTAGTGCATGGACTAGACAAGAAGAAACCTGGAGAGCAATTTGATGCACAAGGTGAACAAATATGCAAATCCTTCCTAACACACAAGCTACTCAAATCTGGCATGTTTAGGTTACTTGCATTGAAAGCAAACTCCCCTTCAAGGCATGAAGTCGAACGACAGAGACCGGGGCTGCATAATTCCAGTGGAGGATTATAATCATGTTGCAAAGTGGTATTTGTAGACCAACAATCTAAAACCAAATCGTCTTCCCTTATTCCACATGTAGTGAAGTCAGATGAAGCAAGTGCCAGAAACCCGGAATGCTTCGGAACCGAAGAATGATTGAAGCTGCCCCAACACTCAACCCCGTGATCATCCTCTCGAATCCCGCAAAAATGATAAGCACCGGCCGTCAATGATATGAAACGGACCCCAATAGGATGATCGGAAAACGAATCAGAATCACCCCAGCATCTTACTTCACGAGACAAATCCATGATTCCACAGATGGAACCTTTAGCTGAAGCTAAAACTGAAAAACTCCCCGAAACATTCGAAACCCCTAAAAGATGAGAATTTGGTCCCCAACAAACAAGTCCTCCTCCTCTGATCCCACCACAACTAAACCCTTCACCAGAAACAATCTTATTGAAAGCAAGGTTATTAATACTCTGATTAAAAAACAGATTACTCTGTTTTGAACTTAACGTATGATTAGAAGCTTTTACAATTTCCCAACAATCAACGGTACCAGATCCATGATCAGAATAATAAGCCCCTCTGATTCCACAAACATGATTCTTTCCAGAAGCTATGTGAGAATAAGCTGTGGTTTCATAATTTGAAGGAACAAGATCCATACCTGACGACGCCATCAAACTCCAACAAGAAGCTTGAGAAGTGTTAGCTGATATGCCACAAAGGAAACCTTCTCCACCTGATAGAGCCGCCATCGGAGGAACTTGAGAAGCAGATTCCAATGATGATAGTGAAGTTGAAGCAGACGAAGCAATAGTAGTAGTAGTAGAAGAAGAAGAAGAAGAAGAAGGGGAGCTGTTATTTTTGTTCCAACATATAACTTGCTGTTTCCCACTGGCATCAATGGCACAAAAGAACCCGTGGTCGCCGAAAGCGGCGGAGATCGGACCCATTGATCCGAAGCCAGATGCAGAAAAGGCTGAAATGAGGAGGAGAGGGAGGAGGAACACGGTTGTTCTGAGGATTTGCATGGCGGCGGGTCTTTGCTGCTGTTATGGTCTTGGTCTTATTCTTGTTTGTTGACATGGAATTAAGTGGAAATGCAGAGGGTGCTTGTTTGGAGTTGAAGTGAGTAACAGAAAAAGGAAGAGATAGAGATAGTTGATGAGGTTGGTGACGAATGACGATGAAACAACGTGGGTGGCGCCATTTCTGTTTTTTTTTTTTTTACTAAGATTGCAATAAAAGGTCTCTCCATATTTACCCTCCAAAACATGTAATCATGAAATAAACTTCTCACCAAATTACTATCTCAAGTAAATTCCATTGTTTATTCAAACATTTTTTGATTTCCATGAACTACTCAATTAGCCAGCTTCATATGCCTGGAAGTCTGGAACCTAACTGTCGACTTCGTGTTTTCTTTTGTATAACGAGAAGAGTTAAGAGACGATTGAGAAAAAAAAGGCAGTTGCTTACATTATTTTAGTTGGTGTATAAGGATGAAGCGCTAAATCTTTTAAGTAAGGTAAATAATTCGAATCTTGACGCTGTGAATAGAGAAAATTGGACCGAGAGAGTCGTCCTCATATTAAATTTCAGCTAAATTTATTCCGAATTAATCCACAATGAGTCAAATATCAATAGCTAAACAAAAGAAAAAGTGCAATGACCTAACTTCTAAATATATTAATGGTAGTTTGTATAAATGGATAAGTAGTGTGCCTCACTTACCTTTCCTCTCATTTGGTTATCTTTCATTTTTTGCACATTGAAGTTTAAACAATTTGGGCAAGTAAACAATATGGAATGTGCTGCACTTACCAACTTTGGATTTATAGAAAATAATATACAACCACTGTCTCCCCCCCCCCCCCCCCCCTAAATCATAAAAATTAATAACAAAAAGATAAAAATGAAAAACTTTGGTTGGCAACTTTATAAAATTTCCACTCATCTATATATATACACTATGTAAAATTCAATTAGTTTTACACTAATCAATCATCATTGGATGAGTGAAATGGATGTATGAAATTAATAGTTGGATATGTGAAGATTATCACTTGAGAGAAAAAAGTAAGGAGTTAATTTCATTGTTGTAATTCAGTGCGGATTTGTGCAGCCAAAATCCTTTGTCCTAGAGATTATAAACACCCTGAAGCTTGGTCGGTCAGCCTTGTCTTCTGCAACTAAACGTCTCTCTTTTTTGTTCCACAGTGAAGACTACAATGGCCGAATAAATTGCTATTTATCCTTCTCAAGTCAAATGCTGTTGTTAGAATCCAATGTCATGAACATATACGTGCATATAATATGTGTGTATATATTCTAGTGATATTGAAGTCATTTCATCATGTGAACATATACATACATATATATATATAGTGTAAGGGGGAGACCCTGAGCAGTGCATGTGGACTGTCGTGGAAGAAGATTTTGTTTGCTTCTTCAAAATGTTACTTCGTTTTGGCAATGTAGCATGTTAACAAGCGGCTGGGGGGACACTCAAACTGCACAAGGAATCAAAACCATATAACATACTATTATTTCTTACTCTTTTCCTTTTTGTCTTTCTTTGTGTCCTCATTGGTAAAGGCTCTAATTTTATCAATTTCATCGCTTCTTCCTATGCTTTTATTATCAGTAATGAATTCGATTATAAATGTTGAATATTTATTATTTAAATTTATTTTGGGTGATACTTGAATTTAGAGAGCTCAAATCCGACTCTGTCGACCTAAATTTGATCTTATTCAAACCTAAGAAAATTTTAGCCTATCAAGATTTGAGTCCGAGAAAATCTAAACTTCACAAAATTTGAGTTTCAGAAAGTTCGACCTATAACAATTTTTGTCCGGATTCAAACTAGATCTGACTCACACTATAAAATTCCTGAATAATACTTCTAAAAGTTTTTTTTGTGCTCTTATTGGTTGTAGCAGTTTGTTGTTTATTAGGTAAATATAAATGAAAATTTATCAAAATTTTTATTTTACGTAAATAAATTTATAAAACCATACATTAATTTAATAAATAAATATAATAAATCATTATTATAAATTTCATACATGATTTATTATTTAACATTATTAATATTATTTTTTTAATAGTCTTAAGATGATCACAAGATAATATATGTTCATACATAATTTTAACCCTTTGACAATAAACATACATCTTATAGACAAAGTGATTGAACCCGGGTCTCCTAGGATGAATATCATCCGCTTTTCGACTGAGGCCACTCGTTAGGTTCAACATTATTAATATTGTATATAGAATTGATTTGAAAAAAAATCATATTTCTCCTAATAAAAATATTATCTATATTCTATAACATTGACTTTAAAAATTAAAATGCTTTTTAAAGATAAATTTAACCATAAAATGATAAAAATAAATCAAGAGATAGGAACACAATACATAAAGAAAGTTATCATAGTGCAAGTAAAAGAAGAAAATGCACCAAAATAAGTGTGATTTAATTATATTTCATAATTGATTAAGATAATTAAATAGCTTATAATATACGCTTGAAATTATAATTGATTAGAGTCATTGCATTTTAATAACTTTTGTGTAGAGGTGGCAATCGGGTCATTCGGTTCGGGTTCGGTTCGGGTCGTTTCGGTTCGGTTCGGGTTATTTCGGGTCTATCTAAAATCGGTTTAGATTCGGTTCGGGTCGGTTCGGGTTCGGGTCTAATTCGGGTCTGTGATGAGTTGGATTCGGTTCGGGTATTGGATCGGGTCAAAATCGGATCGATTGTTTTCGGGTCGGGTCAATATCGGATCGGTCGCTTTCGGTTCGGGTCAAAATCGGGTCGTTCGGGTCGCTTTCGGTTCGTATTAAAATCGAGTCAATTTCGGGTCAATTTCGGGTCTGGTCAACATTTAAATTTTTGGGTCAATTTGATTTGAGTTGGGTTAAAGTTAAAGGTTTAAGGTTTAGTATTTATGGTTTAGTTTAGATTTATTGGTGTATGAGATTAATTCTGATTCAACTTGTCAATCCATGCATTTGAATTTGATTAAATATTTAAATCAAAGCTTCATGTATCCATATAATTTTTTTGTATAATTATATTGAATCAAAGTTAATAATAATAATAATAATAATAATAATAATAATAATAATAATAATAATAATAATAATAATAATGTCTGAAATGAATTAATTTATTAAACTTAGGATCTAATTGAACTAACTAAAATCTAAAAGCATAAATCACGGACATAATTAAAATAATTTTAAAACTAAATGTGAAATTTCAATTAAATTAATCTAAATTGAAACTCAATTAAATCAAGAAAAATAGAAAGACAATTGGTAAAAATAGAGAGAGAAAAAATAAAATTTTGGAGGGAAATAAGCCACCAATTTTTTAAGTTAGATTGAAAAAAAAAGACAATTGAAAAAATAGAGAGAGAGAAAAGACAAAATTTTGGAGGGAGATAAGCCACCAATTTTTTAAGCTAGAGATTAATTACTTTTTTAGGTCATGTTGCATTTAAAATGTTACATTTTAGTCAACTTTAAGTTTTAGTTTAATTTAATTTAGTCACAAGTATTCCCACGGTTTAGACTTCGGATATAGAAATCTCCTCCCCGTAGTGATATTTAGTCTCTAAAAATTTACTTTTAGTTTAAATTGACTAATCTTTGTAATTTAGTCTATTAATTTAATATATTGATATTTTCGTTCATTTTAATTTCAAATATTTAATTTTTAGCCAAAATTGACCCATATTTATTTATATGGTATAATTACAAAATTGATCATTGGACTCTCAAATTTATCCACTTCGAAATTGTCAATTTAGTCTACAATTTCAATTTTATGCTATATTTTATGATGAAATTATAAAATTGGTCACCAAGATCTCAAATTTCTATACTTCATTTTATTATTTATTATATTGTTAACAATAGATATTCGGGTTAAAATCGGGTCAAAATCGGGTTAAAATCGGGTCGATATTCGGTTCAGCTTTCGGTTCGGGTAGCATTCGGTTCGGGTCTATTTGGTTCGGGTCTATTTCGGTTCGGGTCCATTTCGGTTCAACAAAAAATTTCGGTTCGGTTCGATTCGGTTCGGTTCGGGTTTCGGGTCAACTTCGAATCATCATGTTCGGGTCAAAATCGGGTTTCGGTTCGGGTAATTCGGTTCAGGTTTTGGGTCTCGGATCAAGTTTGCCAGGTCTACTTTTGTGTGGTTCCATTCAAAAAAAAAAACTTTTGTATGGTTCATAATCATATTTTAATTATCTTATTATTATATTACATGCTACATTCAAATAGATCAAACATGTTAAATTTTGAGTAAATTCATTTAATTTATATAAAAAAAATTCAACCAAAAAAAGAAAACATCAATTTTTTTTACAGAAAACACTTTCGAAAAGAAAAACACGATGGGCACAAGAGGAGAAAATACATTATTTTGTCCAAAAATTTACAAGAGG
Organism: Hibiscus tridactylites; assembly: GCA_958450335.1. NCBI lineage: Eukaryota > Viridiplantae > Streptophyta > Magnoliopsida > Malvales > Malvaceae > Hibiscus > Hibiscus tridactylites. The sequence goes on along the minus strand of OY288270.1, from coordinate 63,302,597 downwards.
GTGAGATTATATAGAGGTGGCAATCGGGTCATTCGGTTCGGGTTCGGTTCGGGTCGTTTCGGTTCGGGTCATTTCGGGTCTATCTAAAATCGGTTTAGATTCGGTTCGGGTCGGTTCGGTTCGGGTTCGGGTCTAATTCGGGTCTGTGATGAGTTGGATTCGGTTCGGGTATTGGATCTGGTCAAAATCGGATCGGTTGTTTTCGGGTCGGGTCAATATCGGATCGGTCGCTTTCGGTTCGGGTCAAAATCGGGTCGTTCGGGTCGCTTTCGGTTCGGGTTAAAATCGAGTCAATTTCGGGTCAATTTCGGGTCTGGTCAACATTTAAATTTTTGGGTCAATTTGATTTGAGTTGGGTTAAAGTTAAAGGTTTGAGGTTTAGTATTTATGGTTTAGTTTAGATTTATTGGTGTATGAGATTAATTCTGATTCAACTTGTCAATCTATGCATTTGAATTTGATTAAATATTTAAATCAAAGCTTCATGTATCCATATAATTTTTTTGTATAATTATATTGAATCAAAGTTAATAATAATAATAATAATAATAATAATAATAATAATAATAATAATAATAATAATAATAATAATAATAATAATAATAATAATAATAATAATGTCTGAAATGAATTAATTTATTAAACTTAGGATCTAATTGAACTAACTAAAATCTAAAAGCATAAATCACGGACATAATTAAAATAATTTTAAAACTAAATGTGAAATTTCAATTAAATTAATCTAAATTGAAACTCAAATAAATCAAGAAAAATAGAAAGACAATTGGTAAAAATAGAGAGGGAAAAAATAAAATTTTGGAGGGAAATAAGCCACCAATTTTTTAAGTTAGATTGAAAAAAAAGAAACAATTGAAAAAATAGAGAGAGAGAAAAGACAAAATTTTGGAGGGAAATAAGCCACCAATTTTTTAAGCTAGAGATTAATTACTTTTTTAGGTCATGTTGCATTTAAAATGTTACATTTTAGTCAACTTTAAGTTTTAGTTTAATTTAATTTAGTCACAAGTATTCCCACGGTTTAGACTTCGGATATAGAAATCTCCTCCCCGTAGTGATATTTAGTCTCTAAAAATTTACTTTTAGTTTAAATTGACTAATCTTTGTAATTTAGTCTATTAATTTAATATATTGATATTTTCGTTCATTTTAATTTCAAATATTTAATTTTTAGCCAAAATTGACCCATATTTATTTATATGGTATAATTACAAAATTGATCATTGGACTCTCAAATTTATCCACTTCGAAATTGTCAATTTAGTCTACAATTTCAATTTTATGCTATATTTTATGATGAAATTATAAAATTGGTCACCAAGATCTCAAATTTCTATACTTCATTTTATTATTTATTATATTGTTAACAATAGATATTCAGGTTAAAATCGGGTCAAAATCGGGTTAAAATCGGGTCGATATTCGGTTCAGCTTTCGGTTCAGCTTTCGGTTCGGGTAGCATTCGGTTCGGGTCCATTCGGTTCGGGTCTATTCGGTTCGGGTCTATTTCGGTTCGGGTCCATTTCGGTTCAACAAAAAATTTCTGTTCGGTTCGGTTCGGTTCGAGTTTCGGGTCAACTTCGAATCATCATGTTCGGGTCAAAATCGGGTTTCGGTTCGGATAATTCGGTTCGGGTTTCGGGTCTCGGGTCAAGTTTGCCATGTCTAAGTTTATACATCTAAACTGCTTTGGAACTTCTTACTTACCCTAAGGCGCATTACATATTCATTGGTAATTAACTTGATTATAAACAATACCAATGGAACTTGTGTAGTAAGTAATCAACTAAAAGTAGATTTTCTATTATGAACCAAAGTTCGATCGAAGGACAATTTTGTACGGTCGGGGCAAATATCCTCAATTCTACAGTATTTTTATATCTTTATAAATTGAATCAGATCAATATAAAATTTGACTCACAAACTTAAACGATTGCACTTGTATATTGAGATGAAAATAGAATGATAGTTAGGATGGTTAAACTGGTATAATATGGGAAATTATATTATGAACCATCATTAACTGGTATAATATCAGTTATGACCAACCAATAAAAATCATTTAACTTCACTCTTTTTTTTCATGTTAATTTTTTTATCAAGTCTTCAATTATATCTTTCATACCATAATAAAAAAAACAATTTTTTTAAAGTTATTATTTGAGTGGGTTGATGACATGAGTGACACGCGTCGTATAGTGTCAAAAATAAAACCTTAAACTCAAAATAAATAAGAATTAAAATAATATAGTGAGAGTAAGGGTCGATCCGCAGGGAATAGGAACTCTAACACCTTTCTTCTGATTTAGACCAAAAACCTGTAGGGAATAAAGGGGGATTTTAGAATAGTGATTTAAATGAGTAAAATAGTAAAAACGTAAAAATAAATGTTGAGAAAGAATTATGGATAGAAATAGCCTCAAGCCACGCTTTGCCACGACATCTTCGATCACTGAAGTTGATTTTTCTTCGACTTTCCTGCAGGTTACAGTCTACAAGGCCCAACCCTTGTAACTTACTTCTCGTTGGTAGATTCGACTCCTAGGGCAATCCTTGAAATCAAACTTTTGTGAATTAGCTACGGCAATCGATGCTAACCCAGATCTGAGTTAGTGCTGGAGAAGCCCATGCTCGGATATTCGTCTCGATGAGAGTTGTTTCCGATTTTGATTCCCCTTAGTGAACCGCCACTAAGTTTGTTCTTAGGGAGTTGAATTGGCTACAAGCTTTTCCTCGTCCCCAACGATGGATCTAAACCACTTCAAGCCGATGCGCGCTCTCGGAATGAAACAATTGCGATGCCTAAAGATTAGGCCGATTGCCTAATCAACTTTGCAGAGAATCTAAAAAGGAATTTTCGAAGGGTTGAAGTATTTCCTAATCTCACGAGATTTGTCGGGTTTGGCGTTGCTTTTGGCTAAAGGGAATTTAGTTAAGCATGGTTTGTGAAAAAACCATACTTAATAAAATAAACAAAAATGGAGAAAGGAAAATGGAATAACAATGGAGAACTTTATTACTCAAGGAAGAAGAGAACAATGGAAATTGATTGATGAATAATTCACCCCCAAAGTGAGGTATTTATAGTAGTTGAAAAACCCTAAAAACCTAAGATGATAAACCCTAAAATAAATTTAAATAAAATTACATAAGATAAATATCAAAGTTTTGAATTTAAAAGATAAAATTCGGATGATAGGCTATCTTGATAAGTGGACTGATAGGTTATCAAGCTTGCTGACGTCATCTTCTAGAAGGTGCTGACGTGGCGCCCAGTCAGCATTCATGCCCTGGTTCATGCCCATGAATCTGCCCACGAATTCAGTATTTCTGCAGCATTTCAACTCGTTTCCGGCATTACGTAACCTGCACGAAAACAACACAAAAACAGCCCAATTAAGTCCTTCAAACATATATATTCGATCAAAACAAGTACTAAAAACATAACCAAAATAAACACTTATCAAATTCCCCCTCACTTATCCGATGCTTGTCCTCAAGTATCTCAAAATTAAATAATCTTAAGTTCAAGTTTTCATCCTTAATTTCACGAAGTCTCAAAATTTCTCAATATGATTAAGCATCTAAATATGAGAGAAAACTAAGGAGCAAAAATAGATAAATGGCAAGACTAATAATTTAAAGCTAAGACGACATTCTAAAACTCTACTAACATCAATGATGCAAACCAAGTACCCTCACAAGGAATCGCTCATGTCACTCAAAGTGTTTAAGGGTAAGAAAAATCACTCGAGCCAAAGCTAATTAGAGCATAACCATAAGCTTGTGTTTAAATCTAATCTCCACTACTAACATGAATATGATGCAAAAATCAAGAGGTCTTAAATAAGGGTTGTAATGGGGCTAAGGTAAGGGTAGGATAAAGGCTGAAAATAAGGGCTAAAATTCAAGACAAAAAATCATCTCAAAATATATTTGAAACTGTTTTTTTTTTCATTCGAACCAAATCTGCTCGACAGTGTACCCTTTTTTCTTTTCGAACTGCACTGTTTTTTTTTCTGGTTTTATTTTTCTGCAGACTCGAACAATTTCCTGCACTGTATATTCGAACCAATTCTGCACTGTATATTCGAACCAATTCTGCACTGTTTTTTTTCTGCACAGTGTAATACACTGCTGCACTGCATTTATTCGAATCTGTTTTTTTTTTAGATGAATTTTGTCTTGAAAAAGGGAACAAAAGTGATGGATTTGAGAAGAAATTGGATTAGACTTAAAATGTGGTAATTATAAAAAAAAAAGCTAAGGCTCAAAGATTGTTTCACTAGGGGAAATTAATTAAAGGGCAGGTGTTTTATTTGGGAAGAGAAATGGTTAAAACCTAGTGCCTCTATCATATTAAAGCATCATAATCAATCAATGTAATCTCAAAAAGAATTTAAAAACAAGTTCTAGAATGCAACTAATTTAGCTAGGCACACTCAAAGAAACAAAGAGCAAATATCATGCATGCTCATTAGGCTCAAAAACTCACAAATATGTCTTGTGTACTTAGGTAAGCATCATGTGGATTAATAGAGAAATAAAATGTCATAATAAAATTAAAAATTAATCATGCCAAAAATTTACCATGCAACCTAGAGTTTTCTAACAAGATAGATTCAGAACCATGTGAAAACAGTGAGACAAGGCGAAATTAAGGATTTAAACAGAGAACATAAATTAATAAAATCAAGATTTCAAGCGAACAATGAAGACGGATAAGCAAGATAAAAAAAAATGATAAGCATATCTCCCTCCCCCTCACTTAGATGCATTTTGTCTCAAAATGAACATAAAATAAAATACAAAAGAGAGGATGAAAATACTCCCTGATTGCAGACGAGCATGTTTCGGTAGTGGGCTCCGAGTCTGGTGTGGGGGCGTAATGGAGGTTGACGGAGGGGTTTAATTTCGGGTGGTTGTTATGGAAGAAAAGAATAAAAAAAGAAGGGTTTGGTATATATGCGACAGATGAGTAAATAAATAAGAAAGGTTTAATGGGTGCTTGGGGGTGTGTAGGTCAAAGTTGTGGGTTTGGGTGGGGTCCACGAATTTCATGGTGATTGGGTTGAGGTGGCTGGTAAAAATAGCAAAAGTAGGAAAGAAAAGCTGCGGCTAGGGAGAGAAATAAAAGGAAAAAAAATTAAAGTGGGTGATTGGGTGTTTGACCGGGTAGGAAATTGTGTAGGTGGGGTCCACGGGTATTTAAATTTGGTTTGGAGTGTGGTGGTTGACCGGGTAGATAAGGTTGGAATATGTTTAAAATATGGGTTTGATTGGGTGAAAAAGGGATAAAATCAGAATATTAAATTAAAAATTCAGCCCACAAAATCCTGATAGCTTCTCATCTCTTTATTCGATCTAAATTATCTGCAAATAAAATAAAAAAAAATCAGATAAAAATAGAATTCAAAATAAAAAAGATAAAATGATGAGATAAAAATAAATTTAAAAGTAGATAAGAAAATATTCAAAAATAAATATGAAAAATAATGAAGATAAATTTGAAAAAAGATAAAATCAAAATTAAAAATCTTTAGATTAGATAATTTCGATTCTTTTCTCTCTCTTTTTTTCTTTTTTTCTTTTTTTTAACTAAAAAGAGAATTTAAATAACATTAAATTATGGCAGTTTAAAATGGAATAAAATAAAATAAAGAAAAATAAAAATAATTAAAATAAAAAGAAATGGGTTGCCTCCCATCTAGCGCTTGTTTATCGTCATTAGCTCGACGACCTGGTTCAGACTACAGGCATTGCGACAAATACTTCTTCCAATTCTTGCGCTTTATCCAACTGAGTATTTCCCTACGAGAAATTTTGCGATTATGGAGTTTTTTTACTGGAAAATTTTCTATTTCACTCTTCAATTTATTTGGAGGTAATTTTAACGCCAAATTCAATTCCTGCAAAATGAAAGAAAACATTTTAGATTTAAATGGAGTTAGGCGTAAATCAGAATGAATAGAAGACACATTTTTCAACTCCTTAATTCCTTTGTCGTGATCCTTCAAGTCCCTGCACGAATCATCAACAGATTTAGATTCTATAAATTCTTCAACGGCGGGCTCAATAACATCTATAAAATTTATACTAGCAACATTATCAGGATGTCGCATCGCTTTGTAAACATCAAATTTTGCGACCTCGCCATCGAACTCCATTGTAAGAATCCCGCTTCTCACATCGATTTTCGTATTTGCAGTGCTCAAAAATGGGCGGCCAAGGAGGATCTCGGAAGAATTATTGGCCCGGTCGTTTTCCATGTCAATAACATAGAAATCCGCCGGAAAGATCAAATCGTTTACCTTTACCAAGACGTTCTCCAGTAATCCTTCCGGGTAGATTATGGATCTATCTGCCAGTTGTATGGTTACCTTCGTATCTTTCAAAGGCTCAGCAGAAAGTGAGTTATATAAAGATAAAGGCATAACATTAATTGAAGCACCTAAATCACACATGGCTCGTTTAATACCCACTTTACTGATTTTGCAGGGAATGGCAAACATACCCTGATCCTTCAATTTGTGTGGCAACTTTCGCTGGAAGACCGCCGATACATGCTCTCCTAGATTAACCTTTTCAATTCCAATAAGACGACGTTTATTAGTACATAAATCTTTAAGGAACTTAGCATACCTTGGGATTTTTCGGATTACGTCGAGGAGTGGAATATTGATCTCTACTTTTTGAAACACATCTAGGATCTCCTTTTCTTCTGCTTGTTTGTCTCTTTTCATTAATCTCGACGGGAAGGGTGGTGGTGTAGCGTAGGGAGAAGGTACAGGGGTTGGATCGGGCATACCTTTTCTAGTAGGGGGTGATTGCTTTTTTTCTTCTTTTTGTACGCCATCTTCTTTAGCTTTAGGTTCGATGACTGTACCGCTTCGTAGAGTGATGGCGTTCACATTCTCTCTTGGATTAGGCTCCGTTTGAGAAGGTAATTTCCCCTTGGATTCTAAGCGACTTACCGCTAACGTCAGTTGACTTATTTGTTTGTCAATTGCTTCAAAGTGAGCTTCGGTCTTTAGTTGAAATTTTTCTTGGGCTAGCGCTAACTTTTCAACAATCGACTCCAACGATGGCTTCTGCGGTTGATATTGTTGTGCTGCAATTGGGTGATAAGCTTGATTTGGCCTCTGGTTTTGCGCGTAACCGAAGTTTGACTGGTTTCTCCATCCCTGATTATATGCATTTCCTATGGCATTGGCTTGAGCGATATCATCTTCCTGAATCATCGGACAACAATCCGTCGGATGTTCTGGGCTAGTACAGATTCCACAAAGTCTAGTTGTTCTTCTCTTATCTGCAACAAGAGTTTGCACTATTTCAGCTAATTTATCGATTTTATTTTCCAATGAAACTGTACTTACCTCGTGAACCCTTCGAGATGGTTCGCTAGACTGATTGAATCTTTGAGAGTTGGCGGCCATGGTTGATATCAGAGTTTTAGCCGTTGTTGGTGTCATGTTGACTAAAGCTCCGCCACTTGCTGCATCTATCACTTTCATGTCCATAGGCGTCAATCCTTCGTAAAAATATTGGAGGAGGGTTTGTTCCGACAACCCATGTTGTGGACAACTTGCACACAACTTTTTAAACCTCTCCCAGTATTCATACAAGGATTCAGCTTCTCTTTGTTGAATGCTTAGGATGCTGCGCCTAATTTCGCTCGCTTTCGCTGCAGGGAAAAACCTGTCAAGAAAAAGTTTAGCCATGTCAGTCCATGTTGTAACAGAATTAGGGGGTAAATCAAATAACCAATATTTCGCTATATCAGTTAAGGAAAATGGAAAAGCTCTAAGTTTGATTTGGTCATCGGATACTCCCTGTGGCTTTGTAGTTAGACAAACCATGTGAAATTCCTTCAAATGTTTATGAGGATTTTCTGTCGGTAAGCCGTGAAAGGTAGGTAAGAGATGGATTAAACCCGTTTTTAGCACGAACGGTGTTTCGCCATTCGGGGAGGTTATACACATCGGTTGTTGGCCATCGGGCGCCGCATTTAGTTGACGAATGGTTTGATTTTCGTCTCCCATCGGATTGGGCTCGTAACTCGATTCTGCTTCGGATGTGATTTCTAGATCGCGTTCGAGTCTCTGTTGGCGTCTTTTGTTTTTCTTTTCTCGAAGTGTTTGTGCGTTCAACTTTCGGGCTAGTGCTTCGATTTCCGGGATGAGATCAAATTGTTCTCCCGGATTGCTCCTGGTCATAAATCAAATAAAACGATATTAGTAATTTGTCGTATTCCCCGGCAACGGCGCCAATTTTGACACGCGTCGTATAGTGTCAAAAATAAAACCTTAAACTCAAAATAAATAAGAATTAAAATAATATAGTGAGAGTAAGGGTCGATCCGCAGGGAATAGGAACTCTAACACCTTTCTTCTGATTTAGACCAAAAACATGTAGGGAATAAAGGGGGATTTTAGAATAGTGATTTAAATGAGTAATGTAACGCCCCGGTTTTGGGCTTGGAAGTCTTGGGCGTTGACCGGTTGGTCAAAGTGTTGTTCGAATCGTAAGAGGTTAAATTAGGAAAGCCTAGTTCGGGTTGCATTAAAAATATGGAAAAAAATGTTCTAAAATCATCTTTTAATATAATTAAGTGAACTGTGAAATCAATTTTGGAAAATGAGTTTTGGAAGGGTTACATTTTGGCTAGTGACCAAAATGTAATTTTTGAAAGTTTGGTGGCTGTTTTATAAAGGGTTGAAACTTTGAATCTTTAAGGAGCTATTAATCCAAAGGTGATTTCTCCAGATTTTTCTAAGGTTTTATAAGCCAATTATCTGATTTTAAAGATAACAAAAAGGAGGGAAAACTCATTTTAGTCATTTTCTCAACTAACTTCCCATTTTCTTTCTCTCTTTTTCTCTCAACCCAAACACTCCATTTCCAGAGTTTCAATTCTGATTTTCTCACCTAAATTCCACCTTTCAACTCTCATTTGAATCCTAATCATTGTATCTTCAAAACCTCTTCAATTTCTACAAGTTTCAACAAGCATTTTGGTTCCAAAAAGTGGAGAAATACAAGTTTAGAGGTAAGAACGCCCTTCTCCTCTGAACTTCAAGTTCTTTAATGAAATTCCTAAGTTTTCAATCCTAATTTGATGTTTAATTAAAGGCTTTTAAGTTGATTTATGGATCTTGGCTAATTATGCAAGATTTTGATGATTTCACATGATTTTCGTTAGATCTGTTAGATCTGTGATTTGAGAGGTGTTTTTGATGTTAAATGATCTCTAAATTGAAAAGGAAATGAGTCTTGATTGATGCAATCCCGGATAGGTTGAGTTTCCTAAGTTTAGCTTGTGTTTTAAGGTAGTTTTTGTGGTGATCTTGGTGATCTGATGTTGCTGGAGGTATAAGGATGTTGTTAGGTTGTTTTTAGATGTTCTTTGATGTTAATGGAAGTGTGGTTTTGCTGGTTAATGGCTGGGCTTTGTTTAGAAGTGTTTCGGATGCATTTTCGGTTGTGTTTGGTGGCCGAAAATGGAGGTTGAGTGAGAGCAGCGAGTTTAGGTGCTTTCATTGAAGCAATTAATGCATGATGATGCATTAATCCTCTGCTTTAATGTGTTGAAACAGGGGAGGCATCCTTGGATCCAAGAATTGTTGATCCGGAGGCTTGATTTGGTGCTTTGGCTTGAAGCAAAGTGGAAATCGGTGAGTGGATTTGTGAAAATGGTTTTCGGCTTTGTAACCAAGGTTTTGGGGGCTTAGTTTAAGTCTAAACAACTTTGCTAAGCTCAAGTGTAAGTTTTCGGATTTCTCTCTAAGTGGTGGCCATGTTTTGGTGTGATGCAAAATGATGATTTGCATGTTTTGATTACTGTTTTGGAAAGCATGTTTTAGCATGTTAATTGCTGATGTTTTAGCATGATAATTGCTGATGTTTAAAGCCATGTATTGAAGGTAACTCTAGGTAGGAGTTCCTTGTTTTTATACATTGATTAAATGTGGATTTGATGCTTAGAAATGCATGATGAAATGGCTTGGTTTAATGCTTTAAAACAGTGGATTATGTGATGTATAATATGTATATTGGCAAGTGATGTTTTGTAAAAGTGAAGGTCACTAAGGTGGTTAAAAGTCCTTGAGTGAGCCTTGTTACTTAAGATCATCAAGGTGGTTAAAAGTCCTTGGATGAATCTTGTTGCGGACACTAAGGTGGTTAAAAGTCCTTAGGTGCTCCTTTCCATGGTGTTTAAAAGTCCATGGGGCCAAGGTGTTTAAAAGTCCTTGGGGCCAAGGTGTTTAAAAGTCCTTGGGGTGATTCAAGCATTGGACACAAAGGTGGTTAAAAGTCCTTGTGTGGTCCTCATTCATGGTGTTTAAAAGTCCATGGCCAAGGTGTTTAAAAGTCCTTGGGGCCAAGGTGTTTAAAAGTCCTTGGGGAAAGTTATTGAACTTGTTTTATAAATGAAATGTATCACTTGAGCCAATATGACATGTTGAATATATTGAGATGCATGAGATGCATGTTTTAATGATTATGTTGAAGCGTGAGATGCTTGTTTAAATGAATTTGAAGCATGAAATTGCTTGAATGAAAGTATGCTTTGAGCATGTACAACGGTTGACTATAAGCATGATTTATAAATGGTTTTGAATTGCATTATTGAATGGTTTTAAAAGAGCACTCCTCACTAAGCTTTGGCTTACGCTCTCTCGTTTTCTTGATTCAATAATGCAGAGCATTAGAGTATATTGAGGGGCAGCAAGAGGAGGCAAGCAATCAAGTTCAAGTAAAGCTCAATGTATGAAGGTTTTATAAGTTCTTTTAGCTTTTGGTTGAATTGGCAATGGGGGACCAATGTGTATGTTTTGGGAGGTGTTTGAGACTCCCTGAGTTTGTTAAATGTTGTATGAATTGCTGGTTTTTGGATTGGATTCCCATTGCTTGCTTATGAAGGTTTATGCATGAATGGTAGCTTAAGTAGGAAGCATGTCACCTAAGTTGGGGCTTTTCATATGTGTTGTTTAAATGCTGAATTGGTGATGTAATTATGGTTCTTGCATGTTGTATGATTAAGTGGTATGGTTTGGTGATGTTAATTTGGAGTTTGAAGCATGATTGTTGTGGTTTTTGAGTCGAAATCAGGCAGGGGTATCGGTACTCGGGCTTGCGTATCGATACGCCTGAGCCAAATATGCTCATTCCTGCCCAGGCGTATCGGTACGGTTGAACAGGTACCGATACCGTATGAAGGCCGTATCGATACGGGGGAACTTGTATCGATACCGTTGCTGAAGATTGGTTACTGCCTTCCCCGCGTATCGATACGACACGTGGCGTATCGATACCAGACCGTTAAATTCAGTTAAAAGTATCTTAATATGTTTTGTTTGGTTTACGTTTTGGTCCTGAATCTTGTTTGATCAATTGTATGAGTTTGGGAAGTCCTTTTGAGCTGAAATTTCGCAGGGAAGCATGAAACCTGACTAATTTCAAGATGATAACTTTAATTTGGGTTAAGTCCCTTAATTTATCAGAATTTACAATTTGGTCCCTAAAGTTGTAATTTGTTCAATTGGGTCCCTGTTTGATCTCTGATGTTTGTGATCTTTGAGTATGTTGTTTGTGTGATCACAAGTAGGGTTAATGTGCATCTAGATAAGATTAAAAAGAAAAAAAAGGGTCGTTAATCAAGGTTGACTTTCGGGTTGACTTTGGTTTTCCCCGTGTGACTTTCTTAATTCGGGTCAATCGTCTAGACCGGGTTAAGGGGGTTACAAGTAAAATAGTAAAAACGTAAAAATAAATGTTGAGAAAGAATTATGGATAGAAATAGCCTCAAGCCACGCTTTGCCACGACATCTTCGATCACTGAAGTTGATTTTTCTTCGACTTTCCTGCAGGTTACAGTCTACAAGGCCCAACCCTTGTAACTTACTTCTCGTTGGTAGATTCGACTCCTAGGGCAATCCTTGAAATCAAAATTTTGTGAATTAGCTACGACAATCGATGCTAACCCAGATCTGAGTTAGTGCTGGAGAAGCCCATGCTCGGATATTCGTCTCGATGAGAGTTGTTTCCGATTTTGATTCCCCTTAGTGAACCGCCACTAAGTTTGTTCTTAGGGAGTTGAATTGGCTACAAGCTTTTCCTCGTCCCCAACGATGGATCTAAACCACTTCAAGCCGATGCGCGCTCTCGGAATGAAACAATTGCGATGCCTAAAGATTAGGCCGATTGCCTAATCAACTTTGCAGAGAATCTAAAAAGGAATTTTCGAAGGGTTGAAGTATTTCCTAATCTCACGAGATTTGTCAGGTTTGGCGTTGCTTTTGGCTAAAGGGAATTTAGTTAAGCATGGTTTGTGAAAAAACCATACTTAATAAAATAAACAAAAATGGAGAAAGGAAAATGGAATAACAATGGAGAACTTTATTACTCAAGGAAGAAGAGAACAATGGAAATTGATTGATGAATAATTCACCCCCAAAGTGGGGTATTTATAGTAGTTGAAAAACCCTAAAAACCTAAGATGATAAACCCTAAAATAAATTTAAATAAAATTACATAAGATAAATATCAAAGTTTTGAATTTAAAAGATAAAATTCGGATGATAGGCTATCTTGATAAGTGGACTGATAGGTTATCAAGCTTGCTGACGTCATCTTCTAGAAGGTGCTGACGTGGCGCCCAGTCAGCATTCATGCCCTGGTTCATGCCCATGAATCTGCCCACGAATTCAGTATTTCTGCAGCATTTCAACTCGTTTCCGGCATTACGTAACCTGCACGAAAACAACACAAAAACAGCCCAATTAAGTCCTTCAAACATATATATTCGATCAAAACAAGTACTAAAAACATAACCAAAATAAACACTTATCAATGAGTAGGGCTGTAAATGAGACGAGACAGATTGCGAGCTACTTGAGTTCAATTCGGTCAAAGCTCGACTTGATAGGACTCGACTCGAGCTCGAACTCGGCTCGAGTTCCTGACGAGCCAAGCCAAGCTATTGGATACCCGACTCGAAAAACTCACGAGCTACTCGAAAATATAATATACTAATTTTTTTATATAATTTAAAATCTAAATTCTTAAACTTAAAACCCTAAACATAAGTACTAAACCTTAAAATCTAAATCTTAAATTCTAAACCCAACAACCTAAGCCTCTAAACCCTAAACTAACACCCTAAACCCTAAAATTAATAAGCATGAGTTTACAAAACTTATGTATCAAAGTTTTTTCTTCATATGACTTTAAATGAGACGTGATAGATGAAGAGTTACTCGAGTCCAATGCGATCAAAGATCGGTCAACACTTGACTCGGTTGGGCTCGAATCAAGCTCGAACTCGACTCGAGTTCTAAACGAGCCGAGTCGAGCTCAGATTTCTCAGGCTCGTTAGAAATTACTCAAGCTCGAACTCGACTCGAAATCTTAACGAGCCAACCCGAGCTTAGCACTACTTGAGCTGGACTTGGCTCGTTTACACCCTAGGCATGAGGGAAAAAATGATGAAATGAGTAGTTTATATTGGTTTAGACTATGACTGATGTAGTACGATAAGTCTAGGATATAATTTCTCCATGATCGATGGTCTCATTCGACATTATTTTTTGGGGACTATTTAAAGAGTTATGAATTTATGGATTCAACCAGGAGTTATATTTTTTTGAGAGAAAAAATAATTTTACCAATTTTTAATTTAATATTTTTAATTTTTAGAGACTATGTCAACAATCTCTAAAATAGGTGGTTAAAGCTCTCAGTTGACACATTTCCTTTCCCCTAGGTTGTGGGTTCAAGACCTAGTAGGAGCAAAATTCTCCTTCCCCCCTCACCCTAGGTATAAATTGTTCAAAAAGTTTAGAGACCATGGCGTCACTGGTCCCATTTAGTTCTATCGCTGATGATCTGAGGCCTTTGGATTAATGCCTCGTTTGGTTGGGTTGTAACTGGCGTGTTGTATTATTTAATACATCTCTAAAGCATGTCAACAATCTCTAGAGCATGTGGTTAAAGCTCTCAGTTGACACATTCTCATTCCCCTAGGTTGTGGGTTCAAGACCTAGTAGGAGCAAAATTCTCCTTCCTTCTCCCCTAGGTAGAAATTGTTCAAAAAAAATTTAGAGGCCATGACGTCACAGGTCCAACTTAGTTCTATCGCTTATGATCCGAGGCCTTTGGATTAACGCCTCGTTTGGTTGGGTTGTAACTGGGGTGTTGTATTATTTAATACGTCTCTATTACGAAACTTACTTTTATACGTGTGTTTGGTAGATGTGAAATTTAATATGGTGTAATATTTTATACGCAAGTTGGGTGATATTTATCACGAGATGGAGTAAGTGTTTATTTAACACGCCTAGGGGAATTCAATCGGTCGATTCGGTTAACCGACTGAACTACCCAACATTCATTAACCGAATTTTTTCCTTTTTAACTGTTAACCGAACAAAACTTTTTCGAAATTTTTTAAACAAACCGAAAAAAGTTCGGTTGATTTGGCCAGTTTTCGAATTGACTGAAATTTGTTATAAAATTTTGGGTAAATTACACAAATGGTCACTAAACAATGTTAAAATAAATTTTTAGCCACTAAACTTTCAAAAGTTATAAAAACAATCATTAAAATTATCGAACTATTACAAAATTGTCATTGCACGTTATAAATTAGTGATAAATATTGAAAAGTTTAACAAACATTTTGTAATAATTCAATAAATTTAATGATCATTTTATAATATACAAAAAAATTTAATGACCATTTTATAATTTTGAAAAGCTCAAATATCAAAAACAATTAATCATTAACCGAGCGAACCTAAAATTAACTGACCGATTAACCGAAAAAAACTTCAGTTTGGTCGGTTAATTCGGTTAAAACTGAACTTTGAACACCCCTAAACACGCCAGTTTTACACAAGTTTTGTAAATTATACCATCATACTATTTTTAACATATTTACACCATTGTAAATATGCTAACCCTAAACAATGATCCATGACCCTTAACCATAAACCCTAAATAATAAATTCAACCATAAACCCTAAAACCCAAAAATAAAACCTCAAACTATAAATTCTAAATCCTAAATAATAAACCCCAAACCTAAACCTTGAACCATAAACCTCAGACTCAAAACCATAAGCCCTAAAGCAATAAACCATAAATCTCAAATGATAAAGCATAAACCCTAAATCTAAACACTAAACCTTAAACCTTAAACCATGAACATCAAACCCTATATCATAAACTACAAATTCCAAACCTTAAACCCTAATTCATGAACCCAGACACATAAACCCTAAAAACCCAACCATAAACCATGAACCCTAAACTCCAAACCCTAATAGACTTAATACAAACCCTAAATTATAAACCATAGTTCATGAAACCTAAACCTAAAACCCTAAACCATTAACCTCGAACCTTAAACACTAAACAAACAAACTTTGAACTATATACCCTAAATTATAAACCATAAACCCCAAAGATAAACATTAAACTTTGAACCATGAACCACAAATTCTAAACCTTAAACCATTTACTCCAAACCATAAAGTCTAAATCATGAAGCCTAAACCCTAAACCTCAAACCTTACATCAAAAAACCAAAAACTCTAAACCCTAAATCATAGACTCTAAATCATGAACCCTAAACTCTACACCCATAAAGCTCAACCCAAAACTATAAACTCCAAACCCTCAGACCTAGAGCCTAAATCATAAACCTTAAACCCTAAACCCAACCCATAAACCTTAAACCCAATTTCTAAACTCCAAACCCTAAATCATGACCTCAAAACCTAAAATTCCAAACTCCAAACCATAAAACCCAAGCCTTAAAGCTTTAACTCTAAACCATAAACCCTAAAAATAATATAATAATCAATGTCAAAACAATGGGAAATATAAAGCTAGAATTTTAAGGGTAAAAGGTTACATTCATACATAACACTTATCTTTTAATTTTATCACAAATTTCATAATGAAATACCTTGATATAGTAACAATCATCTTTTTAATACACAAATGTTATTTAATACAACACGCCTCTTTTACATGCGCTGTACCAAACGAGGCGTAAATGTATTTCCAGCATCAGATGGAATCTAAAGGCTTCTACATGAAGATTATATGAACTTGATTAAGTTGGCGTTCACTCCATGGTTTCTTTTTGAGTAAAAATATTATAGATTTTTAAATGTACTAGTTTTTTTTCTTATTTATTAAAAATAAATACTTTTCATACATGATCTCACGTACTATGATTAAATAATATTTTTTTGGTAAAGATAGTATGATTATAATAGGTAAAAATCATACACGAGATGTATTATTGTGTGCCTCATTAAAAACCTCCCTAAACCTAGTTGGAGGAAAAGAGTACACACAATAATACTTAGAACAATAAAGTCAATCTAAAGGATAAACATAAACAACAATACTCAATACCACAAACAAGATGGCTCATACTCCATCGTATCATGCTCCTCATCCTGAAGCAAACTCACTATACCAACCGAAGGAGAATTAAGATAACACACCTCAAAGTCCAAAGGAGTGGCCAATTTGGAAAAATAATCCTCCACCCGATTGCTATTACGGTTTCTAGTGTCCATCATCAATTTCAACCTAGATGATCTGTACAAGTCTCTCCATACATAAGACAAACAAGTAAGGTGAGAGATGATCACCTTGTCTAATTCCACGTGATGGTTGAAATGGTTTAGTCTGTGAACCATTCCATAAAATCTGTGATGAGACGGAAGACACACACTACATTATCAGATTACGCAATTGACCTGGTATACCCATATCAATTAGAGTATTCTCTATAAAGCTTCATTCCAACCGGTCATATGCCTTCTCCAAATCAATTTTTATTACCATCCAGCCTTTCTTCCCTGTTTTCCTACGCATAGAGTGAATGACATCCTGAGCAATGACGATGTTATCCATAATTTCTCTTCCCAATGCAAAGCTAGTTTGATTATTCGAAATCCAATCAGGCAATAAGGGTTTTAAATGATTAACAATAATCTTTGTAACTATATTATACACCACGTTACAAAGACTTGTATCATGGTTCTAAATAGCGGAATGTTAACACGATTGCGACCGCAAAATTGCGATTGCGCCGTCATCTGCAACCGCAATTGGAGAAAATCACGGTGGGCAATGGAATCACGACGATAGAGGGCTGCCGTGAACGCGAAATAATGTGATAACGTTTGTCGCGGCGATAATGGGACGCTATCCCCGTTATCAGGCCGTGATTGGGAAAAAAATAAAATTGGCCTTTAAAAGCCAGACAAAACAGGGAGAATATATTCCCCTGCTCTGCACTCTACAAAAGACAATGAAAACAAGTAAAAGTAATTAAAAAAATAAAAAGTAATCTGAAACCTGAATTGAAATATAATAAACATATACATTATACACTCAAAGAGCAAACCAAATTGCAAATTGCAAAGAGCTAATGAGAACTGGAAAATTAAAAAAAAAACAGAAAAGTAGAGAATAGTAGATTCAGGAGAAGACTCAGAAGAAGAGAACTGAGATTTTTTAGGAAACAAAAAGTGAGACTGAGTAAGAGTAACCATTGTGTCTCACTGTCTCTGTATGTTGAGCTTTGTCGTTGCAACCAGTGGTGGACTGAGGAGGACGTTGAGCTGAGTGGCCGAGCGGTTTGTATTTTGCAAGTCCATTTGACTTTTGAGAAGGTGAAAAGTGGCAAGAACTAAGAAGAAGAAGAAGGTAAATTAGGTATTAGATAATTTTTATAGATTTTTTAAGTTTGGTCCTTAATGTTATCCTAAATTCCTAATTTAGTGTAAATTTTAATTTTCATTTAATTTAATCATATATCCTAATTTAAATTATTTAATCAAAGTTTGTGACTTTATGCAATTTAAATCTAGTCTTAATTTTCATTCAATTTAGTCCCGAATGAATATACAAATTTCAATTTTTATTGAAATTGAAGCATGCCACCACGTGTTGAAAAGTTCTCGACTGAAGGATTAGAAGGTGCACCGAGTAGAGATATAGGTTGGCACTTTGGTGATCCAGATCCAAATTCGAAAGGAAATGTTGTATGTAAACTTTGTGGCAATGTTACGACATGAGGAATAACACGATTAAAAGAGCATATTGCTCATAAAATCGGTGAAGTTACACCATGCCCTAATGTCACTGGTATGTGATACTTTATAGTTATTTTTTTACATGTATACTTTATAATTATTTTTAAATGTTAACAATAAAGATTATACATGTCAAAATAAAAGATGGGTGAAGCGGTCTCTAAATTTTTTATATATGATCGGCTTTCGTTTCAATTAGCAACCTCGCCTTGGTTATATAACTTAATTCATGTATCAATGGAAGTTGGAAAAGGTGTAAAACTCCCAACACCTTATGAGATCTCAGATGTGTATTTGGTATCGGAGAATGAACAAGTTCGTGAATGGGTAGATGGATTGAAGATGCATTAGAAACAATTGGGTGCAACTCTGATGTGTGATGGTTAGACCAATAGTTTAAATCAAATTCCCATCTTAAACTTCTTTGTTTATTGTAGTAAAGGAACCATTTTTTGGAAATCTATGGATGTCTCGAGCGTTCATAGTAGAAATGTTGAATTCTACTACAATTTGTTGGATAAAGTTGTTAAAGAAATTGGGGAATAATATATTATCCAAATAGTGACTGACAATGAGGCAGCAATAAAAGCTGTTGGGAAAAAAGTTAATGTTGAAAAGAAACATCTTTATTGGACCTCATGTGCAGCTCATTGCTTAAATTTATGCCTTGAGGATATTGGAAAAAAATCTAGTGTAGCAAAAGTGATAGAGGAGGCGAAGAAAGTGACTTGCTTCATTTACAATCACATTTGGACAGTTGATTTGATGAAGTATAATCACGGTAAGCAAATTCTTCGACCTGCTCTTACTCGATTTGCTACTCATTTCATACAACTTGAGAAGATAACAAGGCAAAAACAAGTTGTGAGAGAAATATTTAAATCAAAGGTCGGTATTTTATAATTAGTTAATACAATTACTTAAATATAGAAATATTTAATGATTTTATTAGTTTCAATTTTCAAATAAGTTAAATTATATCATTGATTTACTTTCTTATAAAAATATAAGAATTCAGAGAATCAAAATGGGGGCAACAAAGTTAAGGCATGCTTGTGAAGCCAAAAAAATTGTTTTGGAAAAATATTTTTAGAAAAAAAGTCGTTGACGTCATAAAAATTTACGAACCCTTGGTAAAAGTGTTGAAGCTTGTGGATGGTACCAACAATAGATTTTATTTATTAGGTTGTTGATAGAACTAAAGGAGCAATTAAGGAAAATTGTCGATATCCACTGAGTATGAAAGAATTATTGACAATATATGAAATTTTATGCATTCCGACTTGCATTAAGTTGGTAAGATAAAATGTTTTGTATAATTAAGAGTTATTTTTTGTTTTATTATTTCAAGTCTCAGAATTTAGATTATTATCATTTGAGCATATTTTGATAAATTATGATTAGGTTATTTTCTCAATCTTCAATTTTAATTTGGGGTGGAGCATTCTGAGAATGTAATGGCGAAAACATTAGAAGGTACAAGATCGGTGAATGAAAGATTAGAACCTTCTATTGATGATTAAATCAAAATGGTTAATCAGGTTAGATTCAAGTATTATTATTTGTAACTTAGTTAAATGATTTGAAATTGAATTATTTTTTATTTTTATTCAAACTTTTATTTATGTAGATGTTACTATTTCGAAGTAAACATGATACATTCGGTACTCTACAAGCACAAAGAGCTTGGAAGCAAATGAATCCGGATAAATAATTGATTAAAATTATTTATTTTATATTATTTAATTATATTGTACATTTTGATGTTAGTTTAAAAATTTAAATAATATTATGCAGCTGAGTGGTGGATGATATATGACACATGTGCTCCTGAATTACAACGATTAGCAATTAAACTGCTTAATCAAACAACTTCTGCATCAAATTACGAACGAAACTAGAGCACATTCAGTTATATTCACACCAAATCAAGAAATAGGTTGAAATACAAATAACTTGAGAAGTTAGTGTTTACCTATTATAATATGAGGCTTAAAATGAGTCATCAAAAAATAATGAGCATTGATAATATAAACACTAGTTACAATCCTATCAGCCTTGATCATATTTTTGAAGATGTTGATCCATTATCAGAATGACTTCAAGAGAAAGAGAATCCATTGTTAGATGGTGAAGGTGTGTTGCCTATGGATACTTCAGATGATGAAATGAATGTTGGTGATCAATCTCAACAATAAAATTTATTTCATTCAAGTTCTAGTGCAACGTCAAATCAGAGTGGTGTTGGGTCTGATGGTGGTGGTCTAAGTCAAATTGATGACGATGATAGACAAAATGATTATGAAGGTGAAATTAGATATTCTGGTCGGTATAGAGAAAAATATGATGTTGATACCGATAGTGGATATTTTTGTGATAGGTCAGAATTCGGAAAAAAATATGTCTCATGCACCTAGTAGAGATAGAACTCATAGAAATGAACTCAGTGCTCGATCAAAAGGAAAAGAGAAAGCCACCAAAAAGCATACTTCTGAAGGTTCTTCTTCTAGCAGAAGATCGACTTCTTCCGTCAGAATTCATCTACTAACACTCATTGTTTTTATCCACCGAGATAATCTTTATATTTTCAACCTTCACATGGTTATTATCCACCATTTCTTAATTATGGTGTATCATATCAGCCTCAAATGTACCATCCATCACCAATGTATCACTCACCTCTATCTCACATGTATCCTCCTCCTCAAATATATCCTCCATCTCAATTATTTGAAAATGTTACCTTTTTTAGATATATTTTTGGACAAAGACAGTATAGACCAAGTGAAGACTGCTTTCAAAGTGAAGGTGAAGGATCTGATCTTCCTCTTCATTTCACTAATTGGCCCCATTTCTGAGATATGTTTTGCCACCAAAAAAATCTATTCTTCAATGCCATTTAATTAGCTAACTTTTTTAGGTTTTAATTTAATTTGTTCGATTGGTTTTAGATTTGAAGAGAGATATCCATAATGAAGATTGATGAACATCTTAACATAGTTAGATTACGTGAGGTATGTGTTGCTTTAATTATTTTACATCATACTTTTATGTTCTTGCTTACATTGTTGAGAATTGATATATATATATATATATATATATATATATATATATATATATATATATATATATATATGGGTAATTGTTCTATACACAAGCGCTTGTGGAAACTTTTTTACACAAGCGCCTTAGTTTTAGGGGTTAGGGACTTTGTTTAGGGTTTAAAATTTAGGGGTATAAGTGTAGTAGTTTTGAATTTAGGGATTGTTGATTGAATTTTGGGTTTAGGGTTAAAATTTAGGGTTTATAGGTTAAAACCTAAATCCCCACCCATATTACCCTAAAACAAAACCCTAACCCTAAACCCTAAATTCTAACCCTGATTCCTAAATTCTAAACATGAACCCTAAATTCTAAACCTTTACACTAAAACCCCTAAACCCTAAACCCTAAACACTAACCCTAAACCCTATAATTGAGGCGCTTGTGGAAATAAAAACTTTCCACCGCCAGTGTATAGGATATTAATCCTATATATATATATATATATATATATATATATATATATATATATATATATATATATATTATTCAGAATGTCATCATCATTAATTAATTTCCCTATATTGTCTTCGGGTTTGTAAAGTCTTCTATTTGGTTAAACTATATTATATATATGTCAATTTTCGTATAGAAATCATTTTAAAAATCATTAAAATGAATTCTCTTAGTTATAATTATATTTTAGGATAAGTGGTGTAAAATTTAAAAAAATTTACGACCGCAACCCAAAACTTTTGTTGACACCGACGCAAGCAACGAATCATGTGCCGCACATGATAATGGTGGAAATCAATCCCTGATCATATAGCCAATCTCATCCAATTCTGAAACAGTAAAAAGTTGGCAGTAAAAATCACGCACCATGGTCATCAATTCAGCTGAATCGGTACACCAACTGCCATCAGCACGCCTCGGCGTAGAAATCTTATTCGCTCGTTTACGTGCTAGTGTTGTAGCATGAAAATATTTTGTGTTTCTGTCCCCATGCAATGCCCACTGTGCACATGATTTCTGATGCTATAGACTCTCCTCCGGCTCAAGCACTATCAAAAACTTAAATTGCAGCTCAACCTTTAAATTAACTAGATACTCACAATGGGATCTTTGTACAGCCTTATCATTTCCCCATAGGTGAGCTAGAATTCACTTCTTCCTTTTACTAATGTGACCGAACACCTCACTACAAAAAAAATGTCCTATACCGACGGACACAAATCCGTCAGTAAAACACCAAAAATCCGTCGGTATAGGGTCTAAATATTTTTATCGACGGACAAAAAGGAAATTCCGACAGACAAAGTGTCGTCGGTAGTACGCTTGTCGGTACAAAGTTATACCGACAGACGAAACCGTTGGTATAGATATTCTGACCCTATACCGACGGACAAAACCGTAGGCATAGGTATTGGCTACCCCGACAAATTAGGGTATATATTCTGAACGGATTTTATTCGTCGGTATATATTACGGCTTTTACTGACGGTCTGTCCGTCGGTATAGGTTCTATCTGTACTGATGGTGCGTCCGTCGGTATAGGTTCTATCCGTATCTTTACTGACGCTTGTGTCCGTCGGTATAGGTATCATGTAAGATCTGTATAAAATATTTATACCGACAGTTATTCCGTCAGTATAGGTGTAATTGATATTTATTTGTTTTTTTAAATATTAATAATTATTAATACATTCCATTATTTTTATTTAATATTTATACCGACAGTTATCAAGAATACAATTGATAAATAAGAGAGAATCGATCACAATTGCAGTGTTTTGAGCCTAACGAAAACAATCAAACCCAGAAACATGAAACTTTGTTTCACTTTTTACAGAAATCTTTTCACAATTGCAGTGAAAACCGAACTTGACGGTACGAGTTCTCCACAGGTGGTCCCTCTGTGGAGCATAACAGAAACCAATCACACCACTGCATCGCAAAAAGAAAAAGAAAACAGAACTCAGAAGTCGGAAATGAGATAGACAGTGATTCTAAAGATGGTTCTGCAATTGATAAATGATAACGTATAAATTTTCCACTGACAAAGCATCATTTATATCTAAAAGAGAATAAATGGGAAAAGACAGCTTAATTAAATACCTTGGATAAGTTGGAACACTTGTCCATGCATAATGAACGGAACCCTTGAATGTTTCACGGCAAACAGAAATCATATCTTCAATTAAATGTGTATGAAGCCACATACTCTCTGCCATGTTACAAAGGACGCCACCAGGCCTTAATGCTTGAGCTATAGTCTCAAAAAATGGTTTTTCTACAAGCTCTTGAGCAGGACCTAAATTGCAAACAGAAGTCAAGTACCAAGTAAAAGCTCGAATTATGTTGAGTTTTATAAGAAAAAAAATACCGTGTACATTTTCTTTAAGAAACAATCAAACTAATTTCATGCTCCTAACCATGTTTTCTTTTACACCATGATAAAAGAAACAATAGTTTTGGTTTTGGTAACCTCATGCCACTAATGCTGTAAATAAATTTTTAACAAATCAAACATTGCAACGTACCTACAGGATCAGATGAATCAACAACGATCGCGTCATACTTCCCTTTTGGAACATGACGAAGAAAGTCAATAGATGTTAAGATTATATGCAAGTAAAGACTAAAAAACGTCAAAAACAAACATCTAGAACACTGACATCGGCTTTTGAACATAAATTTAACCTTATCATCGACAATTGTTCGCCATCCAAGCATCCTGTTTCCAGGGTACTTCTCAACAGATGAACTGCAGCAATAAGCTTGTTGTCAAAACTCTAGCATGCTAAGATCTTGCAAATTGAATTAGTCTAATCACATACTAGATAAGGCATTCCCACAGGCGTTTTCCATGCAAATTCCTTGTCTATTATGTTAATGATACCGGATCCCGAGATCAAAGTAAAAGCCTGTATCACTGTTTTATCAAACAACACTACTGCAACATTCTAAGTTACCTGAAAAGTGTCCATGTAGTAGACATCTCGGGATTCGGAGGAGGGTATCCTTGCTTGGCGAGTAGGTTCCGATATACGGGACCGACCGACGGCTTCCTGCCTAGTCCTTCCTTCCCATCCTCCACCTTAGCTGAAAAAACCTTCATGTTCTCCATGTACAGAAGCTGTGCAGGGAAAACTCTAGGCACTTAAAAGAGACTTCCAAAAGTCCATAAAAAACCAAATACAGTTCAACAACACAGCAACAAAGAGGTCAATGGAATGGAAAAGAAGAAGTCTTCCATCCTAATAAATTTCATTGAATATAACTCAATACCCTACGAAAATCACAATGTCTAACAAAGAAAATTCAAAGCCATGACTCATGAATGGTGCAATGTGTAAGAGGTATTCTCTAGTTCAACTCAAGGCTCCTAAGCTCTAATTCATAGAATAAATTACTATGATAAATTATACAAAAGAAATTAACTCACCAGGCCACATTAAACCATTTTACCAGCTGTATCTGGTAGTGATGAAAGAAAAAATAAAGATCAAACAGAGTAATTCAGGTAAAAAAATGAAAAAGAACGAAAAAAGATAATTCCATGATAAGGACCAGTGGAAGACTGAGATTCCGAGATAATTCAAAGATAAGGACCAGTGAAAAAAGATAATTCAAAGATAATTCAGTTGAATGGCATTTTGCCTCGAGCTCAGGGGCTGAAGCCCTGGCCTTCAAGCAACAAGAAGGGACAACCTTCTTCGAGCCATTCCCACTATTCACCTTCCCATCCATAATCTTCTGGCATTCCAAATCTCTTCCTGCGTCTTCCTCCATATATTATCTTTTTCTTCTTCGGCTCCAGCCTCTATATGTTGGTGGGACCGAGCGGCCTGAGGGATGACCGACGGCGACAAGGAGAACAGCGAGGAGAAGCACGAGGAGGAGGAGCACGAGCAGGGGGATTTAGGGATTTTTTAACTTTCACGATTGATTTGGGAATTTTAACTTTTGGAGGAATCCTAAATCGCAGAAACAATTAAATTACATGTAAAAATTTTAATCCCTTATATCGACGACCACAAATAACCGTTAGTCTAAACTAAACTTATACCGACACACACAAAATACTGTCAGTATATGGTTTACCTATACCGACACATACAAAAAACCGTCAGTATATGGTTTACCTATACCGACGGTCTCAGTACATCGTCGGTAAATATTACATCTATACCGACGCATTTTTGTTTTCCGTCGGTATATATTACATCTATACCGACAAATTCTGTATCCGTCGGTATACATCAGAACTTTTACCGATGGTGTTGTTTTCCGTCGGTATATAGTATCTATAGCAACGACTTGTGTCCGTCGGTATAACCTGGCGTCGGTATATGTACAATTTTTTGTAGTGCCTCTATATTTCATTTAGAAGCCGTCGTTTTGAAAGCATCAATATTTTCTTCAATAGAGCCATTTGTATCCTAGGAAGATCGTAGGAAGTCCTGGAATTGTGGGTGATCCTGCCAGGCTGCTATAATTCTAAACGGTCGATTAAGATTATCTTGGCTCCTGTCAGACAGTTGGATCAAAAGCGGGCGATGGTCTGAACCAATTTGATCAAAATGAACAATCCGCGATTCCAATAAATTAGAGTACCAATTTGAGTTTGCAAGGTAAGTTTTCCCTCGACCAGGTAAACCGCGGACTTTAAAAATTCAAGTCAATCGACCTTGTATTATGAATAAAGTCTTAGAATGAAGGACTGCCTTGCGGACTCGCATACACAGCCGTAAAGTGTACCCAACCTTGTCTATCATCTAAGTACACTCTGCCATTAATAAACTAATTGGATACATGTAAGATATCCATCTTCACCAAGTCTCTCCACAATAGCCAAAGTCCACCGCTAAAGTCACGAAATGAGTGATCAAAATCAAACTTGGAGATGACCCTACCAGCCCACCATGCAATTAAAAATTGTCTCGTCCAATACTTGTTCATGATTCCCGATCTCATCGAGCTGCTCAGATACTTGTCTCGCCCATTCAGCAACACCAGGCTCTAATTGCTTACGGATCTGCACCCCTTTTCTATTTACCTCCCACCCCGATATGATTAAATAATTTTTTGATGATTTTCAATGTCTCAATTTCTTCTTTTATTTTTATTATTTTCATTTTTAATTATCATTATTATATTTAAATAATTAAAATTGTTAGATTTTGAAAAAATTAATTTATGAAATTAAAAATTAGACGTGCAGAATTACATGCAATGCAGGTTACATAAAAAAAGTTAATATATTTTCAAAGGTCCTTTTATTATTTCAAAATTTAAATTTTAAACCTTATATTATATTTTTACAAAATTAAATCTCTATACTGTTTCACCAAAAAAAAAAACTATTACCAACCATGGGGAGTCACATTTAGCTTTTCCATTTTGGTTCTACTATAGCCTCATGATTCTTGCCTCAAAGAGCATACATTTCTGAAAATTTTAAAGAAAATAATTTCTTCGCAACTATATTTATTCAAATTATAATCAAAATCAGTAAAATCCAAGTGAAAGCATTCTTCTCCAACTTCATCATACAAGAAGCTGCATATTTCTCAGATCAATCCTTCAAGCTCCGTGCACTCCAAAATCTATATATATATAGTGTAGCAGTACAATAGACATAAATGTAAAATGATATAGCTTCACAGAGTTGGAATTATGGAAGGTGATTTACAGATTGTTCAAAGTTCAAACCCCTTCTTTCTTGCCCAAGCACTGATATTGATACTGATGTGCTCTAACATTGTCTTTCTTCCTCTTCTGGTACAGGAAACCTCCCACCCCAATAACACAAGCACCAACCAAGACACCGGCCACTGCTCCGTTCGCTCTGTTCCAAGAATCCTCCTCTTCTTTGTAAGGCTCCACAGGCTCATCTTCTGCCCTGTAGTTGAATGGCAAGATTGTATGCTGATTACTTGTTGGAGCTGTATTGTATGTGTCGTCGTTCGAAGGAGTCGATTGCATGGTGGGGTCTAATTCGGGGTACGAAAGTGCCTCGGACGGTGTGGGGACGACATTGTTCGGTTGGGAGCTGTAGTCATTAAGTTGAGGTACATTTTCGGATACCATGTTGGAAGGAGGAGGAGACTGATTCTCTTGAGTGAAACTTCCGTCATCCGAGGTTTCGAAAGCCGGGGTGTTGATGTATGCAGGGGAAATAGAAGGAGGAACCAATGTATTCTCTTGAGAAACATTATTTCCTTCCTCTTTGGTTTCAACAGTTGGAGGCAGAGATGTGTTTTCTTGAACAAGATCTTCAATGCTACTCTCCTTGGTTTCAGCAGCTGGAGGATCGGCATTCGAAAAAGGGACCGATGTATTCTCTTGAGAGACGCTATCCATATCTCGGGTGTCAAGGATCGAATTATCAACGATCGAAGGAGAAGGAGAAGGAGAAGTGGGGATATTGTTATCACCTTTGGTTTCAACAGTTGGAGGCAGAGATGTGTTTCCTTGGACAATATCTTCAATGCCACTCCCTTTGGTTGGAGGATCGGCACTCGAAAGAGGGACGGACGTATTCTCTCGAGTGTCAAGGACCGAATTATCAACGATGGAAGGCGAAGGAGAAGTGGGGATATTGTCATCACCTTTGGTTTCAACAGTAGGATCAGCATTGACAGATGGTGAAGATGCAAGCTGTTGATCAAAGACATTTTGTGCACCTTTGGTTTGAACATCAGTTGTCAGATTAGAATTGGAAAGAGTGGAAACATTCTCTCCGGGAAGGGTTTCGTTGGATCCGGTTACGATATCTGTAATGTTGGGGTTTGCAGATTGTGATGCTGTTGGAGCAATTTGCTGGGATGAATCTGCAGAAATACTACAGTTTACTAACAATGAGAGCACTATAAACAAACAGAAACATACTTGTTTTGGCATGGTTGGGATCTCAGAAATTGTGAAATTTGCCAAGATATGCAACGGAAGTCTTTAATGTCTGGAGTTGTACAACACCGCGCATTATATAAACAAGTTTTGGTGAGATTGTTTCAGCATGAAAAGATTGCCATTAATAATTCTTCAATATCAGGGTTTAATGAGGGCTAATACCATTAAGACCTGTTCTTGTTACAAGAAATTTCCCGAGAGAGAAAGGTGGCATGAGACAATGACCTTAACACATGCAAATATATGAAATCCCTAAATTCAATCTTCTGCGGGTTTATATTCTTCAGATTCAATCTTAGGATCCAATTTGTTTTGCCATTAAATACAATTATAACTATATAATATAAATGTTGTTATAAAAAACTATATAATATAAGGATTAATATCCTATACACTGGCGGTGGAAACTTAAAGTTTCCACAAGCGCCTTAGTTTTAGGGTTTAGAGAGTTAATTTAGGGTATAGGGTTTAGGGGTTTAGGTGTAGGGGTTTAGAATTTAGGGATAGTTGTTTCAATTTAAGGTTTAGGGTTATAATTTAGGGTTTATAGGTTAGGGTTTAGTTTTTAGGGTAATATGGTGAGGATTTAGGTTTTAACCTATAAACCCTAAATTATAACCCTAAACCTTAAATTGAAACAACTATCCCTAAATTCTAACCCTCCACACCTAAACCCCTAAACCCTATACCCTAAACTAACTACCTATACCCTAGAATTAAGGCGCTTGTGGAAACTTTAAGTTTCCACCGCCTGTGTATAGAAAATTTATCCATAATATAAATGCTCAGAAACACAATCCTTTTCATATAACAAGCGCAGCAGGTTTTATTATTATTTTTATTTAGTCGGCGGCGACACCGGTTTTGATGTTGGTTGCCAACCGACAGATCTATTTTTTTTTTATTTTTTTTCTTATTTTTTAATAAAATTAACTTTGTCCTTGTGACACGTTTATTTATGTTTTTTGGCATGTTTTTTCTTCTTCCTCGGTCATTTGGTCGTTCTTTTATTTTATGTTTTTTATGGTCGAATTTGACGATGTTACGACTGATCAAGATGACGTTTATTTGTAATCTTGCTGATCTTCCATGCTCTAGACCCTCAGATTGAATTTGTATACGCGGTTTGCGCTCGTGGATAGTTTCTCACGACGCTTGGCTCTGATGTGCGTTTCTCGGTGGTCTTTCAATAGCTTAATCCCTTTTTGCGGTTCATCTGTCGATGCAGTCAGATTTGTTCGTGTCTATTTTTCGTTCAAGTTATTTGGATGGGTTTTTAACCTTTTTCATATATGGTCCTTGTATGATCTAAAGTGACTAATTTTAGGGGAAATGTCCATATTATATATTTACTTTACGATGATAATTGTGTGTGTGTTCAAAGGCACTATGGGAGCCGGAGGAGCCCGGCCCCCAAGCTTTTAAAAATTTAAAGTTTATCCTGTTGAAAATTTTAAATATTTCAATTTGGCTTCTATAATTTTTTAAAAAATTATTATGTTTTAAATTTTTTTAAATATTTTTAATTAAGTTATCTTCTAAATTTTAAATTGTTCTGATTATGTTTCAAAAATTTTAAAGCTTTAGTTAAACACATTTTTTGAAAATTTAAAATAAACCCTTCAATTCTTTTGAAAATTTTAATTTAGGCCTTCAAAAATTTTAAAAATTTCAAATAAGCTCCCCAAATTCTATTGTCAAGATCTGGCCCTATAAATGTTTGTAATTATATCTAACTTTTATATATTTTTGTGAGAAGTTTAATTCATTTCACATTAATTAGAAGATCTCAGTATGGAAATTAATTGATGAAAAGATAATGAACTGAATCTAAACTCCGGAGTTCATATAGGTATTGTTTGTTAAAGAGAGATTTGAGCTAAAATTAGAGATTTGACTGGTCAAACTGCTAATTTGAATGTTTGATAAAAAGCGGATTGAAATAATACTTTTTTAAAATTAGAGGTTTTGACATAAGAGTTATAAAGACCTTTTTACCCTTAACAATTATAAAAAATATCAAAATAACCTTAATTTAACATTTTTATTTTAATTCTTTAATCTCACGTATTTACATTGTGACATTTGTAAACTAATAATATTTTTTCTTTTTACTTTTTATTCTCACACATTTATATTTGTATTTAAATTTAATAATTAATTAAATTGTATTAAAAATAATTATATAAATAATATATTAATATATAGACATCCTTCAAATATGCTTAGTAATGTTATATTAAAAAATATTTTTCATAATCCAATTAATATTAATAGATACAAAATATTGATAACTAATAAACTATTCAAACAAGTATCGAATATAATCATGTCCTTATATGTCATTTTGCTTGTTTAAATAGTCAAAAAGCTATCAGCTATCAGTTAATTTTACCAAACATTTTTATACAATCAGCTAATACAATCTACTAGTCAAATCAACTAATACAATCAGCTATCAGCTAATATAATCTGTTATCTGCTAATTGACAAACAGGTCCATAACTTTTTCATTGAATTCTAAAAGTTTTATTCTCAATTTGTTTTGGTTAAAAAAAACAAATTTTACATTTAAGATAGTATTATTATAATTAATATAATATCTTTCCTTAAATACAAACATTATCTCATTTGGATACATCAATCTCAATTTTTTATTCAATTATTGCATAATCATTTTTTATAGTGAATAAGTATTTTATATAATTTGTAAATTTAGTTAACATTTTACTATATTAAATATGATAACTAATAATATTATCTATTTTATTGATGTATTACATTAAAATATCATATTTTAATAATTTTTAGAAATATGTAAATGATATATTTACTTAACATATAAAAATGTTATACAATGAAAAGATAATATTTACCACTTATAAAATAGAATAGTAAAAAAATTTCATAAAGTGAAGACTACCATTGAAGTCTTATATAGGGTGAGCAAAATTCAATTCCACTTGGAAATATACAAAAATTTATATTTCAAGTTAATCAAATCGGGTTATTCAAATTTTCAAATCAATTTAAATAAGTAATTTGATTTTCGAGTTGAATTTTTAAAAGTCGGATATATCAAAAATCAATTAACAAATTGATGTAAATATTCCTTTAAGTCCTTATCAATTTCAATAATAAGCTAGATGGTCCTCCTAATAAAAAATTCAAAATAATCTCCAAATATATAACAATTTCCATAAATTTATATCATACACATAAAAATCTTAAAGAATTATAAAATATCTAGAAACAAATTAAGTTATCTATTCATTAATTCTCTAGTTAATTGAAGTTTTAATAGGATTAAACATTAAACAAAAATGCATTTATCTATGTCTAATTATTTAATTCACCGTAAGTAGAATTTTTTCCATAATTGATCTTCTAAAAGATGTCACATATCACTTTTAGAGGCCCTAAACTATAAATTCTAAATTTTAAAACATAAATTATATACTTTAAATCATAAGATTTATTCTCAAACCTTAAAACCTGACCATTAACACTAAAATTCTAACCTTAAACTCTAAAAAAGACACTTGTAAGAATTTTTTTCATCGACAGTGCATATGATACTAATCATTTACGAATAAATTAATTTCATATCTTATTTCTTAAATAAATAATTTAGCGCTTCCCTTTTGATCAAAGTGATAGATTTGAGATTTTGAGAGACATTAAAAAAGAAGAAGAAACAACTCATCAGTGATAGACGCAATGACAAGGTACATTAAACTCCTAATAAGATAATATAGATTCAAATTTTAAAAATGATCTTGTTAAAAAGAAAAGTGATGAGTCTACCACGTGCGACGAACATTGCTGAACACCACTAACGATGAACACCATTAATTTTTTTTTAAATTTTAAAAATTTAAAGGACTAAAATTATAATTAAAATTATCTCTTTAAAAAATAAAAATCAAATTTAATAATCACTTTATAATATTTTTTAATAGTTTAGAATCAAATATACCCAATTCTCCTAAACCCTAACAAAATCAATCTCTTAAAAAAATAAAATCAGTTTATAATTTTTTAATAGATTCGAGTCAATCTCAAAGCATCCTTGTTTCCTTATCGATACCCAAGTAGTCCACACCAGAATCACCTAAAACAGAAACCCATTCATGAGAAAAGTTCAACTAGATCAGGTAAACAGAACACAGAACCGAAATAGGCTAGTTTAGGAATGAAATCTCACTGTGGAATGACTGGGTTGATGACTGTCGTTGCGGTCCAAACTCCTTTATATCTGTAGCGGTTGAATGAATGATTAGAAATTCTGTGCTTGGCAACAGGATGAACTTGAATACTGTTTAAAACAACACATGACATGCATGTGCGATTGATTTGGGTATATTTGATTCGAATCTATTCAAAAATTATAAACTGATTTTTATTTTTTTTGAGAGATTGATTTTGTTAGGGTTTATGAGAATTGAGTATATTTGATTCTAATCTATTAAAAAATATTATAAAGTAATTATTAAATTTGTTTTTTATTTTTTTAAGAGATAATTTTAATTATAATTTTAGTCCTTTAGATTTTTAAAATTTAAAAAAAATTAATGATGTTCATCGGTAGTTGTGTTCATCAATGTTCGTCACCCGTTGTAGAATTTTCCAAAAAAAAAAGTCACAGATTACAAAACATAGACCGTAAACTAAACTTGAACTATAAATAAACAAATGCTTTTACTAAAGCATATTTTTTTTCTATGATGTAAGAGTAACTAGACCAAAAAAAAGGGGTAACATTGTTGTAGAAGTAACATTTTGAATTGTAATTAATAAACAAAAGTGACATAATAGATAAAGTATTAATATAAAGTGTTACTTGAATAATATATCAAAGAAATTGAAATTTTAATTCATTAATTTTTATTAAAATGTAAAATTATCTAGAGAAGAAATGGCAATACAATTACTTTTGTATTCCATATTATCCTGCGGCGAGTACGGGTTGGATTTTTTATCTATTCGAATTTAGTCCAAAAATATAAAAAAATTATTTGAATTCGACTTCAATTCAATTCTCATTTTCTCAATAAAAGTAAGTGTTTTTTCATTGCATCCGATCTTTGTTGGTTCTTTCATGTTCATCATTGATCGGCAATGCATGAGATAATTTATTTACAGAATTTGTATGCTTAATTTGATTTAAAAGACCCCTAATTTTACCGTTATTTTAGCCCTTGGTTTTCTTTTGTTATTCTTTGGTTCAAATAACTCTGTTTTCTTGAACTCGATAAAAATGTCACAATGATTAAATTGTAAGTATGCCCATTTCACCACATATATAAAGAAAAAACACATTCCAAAATTTATAAAATAATAGGAACCGAAATAAAACCCATTGAAATAAAGCAGTTGATTTTATAAAATTTTCAACCATAACTTAAAGAAACACACGCGAGAATAATGATGGGCACATTGAAAAGAAGTGCCACATTCAGAAAAAGCACCACAATTTACAAATTCAATGGTCTGAAAAAGCCTCTTCACCACATTGATAAAACCTAATTCAACTCTCCAAGAAAGAACTTGTGGCTGCAGAAGAAGCTTTGCTTAAATCACATGGCAGAGCTGCTCCTGAAGGAACCAAGAGCTTTAACAGCACCTGCCCTCAGGACAAACTGGTGATAGATTGCAGCAATAGCAGCACCAATGAATGGACCAACCCAGAAAATCCACTGCAACAACAATTCCCAACATTACAACTGGTTGCACAAGCATCAAATCTAGATTTTTAAACCACAACTAGTCCAAGGTTCTTACGTGGTCATCCCAAGGCTTGTTCTGGTTGAACATAACAGCTGCTCCGAAACTACGAGCCGGGTTGATACCGGTGCCGGTGATAGGAATAGTTGCCAAGTGAACCATGAACACAGCAAATCCAATCGGAAGTGGTGCCAAGACCTTAAATTAAAATACAAAAAAAAAACTAATTAGTAGCTAAGAACAAACATACTAAGAAAATTGCAGACTAATTGAGACATACAGGGATATGGGAGTCTCTAGCATTCCGCTTGGGATCAGTTGCGGAGAAAACAGTGTAGACAAGAACAAAGGTGCCGATGATTTCAGCTCCCAAACCAGTTCCAGTGCTGTATCCATCAGCAAGACTGTTGGCTCCTCCTCCATACTGATTATAATATGACTTCTGGAATGCCTTCACCAGCCCACACCCACAAATGGCACCCAAGCATTGAGCAGCCATGTAAAATATGGCTCGAACCAACGACACTTTCCTAGCCAAGAAAAGCCCAAACGTCACTGCCGGGTTGATGTGTCCTCCTGTATACATATAATTGGCCTTAATTATTAGAAACATACACCCTTTTCAATTTTCATCAAACACATGATGTGAAGAGATTTTGAAACTTACCAGAGATACCAGCAGTGCAGTAAACAAGGATGAAGATCATGCCACCAAAAGCCCAAGCAATGCCAAGAATGCCAACACCGCCACAATCGTCACCGCCCTTAGTCGTGTCGACCTGGCTCTTGTATCCGATCACCGTCAACACGGTGATGTACAGGAACAAGAGCGTGGCGATGAACTCGGCGATCACGGCTCTATAGAATGACCACTTTGTTAACTCCTGGGCGTCCACAAATGGAGCCGGAGGAGGATCATGGTAGTCCTTGGCTTGGAACTCAATGCCCTTACCCATACTCTCTTAGAAACTTCAAATGCCAAAGTAATCAAAGAGATTATTAGAATTTGTGTTTGTGTGATGGGGAAATGGAGAAGATGTGTTGTATATATATACGGGGTGAGTGTGTTAAATTAACATATAGATGTGCCGCCCCATATTCCTAAAGATATGCTTTATTATGTTGTTTCAAAAAAAAAAGATATGGTTTATTATGTTGTCGGAGACCCCACCATGACTCTGTACTGTTTTGATTCTTCGGCTCCCTCCTAGTTTCCAGTTGGTTCTATTTCTTGAAAATTAAAATTACGTCTATTTTTTATCATGTTCGAATCATACGATCCTCAACCACAACAGAATATTTGTGTAATTTCAATTCTCCATTTTTTTACAACAAATTTCCTTTATTCTAATTTAATCTTCCTATGTTATGTTTCATTTAATTTGATTCTATGACTGTCAAATTCTTTCCATCAATTCTTTGATTTATTTATATTTCTATCAGTATTATACTAAAAATCTCTTCTTAAAACAATAATATTATAATATATTATATAATTTTAGATGATATTTGATTTATTAAATAACATTATAAATCTTGCTTACACAAGTAAAAAAAATAAGAAATATATTGTATCAAATATAGTTAAAATAATCGCTTAAATAAGAATCAATTAATATAATAACATCATAAATAATTATATTTAAATTTAAGTATAAACTTAAATAAATATATTAAATTTGACTCAATTTAAAAAAACTTCAAATAACATTTAAATGATAGAATAATCTTCAACTATCTTATTGTTTTCAGGATGAGTCTACCACGTGCGACGAACATTGCTGAACACCACTAACGATGAACACTGATGAACACCATTAATTTTTTTTAAAATTTAAAAAATCTAAAGGACTAAAATTATAATTAAAATTATCTTTTAAAAAATAAAAATCAAATTTAATAGTTATTTTATAATATTTTTTAATAGGTTAGAATCAAATATACTCAATTCTCCTAAACCTTAACAAAATCAATCTCTTAAAAATATAAATCAATTTATAATTTTTTAATAGATTAGAATCAAATATAGCCAACTCTCCTAAACCTAAACCCTAACAAATTCAACTAGATGCCGCTAGATCAAACTGCAGAAGATTGTTCTCTATTTGATGTCCTCCTATCACTATCGATGTCGTGGTTTCCGATCCTCATTTTATAATCCTAACATTATTAAATAAATTTAAGGTTGAATTTGTTAGGGTTTAGGTCTAGGAGAGTTGAGTATATTTGATTCTAATATATTAAAAAAATATAAATTGATTTCTATTTTTTAAGAGATTGATTTGTTAGGGTTTAGGAGAATTGGGTATATTGGATTATATCCTATTAAAAAAATATTATAAAGTAACTATTAAATTTGATTTTTATTTTTTAAGAGATAATTTTAATTATAATTTTAATCCTTTAGATTTTTAAAATTTAAAAAAATTAATGGTGTTCATCGTTAGTGTTGTTCAACAATGTTCGTCATCTGTTGTAGAATTTTCCATTGTTTTCATTTGATTGAACTCGATTATATTCACCCTAATTATAAGTAAAATATTATAATTTTCCAATTTTTTTTCTTTTTATTAATAAGACAAAGGATAATATATATATATATATATATATATATATATATATATATATTTGAACATGGATAATATATTTTTTTGGGAAAACTACACCAGTGACCACCGAAGATATTGGGGATACCTATTTGAACCACCGAACTAAAAAAAACGTTAATCACACCACCAAACTTATTAAATCGACCTATTTGAACCACCCTCCGTTAAAAAAATAACGTCAAGGCTGAGTTGGCTGTTAAAAAGTTAACGACAAGGCTGACTGGCCTTTATTTTTTTCCACGTCTGAAAAACAAACATTTATTAAATTAAAAAACATTAAAAGAAATATATTGAAAACTTAAAAGTCCGATTAATTAACCCAAAACACACTCATATGTTTCATTAGAGAGAATTTATTTCGACATTCAGAGAGAAGAGGGGAAAATCTTGGTGTTTCGACGTTTGAAAGAGAAGAGGCGAAAATCCTGTGTGTTTCGACGTTTGAAGAGGGATTGAAAGAAGAAGGATTGCGAGAAGGAAGAAACTAACATCGAAATAGTTTGGGTTAATCGCGAACGAGAGAAACAACATGTGTTATACGGTAAGTTTATCTTTTGTTTTATTTTTTGAAAAATTATTTTCAATATTAAGGTTAGGGTTTTTTAAGGTTAGAGGTTTTTTGTTTGTATTCGGGGTTTATATTAGGGTTAGGGAGTTTTTGTTTGTAAATATATCAGTGACAGTAAAATTAGGGTTAATATATCAGTCACAGTAAAAAAATTTCGAAATAATTAGGAGTTTTTTGTTGGTAAATATGCAGATTTAGTATACCAATTAGAGTTTAAAATAAGATTAGGAGTTTTTCGAAATACTATTAAAATCTTATATCGATTAGGGTTAGTTAAAATAATATTAGGGTTGATATATGAAGTTGGGTTAGATCGATATTAGGGGTTTAGTGAAAGACCAACTTTATCATTGACAGTAAATTAATATAAGAGTTAATTGGTTGCGATAGAACTAATTTAGGGTTGAAATTAGGGGTTAGTTAAAATGAGATTAGTGGGAATGTTGTGACAATAAGTTAAATTTAGGGTTAATTGTTTTTTTTTAAAAGGTTCATTGGTTGTGACAGAACTGGTTTAAGGTTGTTTTTTGTGCTTTTATCTGTTGCTTTTTGACTTTTTGTTACGCTTTTTTCATGCTTGATTATTATATGATATGTAGAGTTGAATTTCATGCATATGTAGAGTTGAATTTCATATTATATGTGGTGCTGAATTTTATATTATATGTTGTGGGGTCCTTTTGTCATATGTGCATGTGTTGTAGTGTTAACATGTTGGTATATGTGCCTTCATTTTTTAGTGGTCCTGCATATTGGTTTGGATGATAAAAGTAGGTGGGATTGGTATATGTGCATTCATTTAGTGGTTCTGCATAGAGTATATTTTAGTGGTCCTGAATGTTTGTATATCTATATTTTAGTGGTCTTGCATGTTGGATGATAAAAGTAGTTGTCTTGTAGTGTTGTAGTTGATGGTAATAATTAGGATTTCATATATATATGTAATATGTGATCTGCTTGGTTGTTTTTGTTGCTTTGTTTATATTTAATTAGTTTATTTTCTAATACTGTTTTTATATATTGACAGAACAAAATTCATCCATGTTTACCCTAGTTGTTCACTATAGTGGCCACTTTCTACAGACTCGAAAGCTGGTATATAGTGGTCAGTTTATTGATTATTTTGATAATTGTGATGTGGATGAAATGAGCATCTTTGATGTTATTGCTATGATTGGAAGATTAGGATTAACTTGTACAATGAAGATGTATTGGCAAGTCTCTGAAAATTCATTTGAGGTTAAAGCTTTAGCTAGTGATAATGATGTTCTAGAGATGCTTAGCAAATTACCTAGAAATCATTATGTTCACATCTACTTGGAGGAGGTTAGACCCTATCAAAGTAATGCTACTAGTGTAGAACTTGAAATGAATGCTGACTCTAATTCTGAAGTTAGGGTAGACTTTTCTGAGAAATCTAGTGATGATCATAATGTGGATGAAAACATTGGTAAACCAGAAACAAATGATAATGTTTCTGTGTCTTCTGAGATTAGGGTAGACTCTAATTCTGACTCAGAAGACATTGACTATGAAGTTGATAAATCAACTACCTATGAATCTGGTTTTAGTGATAGTGAGGATGACCTTGAAGATGGTACTTTTTCTAAGGGTGTGGGTGATAATATGACTAAAGAATGATCATATAAACCTAATGTGGAGGGCAGTGATGAAGTTAGGGTTGATAGTGAACCTGATAGTGTAAATTTTGAATCATTTCACAGTTTAGATGAGTCGGATTCAGATGGTCAACATAAAAAGCCTAGATATCCTGAATTCAATACCACTGTAGACATTTTCAATCCAGTTTTGTTGGGATGTGTGGGGCTCGATTCGATCAACCAATTATGCTCACCAAGTGGTGGAGAGGTGGATATTTGGGTGGAAGGGTTAAGGAAGCTAAAAAGAATATTGACACAAAGATTTATAGTGGTTCGGCCTTCTAACAAGCACCTACATCCACTACCTTAGCCTCCCACTAAGGATTTCACAATCAATCCACTAATTGATTCGTCCCCTTTTCTAGGATTAGGAGGAAACCCTTACAACCGATCAAGCTTCTACCCAAGCCTTGATCAAAACCCTCTTTTACAAAGAGACAAATGAAAGCAAACTTAAACCCTCTAATAGGTGTTTGTTTGCACAATTAAGCACTCACCCAAAACCTAAAACACTTGAGCAAGTTTGACAATTTTGGCTCACTAGTGTTTGTCTATACAAGAAATGACACTTTAAGCACTAAGACAATTTCTTGATCATTTGTTGATTGACAATTGAAGCATTAGTCTTCTCTTGATGCTTGGGGGTCCCTTTTATACTCCCAATTGAGTTTATAGCCGTTTAGGACCGTTGGGGATGAATTGGAGCCGTTGAGGACTTTATTTCCCTTCATAAATGTTGTTCTGCAGCTACCAGTATCAATACACGTGGAACGGTATCGATACGGCCTTCTTGAAGAAATAGCCGTTGGGCTCTTGCCAGCACAGGGGTATCGATACACGTAGAACGGTATCGATACGACCTTCATAGGAACTAGCCGTTGAGCTCTTGCCAGCTGAGGCGTATCGATACGCTTGCGGGCGTATCGGTACGGGTGCACATTTAAATGGTCGTTGGGAAATAGCCGTTGGGGTAGTTGAAATGGGATCGGTACGCTGACGTGGCGTATCGAAACGACCCCGGTCCGTATCGATACGCTAAACCCTCGTATCGATACGGGTTTTGACAGTGGCCAAACTGGGCCAAAAAGGTATCGGTACGGGTACAACCGTATCGATACTGGTGACTTGAAAACACAAGTTTGGCTGTTTAAAACATGAAAAAAACTTTGCCAAAAACCTCTTAAAATACCTCAAACATAAATTCAAGTTGTTTGGACTTAAAACCAAGTTTTAAATTCTTTTCAAATTAGTCCAAAACATTTTTCAATTATTATATCAAAACATAAGTTCTACAATCTCCCCCTTTTTGATATAATAAAACTCACTTGAAAAATTGTTTGGGTTTCTCCCCCTTTAACTTTAAAAATGTGAATAAGAGATTAAGTATATGAAATCAAATAAAGCTCCCCCTTATTCAATTGAAAATTCAATTTTTCAAACCAATTTCTCCCCCTTTTTGTTATATCAAAAAGAATTTAAAATGACATTTAAGTTCAAGATAACATAGGAGGCAAAAAAAAATTGACACACTTAAAATTTTGGTTTTAAAATGGCTCCCCCTTACTCAAAGCATCATCAAAATGTTAGTCCAACATAAATGATCATCTAGTTGAATTTAAATTAAAATAAACAAATAAAAGCAAAAAAAAACAACTAGAATTTTACCAACACTTGAATTTAAGGGAGGATGTGAAGCCTTCCTTCTCCAAGTGTTCTTCTTTGTGTGTATGGAGCTCCCCCTCAATGTTTGACTTGTTGAACATCTCCATCACACCTACAATAGACAATCAAGTAATTTTTGGTATCCAAATTGCTTTGGATCTATAAACGTTAGTTGCACAAAATTTAGTCCCCTTAGGAATCCATTTTTCAATTTCATCCTTTTTAGTTGAAGTGGTTAGTCCTTTTGGGACCCAAACACTTCGAAAACATTTTCTATTCACAAATCTAGGGGCACTAGATTGTCTAACATAAAAATTTGATTTTCCAAAATTGTTTTTCTTTTCAAGCTCTTTGGAAATCAAATCCTTTTCTACTTGAACATTTTGAAGAAATTTTTGTAAATCAAGACATTTTAGTTCAAACTCTTCAAGTTTTGCTTCAAGTTCAAGTTTGGTTTTAGAAAGCAAATCATTTTGAATTTTTAACTTTGAAATCAATTTATTGTTTTTTAAAATGTGGCTTTTAAAATCTAAAACCAATTCATCATAGGCATCTTGTAATTCATCAAAAGTGTAAGAACATGAAGTAGATGAATTAGAAGTTACCCTTGAATCTTCTTCGATGGCCATAAGGCAAAGGTTGGCTTGTTCATCGTCGGTGGAGTCCTCATCACTCCAAGTAGCCACATGTGCCTTCTTCTTATGGCTTGAAGTGCTTGCCCTCTCCTTTCTTTTAGGTTCTCGTTCAAGCTCTCTCAAAGCTTTCTTCATGAAAGGGGCACACTTCTTGAAGAGATGAACTATCTCTTCACCTTCATCCTCCTCTTCACTTGTGTAGACATGATGACAAGTGGAGGATTTGAGGGCCATGGCACTAGCATTGATGCCAAGCCCTTTGATTTTCTTCTCTCCCATAGCTCTTATTTCTTCCCTCTTCTTCTCATCCTCCTTGTTCTTCTTCATGATTTGATGAGTAAGAAGTGACCCCATGAGTTCATCAAGCTTCAAGGTCTTCAAATTTTTGGCTTCGATGATGGCGGTCCTCTTTGAGTCCCAAGACTCGGGAAGTGAGTAGATGAGCTTTCGAACAAGCTTCTCCTCTGGGATGGCTTCTCCATAACCTTTAAGACCATTTGTGATGGTGGAGAACCGATCAAACATCTTCTCGATGTTCTCTTCCGGATCCATTTTGAAGTTCTCATACTCCAAGGTTAGGAGCCCAATCTTGGTCTCCTTGACTTCGTTTGTCCCCTCGTATGTGACTTCAAGCTTGTCCCATACCTCCTTGGCACTCTCACAAGAAGACATCTTCTCATAGATGGATGGACCAAATGCACAAAACAAGATGTGCAAGGCTTTGCAATTAAGCTCCATCTTCTTGCGATCGTCGGCACTCCACTCCGCTTTACTTCTTTTAGGCACGAACGTACCATCTTCAACTACATCCCATAACTTGTAATCTTTTGATTTGATGAAGAATTTCATCTTTGTCTTCCAATGGGCGTAGTGGTCTCCGTCAAAGAAAGGTGGTTTGTCTATGGATTGCGCCATTTGAGCCGGTTGATGAAAAAGTGATCGAGCTTGCCGGATCTTCTCAATAGGATGTGAATCCTTTTCGATTGAGCCAAGCTCTGATACCAATTGTTGGGATGTGTGGGGCTCGATTCGATCAACCAATTATGCTCACCAAGTGGTGGAGAGGTGGATATTTGGATGGAAGGGTTAAGGAAGCTAAAAAGAATATTGACACAAAGATTTATAGTGGTTCGGCCTTCTAACAAGCACCTACATCCACTACCTTAGCTTCCCACTAAGGATTTCACAATCAATCCACTAATTGATTCGTCCCCTTTTCTAGGATTAGGAGGAAACCCTTACAACCGATCAAGCTTCTACCCAAGCCTTGATCAAAACCCTCTTTTACAAAGAGACAAATGAAAGCAAACTTAAACCCTCTAATAGGTGTTTGTTTGCACAATTAAGCACTCACCCAAAACCTAAAACACTTGAGCAAATTTGACAATTTTGGCTCACTAGTGTTTGTCTATACAAGAAATGACACTTTAAGCACTAAGACAATTTCTTGATCATTTGTTGATTGACAATTGAAGCATTAGTCTTCTCTTGATGCTTGGGGGTCCCTTTTATACTCCCAATTGAGTTTATAGCCGTTTAGGACCGTTGGGGATGAATTGGAGCCGTTGAGGACTTTATTTCCCTTCATAAATGCTGTTCTGCAGCTACCAGTATCGATACACGTGGAACGGTATCGATACGGCCTTCTTGAAGAAATAGCCGTTGGGCTCTTGCCAGCACAGGGGTATCGATACACGTAGAACGGTATCGATACGGCCTTCATAGGAACTAGCCGTTGAGCTCTTGCCAGCTGAGGCGTATCGATACGCTTGCGGGCGTATCGGTACGGGTGCACATTTAAATGGTCGTTGGGAAATAGCCGTTGGGGTAGTTGAAATGGGATCGGTACGCTGACGTGGCGTATCGAAACGACCCCGATCCGTATCGATACGCTAAACCCTCGTATCGATACGGGTTTTGACAGTGGCCAAACTGGGCCAAAAAGGTATCGGTACGGGTACAACCGTATCGATACTGGTGACTTGAAAACACAAGTTTGGCTGTTTAAAACATGAAAAATCTTTGCCAAAAACCTCTTAAAATACCTCAAACATAAATTCAAGTTGTTTGGACTTAAAACCAAGTTTTAAATTCTTTTCAAATTAGTCCAAAACATTTTTCAATTATTATATCAAAACATAAGTTCTACAAGTTTTTAAGGTGGGCTTACTGTTTGCAACAAAACAAGTATTGAGGGAGTCTATTAAGATGTATAACATCAAAAATAGATACACTGTTAAGCTCAAAAGAAATGATAATAGGAGAATTCAAGCAGTTTGTAAGGCAGAGTGTCCATGAAATTTGTGGGCTTCTTCAGTTGACTTTAAAGAGCCTAATGAAACTTGACAAATTAAGTCACTTATTGGTGAACATAGATATTTTAAGGAGTATAAGAACTCAAACATGACTGCTAAATTTATAGCAAATCAGTACTTGGACAAAATTTATACTGATTCAAATTACTCCTCTAAGTCCCTTAAACAAGATGTATTCAGAGATTACAACATTTCTGTCCATTTAAGTAAGTGTATTAGGGCAAAAAATTTGGCCCTTGAGAAGTTACATGGTGATATAAAGGGGCAGTACACAAGACTTTATGATTACCTAGGTGAGCTTAGGTCTTTAAACCCTTGGATAACTACAGTCTTGCAATTGGATGAAGGTGTATTTGAAAGACTGTATATTTGTATGCAAGCTATGAAGGATGGCTTCAAAGGTGGTTGTAGGCCAATTATATGTCTAGATGGGTGTCACTTGAAGGGTCATTATGGGGGTCAACTTCTGTCAGCTATTGGAATGGATGCTGATGACAATTTTTATCCCATTGCATTTGCAATTGTGGAGGCTGAGACTGAGTCATCTTGGTGCTGGTTTATGGAAATATTAAAGACTGATTTGGAGTTGAACAATTCTCATCACCTGACATTTATGACTGATAAACAGAAGGTAAACTTACACTATTTTATAAATATTTATTTTTTTTCTTAATTCATTTCCATTAATAACATAGAACTTGTTTTGTTCTGTAAGGATTGATGGAGTCTGTGACAGAACTGTTTCCCATGCAGACCATAGAACATG
The DNA here is from genome assembly GCA_958450335.1 of Hibiscus tridactylites. Taxonomy (NCBI): domain Eukaryota; kingdom Viridiplantae; phylum Streptophyta; class Magnoliopsida; order Malvales; family Malvaceae; genus Hibiscus; species Hibiscus tridactylites. The sequence goes on along the minus strand of OY288270.1, from coordinate 63,258,551 downwards.
TGTAAGGCACCTTTACAATAATTTCAAGCTACATAATCAGCATAAAGGAAAAGCTTTGAAAGACCAACTTTGGAGAGCTGCTAGGGCAACATATGTGAGAGAGTTTGAAGCTGCCATGGAAACTTTAAAGGTATAATTAAACAATTTTTTTTTAATTTATTTTGCATTTAATTTGTAGGGTTCAATAACCTTATTTGTATGTTAATGTGCAGGGTTTATCAAGTGCTGGACATACATGGTTATCATGAAAAGACCCTACAATGTGGAAAAAATTTCACTTTTCCTTCAAAGCTAAATCAGACATCCTTCTAAACAATCACTGTGAATGTTTCAATAAGGTTAATTCTTTAATTTTTTCCTATATTTTTATATACTTAACTTACAATATTAACATTTATTGTTTTGTTTTGTAGATGATAGTTGAAGCTAGGGACAAACCAATTATTACTTTGGTGGAGTCAATCAGGTCCAAATTGATGCAAAGAATTATAAAAAAGAGGGATGAATCTGAGAAGTTAACTGGTCCTTTGTGCCCTAAAATTCAGAAAAAGCTTGACACTGCATTCTTACTATCACAAAGGTTTGTTTCTAACTTTAGTGGTTTATTTAAGTTTGTTTCTAACTTTGGTGGTTTATTTATGTTTGTTTCTAACTTTGGTGGTTTATTTATGTTTGTTTCTAGCTTTGGTGGTTTGTTTATGTTTGTTTCTAACTTTGGTGGTTTGTTTATGTTTGTTTATGAAATGTTTTAAGTATTACTTTGGTTCTGATTTTGGTAGTTTGTTTATGGTTTGTTAGGATTTTGGTTCTGATTTCGGTTTGGTTTGGTTCTGATTTTAGTAAGATTGGTTCTGATTTTAGTAGGATTGATTTGGTTCTGATTTTAGTAAGTTTGGTTCTGATTTTAGTAGGATTGATTTGGTTCTGATTTTAGTTTTATTTATGACATAGATGTTGGCCTGTGAGGGCTGGTGGAGCAATGTACCAAGTTTCATGTGGTCCTCAAGACCAACACTCTATTAACATGCAAACAGAAACATGTTCATGTAGAAGATGGCAACTAACAGGTTAAAATTTTATTTTTAACAATTTATTTCTTTAATGATCTATTTGTTTATACACATTAATCATTGATTTTTTTTGCAGGAATTCCATGCATCCATGCCATTTCTGTTATATTAATGCTTGAAGACAGACCCGAAAAGTTTGTGGCACCATGCTACTCAGTTTGAAAGAGAAAAACATTACTCACTATCAATTAGGGCTCTATTAAATAAAATAATCAGTTTAAGGAAATTACCCAAATGTCCTAGGCTTATGTGGCAATATGCCTCCAACAAGGCATTAAAAAAACTGAAGTAGTATGCCAACTTAGCCTTGCCGTTATTTTTTTTAACGGAGGGTGATTCAAATAGGTCGATTTAATAAGTTTGGTGGTGTGATTGACGTTTTTTTAGTTCGATGGTTCAAATAGGTATCCTCAATACCTTCAGTGGTCACTGGTGTAATTTTCCTTATTTTTTTAATGAGATTGCTTGTTAAAATAAACATGATCCATTAATTAATTAATTGTGAAGAGTGCATGCATCTTCCACTATTACACTCGCTATCACATCGGCTCCAAATCCAAAAACTTTTCTTTCACAAAGACCAAAATAAAATGTGAAAAATGCAGGACCGTGTGATCTGATAAAACTGGAAAAAATAAGAAAGGAGGCAAATTCGGGTCATCAGAGCCGTATCTGATAAGTGGTTTATAGGTCGCCACGTGTTTTGGATCTGATGGACAGCTAGAATCACATGGAAAATGGTGCGTTGGATGACTAAAATGGTTGGACCGACTAACCACTGTTGATTTTAGCGCCACCGTCCATTTTAACACGGTCCCACTCACCACCGCCGTTGATCAGTTCCACCACTCTTTCTCCTGCCACGTTGAATTTCAGCCCCACAGCCGCCACAATCATTGGCCATATTTGTTTTATTCTTTTTAAAATGTTAACCGACGTGTAACCAATAAAATATTAGTAGAATTTCATCACACTCACGACTCACCCTTGTAAAAACTAATTTTTAATTAATAATTTATTAAAACAATTATATTGTAAAAATAATTTAATTCTAATTAAAAATAAAAATAGTTATTGTATCTTTATTTTTATTAATAGTTTAAAGGTAATATTTGTTCATACATTTTTTAGCTATTTAACAATGCATATATATACCTTATAAACAAAGTGATTGAACTCGAATCTATTAAGATGAACATATATGCTTTTCACCGAAACTAATGTTGAATTATATCTTACCTTTTATTTTATAGCAATGTGTTTATTTTTTATATGGAGACTTAGAGGTATCTAATTAATAAGGATTGAAGAACATTGAAAGCGCATGACATCTTGGGAAGTTATCGATCACAAATGGCGTCGCATATAGTCTTTACAAATACCGCGGTGGCGGTGCATTAGAGTGTTTCTCTGGCAGCGTCTGATGAAAAATGAGGAGAGAGCCCGCTGAATCCTATTCCTCACAACCGACTTGTCTTGTTCATGTTGCCATAAATCTATTCCAAATCTTTGCTAACATCTTGTCCTTCAAAAACCTTGTAAGCTTTCTTCACTCTTCCCCTTAACAAGTTGCTTGTAGACAATGTTTGTCTCACTACTAACCTGGGAGATATTGGGTTCCATGGCTTGCTTCTTTTATTTACACGGTTTGAGCCAAAATTATAAATTTGATTGGTCAAATCTACTAATTTGAATGTTTGATGAATAGTGGATTGGGATAAAATCTCTAATTTAAAAAAAAATGTTAATATGAGCTTTTTTTGACATAAGAGTTATAAAGACCCTTCTACCCTTAACAATTATAAAAAATCTTCAAGTAACCTAAACTTAACATTTTCTATTTTAATATTTCACTCTCACGTATTTACATTGTGACATTTGTAAATTATTACGTTTTGTTTTTATTTTCTCACATTTATATTTGCATTTAAATTTAATAATTAATTAAAATATAATAAAAATAATTATATAAATAATAAATTAATATATAGATCCTTCAAAAATGCTTAGTAATGTTACATCAAAAAATTATTTTTTAGAATCTAATTAGTATTAGTAGATACTAATATCATAACTAATAAATTATTCAAACAAATATCGAATATAATCATGTCTTTATATGTCATTTTTACTTGTTTAAATAATCAAACATCAATCAGTTAATTTTACCAAACAAGAGCCTACTCTTTTTGAATTTACTCGAATAAAAATATAATATTTTTAAATCTACTCAAATTAGGGCTCTTATTTGCAAATATTTACAAAAAAATAGGTCTTTATTTGAGTATATTAAAAAATATTCCTCCCTTTATCCTACTAAAACTGCCGCATGTTATATTTTTTTGGTCAATTTTTTTTAATTTTGACTATAATTATTTAAATATTTCAATTAATTAAAACTTATAAAAAATATATTTAAAAATTACTTGATTTAAATTATTCAAAATATATTTTTCATATTTTTATCAATAATAAAAATTAAAATATAAAAGTTAAAGTAGAAAAAAATTGACAAAAAAAGAGATAGAGTAGTTTTTTTTTTTAAAAATAGACATTTTATTAGAGCAGATAAAAACATTAACTCCTTAATCGTCTATTTTAAAAATTAAGTCTTTGTACGAACTTTTTATTTACTATAAATGTGATAATATGTTTAAAAATTGTTTCTCTTCATCGTTTTTTTATCACGTACAAACAATGTATACAATTGTGGACTGTGGTAATAAAATATTAAAAAAAACGTGGTAATATTTTCAAAATAAAATAATTTTGTTTAAAAAATAACAAATTAAAGGTATTTTTAATTAATTATATTCTTTTATGACAACTTTAAAGTAATTATATGTTAATTAAATATTATAATAATTGTATGTTAATTAATTTATTACATATTATCTATAATTTATAACCTTTATATATACTTCATGATATTTTTGAAAAGAAAATACAATTCATGATTGAATTGGTATTAAACAATAGTGAATTTTTATTCAATTTAGAATTAAATAAAATTTTTAGATAAAATATTATTAAAAGTATTGGTGGCTTAAGTTTAGCCACGTCAAGTGGTCAGTATTTGAAGGGTGACGTTGGGGGTTGAGCCTGGACTATATATTAAACTTTGTCGATTCGATTGTCAGCTTCTGTTACTTTTATATACCATATAATGTGGCTATCGTCTTCTTAAGAAAAAAAAAATATAATTTATCTAGGGAGAATTTATCACAATATTGTGTTTTTTTAATTCCCAAAAATATGATTACTCTTAAATTATTTCCATTAATATAGCGAATTATTGTATAAATCAGAAAACAGACGCATTTTTCCCCGTTTTCTAATTGCGATTTACCAAAAAATATTAAAAAAATATGAGGTGAACTGTTCAAAGTCGGATTGTGAAGCATCCGTCTTTAAATAGTGGTGATTACCCACTTGCTGGCACGTAGCAGTGACCCAGGGCACCGTATCATTTTCAAAGTCGGAGAGCCCTCCATCCGACTTCAAACAGTGTTCGATGGACGGGTGGCAATGGTGCATGCGTGCAGCGTTGGTGCAGTGGTAGGGTGGCATGCATGCCTCGGGATGGGGTTTAATTTTTTATTATTATTTTGTAATTTGATTGGATGGTTGGTAGGTGAATTGAATGGTTGAGATTTGAAGTAGTTGGGGTTAAATAGGGTGTTGAAGATATGTATTTTTTGTAATGAAAATTTTGAGAAGAAGATAGAGTGAAGAAGAAGAAGATTTTGAGGAAATTTTGTAAGTAGATATAAGATATATATATATATATATATATATATATATATATATATATATATATATATATATATATATATATATATATATAAATATATTAATATTATTTAAATTTAATAGTTTTAATTTTAATGTATGTATGTAATTACGAATTTTAATTTTCTTGTAGTTAAACTTTTTGAATTTTATATCGTTATATTTTGTTAAATTTTGAAGTTGTTGCTCGAATTGTTGATATTTCAAATCTTTTGTTAAATAGGTGGTTGAAGAAAAGAAAATTTGTGAAGAGGTTGAGTAAAAAAAGAAAGATTTGAAGAAAATATAGTAAGTATGCCAAGTTCTTGAATTATTTTATATTTTTAAGTTGATGTTCGAATTTTTTATATTTGTATTGTTTATTTTTTAGTTTATTAGATTTATTTATAATGATTTTTGAAAGAAAAAAACGAGCATATAGGGATTAAAATGAGTATATTGGAAAATTTGAGTATTAATGAGTGAAATATTAATTTTTAGAGGATTTTATAGAATATTGGACGAATGTGATTGAATTTGTTAGTTATTGAATGGAATGAATTTTGTTAAGGGAAAATAGAACTTGAATGATCAAATTAGTAAATTAGTGACTAGTTTGTAAAAATCTTAAAATTGAAGTGTTTTAAAGGCAAATTGTCGAATAATATAGGGACTAAAATGAGTATATTGAAAATTTTGAGTATTAACGAGTGAAATATTAATTTTTAGAGGATTTCATAGAATATTGGCCGAATGTGATTGAATTTGTTAGTTATTGAATGGAATGAATTTTGTTGCGGGAAAAGAGGACTTGAATGATCAAGTTAGTAAATTAGTGACTAGTTTGTAAAAATCTGAAAATTGAAGTGTTTTAAAGGTAAATTGCCGAACAATATAGGGACTAAAATGAGTATATTGGAAATTTTGAGTATTAATGAGTAAAATATTAATTTTTAGAGGATTGTATAGAATATTGGCCGAATGTGAATGAATTTGTTAGTTATTGAATGTAATGAATTTTGTTAAGGGAAAATAGGACTTGAATGATCAAATTAGAAAATTAGTGACTAGTTTGTAAAAATCATAAAATTAAAGTGTTTTAAATTCAAATTGTTGAATAATATAGGGACTAAATGAGTATATTGAAAATTTTGAGTATTAATGAGTGAAATATTAATTTTTAGAGGATTTCATAGAATATTGGCTTAATGTGATTGAAGTTGTTAGTTATTGAATGGAATGAATTTTGTTGCGGGAAAATATGACTTGAATGATCAAATTAGTAAACTAGTGACTAGTTTGTAAAATTCTTAAAATTGAAGTGTTTTAAAGTCAAATTGCCGAACAATATAGGGACTAAAATGAGTATATTGGAAATTTTGAGTATTAATGAGTAAAATATTAATTTTTAGAGGATTGTATAGAATATTGGCCGAATGTGAATGAATTTGTTAGTTATTGAATGTAATGAATATTGTTAAGGGAAAATAGGATTTGAATGATCAAATTAGTAAATTAGTGACTAGTTTATAAAAATCTTAAAATTGAAGTGTTTTAAACAACAGATTGCTGAATAATATAGGGACTAAAATTAACATTTATATTATTATTAGTAGTAGTAGTAGTAGTAAAAAACGTTTTTTTAGTTTTTATTTTTTTAAAATTTTAAGAAAAAACCATTTTTTATTTAGGAGTTGACAATTAGTAAAAAAAATATGGATGTTTGAGTATTTTAATTTAGTAGTAAGTTGCATTATTTATGGCAAAATGACACAAATTTTAAAATGACAAAGTGAAATTTTAATTAAGTTGTAACACCCGGGTTTGGGGGCCGGGTGAAAATAATATTAAAATAATATTTCGAGATTTTTCTTTTCGTTTTAAAAATTCATTAACTAAGTTGGATTCGATTTTAAATTAAAACCCAAAATTTCATGAATTTTAGAACAATGAAAAATGATCATCTCATTAATGGCATTCTTGTAAATATGTGGACTTGTAAAACAAAAACCACATTTATTTAAAAGATCCATTTTAATCATCTTTTCTCTCCTCTTCTATTTCTTTTTCACGACAAGTTTCCCCTCCCCTTCAAGTTCACTGTTCCATCACCCATCTTGCTTATTGTTGGGGATTTTTCAAAGGTAAACCCACTTTTGACTTGTCATTATCATTCTCTACAAGTCTATAGTTTTATTTTTCATTAAAACCCATGATTTCTCATTTTGGAGTTTTGAAAGTTTGGATTAAAAATCTGAACTTTATTAGCTTTAACTTAAGTTTTCGGTTTGTTGATGTTAGATAAGATGTTTACAATCTAAAAGGTCTAACATACTCGATTTTTACACAGTTTTATGATGTTTCCTGAAATTGGGTTTTAGGGAGGTTTTAGAGAGTTCAAATGTTGTATTTTGGGGGTGTTGGATGTGGGAATTTGTTGGCTGATGGTTAGACTATGTATAAGGGTTGTTTTGGAAGCTTTTAGAGGTGTTGAAGGCTTTGAAATCAATGGTTTTTGACTGTGCTTTAGGGCTGCTCGGGAATGAGGATTTTGGGGTTGTCTTTAGCTTGAAACCATGTGTTTTGTGCTTGGTTTGTGTTCCGGGTTGCTACATTGAATTGTGGACTGATTTGTAGTTGTTTTGATTGTGTTGGGATGTCTAGAAGCAAGGATTTGTGTTGGTGAAGCCTCGGGAACGAATCCGAAACCGTTGGGAGCTTGATCGGCTAGTGTGGTTGAGCTTGGAATAGTCGGTGAGTGGTTAAATGTTTTAACTTGATTTTCAAAGGTTGGTTCAAGCATGTGGTCTAGGTTGGGCTTGGTAGACCCACCTAGAGTTGAGATTAGATTGGTAGTCTAATCCCAAGCTTTAGTTAGAGACTTTGGTTGAACTTTATATGTTGAGTATGCCTCATGTTTAATTGTGATTTTGGTGGTTATGTATATTGTGTTATACATGTGTGTTGAGGCATGATATTGATGCATTGTTATATGCATGTGGTTTGTGCATGACGGTAAGTCATGGTGAGTACGTGCTAAGCACGGAAATTGATATGAAATGGTGTTGTGAAAGGTTATGGATTGTGTTAGTATTGGCACTAGTATGCTTGGGTACAATGATCGATCATTAGGATGTTTAGTGTGCACACGAGAGTGAAATGCGCGCGTGGTCTTGGTGATGGTAGTCATTAAGATGGAGTACGGGTTCGCCCGAAAATCTTCTTATGTATATGTTAGTCGGTGATGAGTGGAATCCCATTGGCGGGGCGTGAGGATGAGTGGAATCCCCTCCGTGTGAAACGGTGATGAGTGTAATCCCACCGTAAGGTAATGGTTGTTGTTGGATGTGAGTTCCCACGGTTATCCGTGTATTCGAGTCATAGCTAGGTGCCAATACGGATTGTGGAATGTGTTTGATAGATATTGATATATGCATTTCCATGTGTTGAGCTTATGAGTTGTTGAGCATGGCATGATGTTGATAATTGTGTTCATGCATTATTATTATTTTGACTCATGGGGTTCGAAGGTAAGATCATGCATTATACCTTGGTTGTATGCTCGTGCTTGGACCCTGCATTGTCGAGGTTTGTTTTATGAGCTTACCCTCACTAAGCTTTATGCTTACGCTCTCTTTTGTTCGACAATGCAAATCCGTAGTTCGTGGGTTGCTTGTGCGAGGAGAGGGCCTCCAAGTGTGCTAGTTGAGCTTTTTCTATCCTCAAGTATGAACTATTTTAAGTTAATGATGTAATAGTCATGCAATGGGGACTTATGTGGATACTTTGTTTTAGGAGCATGTTTAGACTCCTTGTTATGTGGATGTTATGTTTAAAGTTTGCTTATGCCTAGTATGTTGGCCTTGTGCCCTTTATGAATGCTTAAGTGTATGTTCTTGTCTAAGCATGTTATCTTGAATGATATGTATGAATCATATGTTGTTTTGTTGATCCTTTTAATAAATGGCTTCTATATGTTGGGAGTGTGTTAAGCATGCTTGTTGTGTGTGGTTTTGCCTTAGAGTGATGTATGTTTGGTTGTGGGAGGTTTTAGTTGGTGTTTGAGGCAGCCTTGTGCCATAAACCAGCTAAAACCTGTCTGTTCGCAGCAGGTGTATCGAAACGGTTGGTCCCGTTTCGATACGGCCTCTTGTTTTAGGCCAGGCATTTCGATACGCAGAGGGGACGTTTCGATACGTTTTTGCTACTGGAAATCTGAGATTTTGATGAGAAATTAAGAGTACCGAAACAGTCCTAGGCGTTTCGGAACGGTCTTCGTAGCGTTGACCACGAGAAGTTGACCGATGAGGGCGTTTCGATACGGTCAACAACTGTTTCGATACGGTCCCCTCGGCTTGACTTTGGCTAGTTGACCTAGTCAAGGCGTATCGATACACTCTCTGGGCGTTTCGATACGGCCTGTAGTTTAAGTTTAAAATGGGCTGTTTTGGTTTGCTGTTTGGGTTGATCGCCTCGCTTGTTGCTTCCGTTGTTGTTGTTTCACATAGGGCATAATAATGCATCTAGATAAGATAATAATAAATGAAAAAAGTTTTCTCGGGTTGTTAACCGAAGTGGAGCCTTAACGGGTTTCGCCTCGGTTATCCCCGTGTAGTCCACTCGGACCGGTCAAGCATCCGGACCGGGACGAGGGGTTACATAATTAATGATGATTGATTGATTTAAATTTAATGTAATGTAAAGAGTTGATTTAGTTATGTAATTTAAATGTATTAGAGTTAAAATTTAAATTTCGTAGAATTTAAGCAAATTAGAAACTAAACTAAAAAATGTAACACCCCAAAAATTACGCCCAAATTGTAAATCCTAGATTTGAAAAATCCCTAATTTAGAAACCTAATTTTAAAATCCCGAAATTCAAAACATTAATTATTTGGGAATTTTTAATTTAAAATCAAAAATTTTATGAAGGACTAAATAAGAATTTTTATCAAATATGGAAGTCAATATAAAATTTCTTGAAAGTTTAAGGACTAGCTCCATAAATAACCATTTATCAAATTGAATTTTAATTTATCTTAGTTTTTTCTTCCGTTTTTAATGGTTTAATATATATATATATATATATATATATATATATATATATATATATATATATATAACTCTTTAATTTTAAATTAAATTCCTATTTCCTTTAAACACTCACGTAACAATGTTCTTTAAACTCTTTTATTATTAAACTTTTCTTATATATATATATTCATCTTACCCTAAAATTCCATATTTTTTTCACGTCAACAATACTTTTCCATTGGTTTTGTCGGTCGCTCTGTAAGTTTCACCCTTTCATTAGCCGTTCATCGTTTCTCCTATTCTCAAGTCTTACGATTTATCGCCTTTTCTACCAATACCGTTGAACTAATATTTCTGATCACTCCAAGGTGTGTTTTCTTTCGGTGCTATAATTAAATTATATACTATTTTTCTATGTGTTGGTGTTTTACCTCTTTGTGATTATTTATATGTATTATGGTTTGTATGGTTGACATCATATGCATACGATTTTAGAATGCGTTTTAATTATGATTTATGGAATATTTGATTTATGAAATATCAGATTTTCGGAACTATGATTTATGGATTTATGGACTATGATTTATGAATTATGTTTATGGAATATCAGATTCATGGAATTGATTTTGAATTTTAAACATCATATGTGTATGAGCATGGGTTGGGATTTGTAAGGAGGAAGTTCAGTGGTTTCACCTTTCGGGCTGAATTCCACTTCGGATTGGCAGACGTAGGGAGGAGGTTATGGGAACCTTCCTCATTTTTGGCGGACGTAGTTGGGAGCATTGCATTACGCTTGTGATATTGTATCATGTTTTTAAAGAATTTTAAGAAAATATTACTATGTTTTTATGACTATGATTTTCTTGCACTTTAGAGACACACTAAGCTCTTTAGCTTACCCCCCCATAGTTTCTCTTTTCAGATATACTCAGACTCTTTAGGTGACGTGGTACTTGGAGGATCTCACATTTTATTCGGTTATTTTATTATTCAGTACGAAACTATTTTAGTTTAATCCGATTTTAATTTATTATTTTGGGACATGGATGTAATTTTAAATTATTTATGTTTTGGGATTATTTTTTTTCTAGAATCCTTTTACTATGATTTTATTTTAGAGATTTTATATAAATATTACAATATTTATTATGAAATTTTCTATTTTTATTTACTATTTAATATTTATTAAATCATTGTTATTTTATTTTAGGTTAAAAGTATAATTTCCAAAATTAGATTTCTTGAGGGAAAAGTTTTCAAACGTAACTTTCTAAATTCGGTCTTTTCTTCTAGGCCGGGTTTAGGGGGTTACATTTAATGGTATCAGAGCTAAGTTCAACCCTTGGACTGTGTAACCCCCTCGTCCCGGTCTGGCCGGATGACCGGTCCGAGTGGGCCACACGGGGAAAACCGAAGCGAGACCCGTTAAGGTTCCCCCTCGGTTAGCAACCCTATTTTTTTCTTTCATTATAATCTTGACTAGAGGATTGTTAAGTCCTAAGTGATCACGACAGCGGAAAACAATCAAAGGAAAACACATTCGAACCACGGCCATACACAAACAGTCTATTTTAAGCTTACAGGGCAGGCCGTATCGATACACCAATCAAGGGTATCGATACTCCCTAACACCGTACCGATACGCCAAAAACTCCCTAATTTCTCAGAATTCCAGTGACTAAAAACCGTATCGATACACCCCCTGTATCGATACGCCCTGCTCTGCAAAACCACAATTTCCAACTTAACGACCCCAAACACGACTCTAAATGCATTTCTAGACTCTCCTAAGCACATACAAACATTGAAGCAATCATACACGAGCCATAGGTAGCAATCAAACATGTGACAAGTCATCCATACATGGCATTCATACAAAGACCATAATTTAGCATAAAAGGGCATTCATAAGGGCTCAAAAGGCCTTAAAAGGCACAAGTCATCATAAGAGGTTTGCACTCACACACAAGGCAACCTAAACGTCTAGAGCATGCCACCACACACCAACATTCATCATAATATCTCATGCTTTACAAACCATAATCAATCCAAAACATCAACATTTAAGTGAGTCATACATAGCTCATACAAAACCCTTGCCACATTGCTAACTAATACAAAATTTACCACCGTACTTGAGCCACAAACTTGGATAGCCCTTCTTGCCTTGCTCCGAGCTAACACCACGCTAATGATCTGTATTGTTGAACATTAAGAGCGTAAGCTATAAGCTTAGTGAGGGTGCTCTAAAACGAAAAACATCAATAATGCAGGGTTCAAGCATGTAAATCCTAATCCCGTACCTAACATGCATAGGCAATTTCACAAGTAGACCTAGCTAGTCTTTCAAGTGGCATAATATGGTTTCTCATGATCTACCAAGCTCAATCATCAATATCAACATCATGTAACAACACCATATATCACAACCATATATCACAACCATATATCACAACACATGAACAAGTTTAATTGGCCACTATTAATTACCTGGATGTGCGGATTTAAATCTCAACATCACTTTACCTCGGTGGGATTACACTCATCACCGGACCTTGCATGTGCGGGATTCCACTCATCGCCACATGCCCTACGGATGGGATTCCACTCATCATCCCGTAGAAATATATAAAAAGCTTCCGGTGGAATATTACATCACCGTACTCCTCCTTGATGACTTAACGCCATCAAGGCCACGTACGTTTTGACTCAATTTGTGTACACACTAATCCTAATGATCGATCATTTACAACCGGTAATTTATTTAGTGCCAATTTTCATAACCACATCACATATCATCAACCATATCTCATGCTCATCATATATATATAATTCATGATATACATGCACCAATTCAACCACATTTCACAAGAGCATAGATAGGCAAACATAGAAGCATCTAATGAAATCAATGGCTAAATTAACAACTTAATTTAAATAGAAGTGGCCTACCCAGCACACCTCACACACACACTACACATACTCGAACCAAACTTTAAAACAAGTTTGAAACCACTCACCGCCCTTCCTTAGCAATCGAAACAATCCTCCTACGAACCCGGATTCGGTCCCAATGCCTCTCCAACGCTTCCTCTTGCTTCTAGCCAAACAAAACACATTCATTACTTCACAATTCAATGCTAAAACCCAACCATCCACTCACTTTACAAACACAAGCCAAATTCCACAAATTCCCAATCCACATAATCCCCAAATATCTCAATTTCGTACTCCTTCAAACCTTAGCTGAAATACCCATTTCCAAGCACCCAAATGACCCCCAAAAGGTCCCAAATCACCCTCCTAACATACCTAAACCATCAGCCCTTTGTTTTCAACCTAAAACCCACCAAAATGGAGTTTTTGACATCTAAAAAATGGGTCTAAGAACCCACTTCGGGTTTTCATTAAAATTCAACCAAATTAACATATAATGAGCATTTTAACATGGATAAACAAAGCCCCAACTCAATTTATCAAAACAAGATGAAAAACCCCTTAAAAACCCAAACTTTAAATCAAACCCTAATTTGCAAAACCTCATATCTTTAAAATATAAGACCATGTATAGATAGGGAATAGAGAGGAGAGTAAGAAAATACTTTTACCTCTCAAAAACACCTTGAATTGAGGTTGTAATCCAATGGAATAGTAACTAGTATTTTGGGAGAGTTTGGAAAGGGAGAGAGGGGATTTCACGTTTGAAAAGGGGATGAGGGAGAGAGAAGACAACTTTTCTTTAAAAGTTGTCTTCCTTTAAAATTCTTTTGGGGAAAATTGCAATATAGGTCCCTCCCTCTTTAATAAAGCTCAATTACATCACAATTTAGGTTGAATTGTTTTAATTTAAATTTTATTGACTCGGACTACAACCCGACTAACTCCTAACCCCAAAACACGGGCGTTACAACTCTCTCCCACTTAAGGAATTTCGTCCCCGAAATTACCTGACTGAAAGAGATACAAAAACTGCCTTTCCATATCCTTCTTCCTCTCCCAAGTGGCCTCTTCCACACCCCGACGTCGCCACCTCACCTTCACTAGCTCAATCGATCTACCCCACAACACTTTACTGTCAGAAGCTAAGATTTCAACTGGTTCTTCCTCATAAGTCAAATCCAGATTCAATTCAATCTCTTCCACGGGCATAACATGTGATGGATCGGACCTATACTTATGAAGCATTGAAACATGGAACACATGATGTATCTTCTCTAGCTCGGATGGTAAACGCAACTGATAAGCAACGGGACCAACCCTCTTTACAATCTCATACGGTTCTATGTACCTCAGACTCAACTTCCCTTTTCGGCCAAACCTCATCACTTTCTTCCACGAAGAGACCTTCAAGAATACCTTCTCACCCACTGAGAATTCAACTTCCTTCCTCTTCAAATCGGCATAGGACTTCTGCCTATCCGAAGCAGCTTTCAAACGATCACAAATCAATTTTACCTTGTCGGTTGTCCCCTTGAGCAAATCCGGCATCGGTAACAACTTCTGTCCCACTTCGGCCCAACAAACTGGAGTTCTACACTTCCAGCCATACAAGGCCTCGTACGGAGCCATCTGAATGCTCGACTGAAAGCTGTTATTGTACGCAAACTCTACTAGAGGCAAATGCTTCTCCCAAGTACCCTGAAAGTCAATGATACAACAACGCAACATATCCTCTAAGATCTGAATAACCCTCTCTGACTGACCATCTGACTGGGGATGATAAAAAGTGCTGAAGTTCAGACGGGTACCCAAAGCTGTATGCAGACACTCCCAAAATCTAGAAGTAAACCGCGGATCTCTATCTGACACAATGGACTTCGGCATACCATGCAGTCTAACAATCTCACCAATGTACAAATCGGCCAATCTATCTAAAGTGTAAGTAGTGTTGACTGCCAAGAAGTGAGCACACTTTGTAAAACGATCCACTATCACCCAAACTGAGTTCTTCTTTGTAGGAGTCAAAGGAAAACCCGAAACAAAATCCATGGTGATGTTCTCCCATTTCCATTCTGGAATTCTCAACGGCTGTAACAACCCTGAGGGAACCTGATGTTCCGCCTTCACTCTCTGACACACTAAGCACTTACTCACAAAGTCGGCTACATCTCTCTTCAAGCCAACCCAAAAATACTCATTCTTCAAATCTCGGTACATCTTCGTACTTCCAGGATGCATAGCAAACGGACTACTGTGGGCTTCAGTCAAGATCGTACGTCTCAAGTCACTATCCTCTGGCACAACTATTCTATCTTTGAAACACAAAACCCCATCAGTACTGAAACTGTAGTCTGAAGATCTACCCTCGGCTATATCTTGCACGTGAGGTGCCAAAGATCTATCTAAGAGCTGTTTCTCTCGAATCAACTGACCTAGAGTAGGCCTAACCTGAAGCACGGCTACCAAGCCACCATCCCCGGACAAACTCAATCTAGCAAACATGGCTCTCAAGTCCACGACCATCTTCCTACTCAATGCATCAACCACTACATTGGCCTTACCCAGATGGTACTCAATGGTAAGATCATAGTCCTTTAGCAACTCTAACCATCTACGCTGTCTGAGATTCAAGTCTCGCTGAGTCATAATGTACTTCAAACTCTTGTGATCGGTGTACACTGTGCATCTCTCACCGTACAAATAGTGCCTCCAAATCTTCAAAGCAAACACAACTGCAGCTAACTCTATGTCATGGGTCGGATAGTTGCGCTCATGGGTCTTCAACTGTCTTGAGGCATAAGCCACTACTCTCTTGTCTTGCATAAGAACACATCCTAGCCCTACATAAGAAGCATCACTGTAAACTACATAGTCCTTCCCGGACTCAGGTTGAATCAATATCGGTGCTTGGGTCAAAGCTTCTTTCAATTTCTCAAAGGCTTTCTGTCTTGCATCTGTCCACTCAAACTGAACACTCTTCTGAAGTAACTGTGTCAATGGAGAGGCTAACTTAGAGAAACCCTCTACAAATCTCCTATAGTATTCGGCTAAGCCTAGGAAGCTACGTACCTCTATCACATACTTCGGTTGCTTCCACTCAACAATGGCCTTAATCTTCTTCGGATCAACTCTAATCCCATCGGCTGACACTACATGTCCTAAGAAGACTACCTCTCGGATCCAGAATTCACACTTGCTTAATTTTGCATACAACTGATGATCTAACAAAGTCTTCAAAACAAGTCTTAAGTGTCGGTCATGGTCTTCTTCAGTTCACGAGTACACCAAGATGTCATCAATAAACACAACTACAAACTGATCTAGATACTGATGAAAAATCCTATTCATCATGTCCATGAAAGCAGCCGGTGCATTAGTCAACCCAAATGGCATTACTAAAAACTCATAATGACCATATCTAGTCCTAAAGGTCGTCTTCGGTACATCAACCTCTCTTACCTTTAGCTGGTAGTAACCCGATCTCAAATCAATCTTCGAAAAGACCGATGCTCCCCTCAACTGATCAAACAAGTCATCAATTCTAGGCAACGGATATTTGTTCTTCATTGTCAACTGATTTAACTGTCGGTAATCTATACACATTCTCATGCTTCCATCCTTCTTCTTCACAAACAAAACTGGTGCACCCCAAGGTGAAGAACTAGGCTTAATAAAACCTCTATCTATCAATTCTTGCAACTGAGTCCTCAACTATTTCAATTCTTTCGGTGCCATGCGATACGGAGCAATCGAAACTGGAGCTGAATCAGAATAAATCTCAATGGTGAACTCTACCTCTCTGTCCGGTGGTAACCCTGGCAACTCTTCCGGAAACACACTAGGAAAGTCACATACTGTCCGGATGTCCTGAGGTCTAACCTCACTCATGTTAGGGTTCATCACATACGCTAAGTATGCTTCACACCCCAACTCAACTAATCTCTTAGCCTCTAATACTGAAACCACATTGGACAAGAACTTCACGTTCTCACCCACCACTACAATCTCATAGTCATCTGTGAGCTTCAAAGAAATTCGCTTAGTTTCAAAATCTATCCTAGCTCTATGCTCCGTGAGCCAGTCCATACCCAGAATCACGTCAAAACCATAGAAAGGAAGCTCCATCATATCCTCTGGAAACACATGTCCCTGAACCATCAACGGACACCTTCGGTACATCTTCCTAACTACTACCGTGTCCCCAAAGGAACTAGTAACACTAACTCCTACCTCTAACATCTCACAAGGCAAATTCAAAGACCGTGCATGCTCACTCAATATGTAGGAATGTGTAGACCCAGAGTCAATCAAAGAAAGCAAACCCAAAGATTGTATTGAGAAGTTACCTGAGATCACATCGGTGTCATGCTGATCCCCGCGCTGAGCATAAACTCTGGCCTGACCTCCGCCCTCTGGCTGAACTGCAACTACATGTGCTATGTTCCTCTGACCATCATTCCTCGGCTGGAAGTTACCTCTACCGCGCCCGCGGCCTCTCTGAAAGTCATTGGCTCTAGAAGGAGCCTGAGCTGGTGCCTGTCCCACCTGATGTGGACAGTCACGCCTAATGTGGTCTCTAGCCCCACAACTCCAACAAGAATGAAAATTTCCCCAACACTCACCGGTGTGGTTCCTCCCGCATGTAGCACATGTGGGCAACTTCCCACCAGCTCTCTGGCCCTGGTGGCTCCTACCGTGGTTACCGCCACCACGCCTATGATCAAAATGATGTCTGTTGTCCCGATGCCTCTTGGCATCACCTCTATCAAAGTTACTGGACCTCTTACCTGAACTAGATCCACCAGACCGCCTGGTCAAACTCAAACTGTGCTCTAAGTCCTTGGCCCTCGCGACCAAGACATCAAAATCAGTGTAGTCTGAAGCTAGAGTATACGTCTTGATATCTCCACTCAGCCCATAACGGAAGCGGTTACAATGCTCCACCTCAGTGGGTACAAGCTCAGGTGCATACTGACTCAATCTGACAAATCGGATCTCATAATCGGTCACGGACATACTCCCCTGAAGCAATGCCATAAACTCTCTCTTCCTCTCATCGAGGTATCGCGGACCCAGATACTTCCCAGATACTTCTTACGGAATGCTGTCTCAAAGAACTCCCAAGTGATCTCGGCCTCATCCATACCCGTAGTAATGGTGACCCACCAAGTGTAAGCATCACCCTGAAGCAGAGACTCAACACATCCCAACTTGCGCTCACCAGTACATCCCATCTTCTCAAACCATAACTCTGATCGCTCTGGAGTAGCACCTCTGAACTCTTCGGCCCCAAGGCCCCGAAGTCTCTCTAAAGGCAATCCAGTGCCCTCACCCTAATGGTGTGCTGCCTGACCTCCAGCTACTGCAGCCTGAAATGTCCCGGCTATCGCCTGAACCAACGGAGCTAAGTCTATCCCGGCCGGTCCTTGGCCACCTTGGCCACCTTGGCCTCCTTGTGGTCCCTCTCCTTCGGCCCCAGCCTCGCCTCCTACTCCAGGTGGAGGAGGTGGTGGTGGTGGAGGTGGTGGAGGAGCTCCAACTCCAACCACAGGCTCTCCCACTTGAGCCTCAACCCTAACTACTGGCTCAACTCCTGGAGCCGCTGCCCGTGGTTCCGGTCGAACCATCCTAGGCCTCTCACGTGGTCTCATGACACAGCTAGCAAGGTATAAACTACAACAAGAAACAGATAAGGATTACGTTAGCCAAAGCAAGGGTCCAATAGTGCTCAAGTACTCCTCTTTACCAAAAATCTTTTTAAATTTAGTAATAGTAGCAATGGGCACACACTCTACACCGGACACAACAATTCATGCTTCAAGACATCATACGATCAGTCAAATATCAAGAACTCATGGCATAGCATGCATCGAACAACACAATCATTTAACACATTAAGCATACCTCACTTACCTACCCGAGGTCTCGGTAACCTCAGGCTCTGATACCAACAAATGTAACCCCCTCGTCCCGGTCTGGCCGGATGACCGGTCTGAGTGGGCTACACGGGGAAAACCGAAGCGAGACCCGTTAAGGTTCCCCCTCGGTTAGCAACCCTATTTTTTTTCTTTCATTATAATCTTGTCTAGAGGATTGTTAAGTCCTAAGTGATCACGACAGCGGAAAACAATCAAAGGAAAACACATTCGAACCACGGCCGTACACAAACAGTCTATTTTAAGCTTACAGGGCAGGACGTATCGATACGCCTTGACTTGGTCAACCTAAACAGTCAACTCGAAGAAGACCGTATCGATACAACCCTTGAGCGTATCGATACGCCCTCTTCAGTCAACATCTCATGGTCAACGAGATAAACCCGTACCGATACGCCCCAACACCGTATCGATACGCCAAAAACTCCCCAATTTCTCAGAATTCCAGTGACTAAAAACCGTATCGATACACCCCCTGTATCGATACACCCAGCCAAAACTGAGCTCTACAGGCAAGACCGTATCGATACAGCCCTTAGGCGTATCGATACGCCCTGCTCTGCAAAACCACAATTTCCAACTTAACGACCCCAAACACGACTCTAAATGCATTTCTAGAATCTCCTAAGAACATACAAACATTGGAGCAATCATACACGAGCCATAGGTAGCAATCAAACATGTGACAAGTCATCCATACATGGCATTCATACAAAGACCATAATTTAGCATAAAAGGGCATTCATAAGGGCTCAAAAGGCCTTAAAAGGCACAACTCATCATAAGAGGTTTGCACTCACACACAAGGCAACCTAAACGTCTAGAGCATGCCACCACACACCAACATTCATCATAATATCTCATGCTTTACAAACCATAATCAATCCAAAACATCAACATTTAAGTGAGTCATACATAGCTCATACAAAACCCTTGCCACATTGCTAACTAATACAAAATTTACCACCGTACTTGAGCCACAAACTTGGATAGCCCTTCTTGCCTTGCTCCGAGCTAACACCACGCTAATGATCTGCATTGTTGAACATTGAGAGCGTAAGCTATAAGCTTAGTGAGGGTGCTCTAAAACGAAAAACATCAACAATGCAGGGTTCAAGCATGTAAATCCTAATCCCGTACCTAACATGCTTAGGCAATTTCACAAGTAGACCTAGCTAGTCCTTCAAGTGGCATAATATGGTTTCTCATGATCTACCAAGCTCAATCATCAATATCGACATCATGTAACAACACCATATATCACAACCATATATCAGAACACATGAACAAGTTTAATTGGCCACTATTAATTACCCGGATGTGCGGATTTAAATCTCAACATCACTTTACCTCAATGGGATTACACTCATCACCGGACCTTGCATGTGCGGGATTCCACTCATCGCCATATGCCCTACGGATGGGATTCCACTCATCATCCCGTAGAAATATATAAAAAGCTTCCGGTGGAATATTACATCACCGTACTCCTCCTTGATGACTTAACGCCATCAAGGCCACGTATGTTTTGACTCAATTTGTGTGCACACTAATCCTAATGATCGATCATTTACAACCGGTAATTTATTTAGTGCCAATTTTCATAACCACATCACATATCATCAACCACATCTCATGCTCATCATATATATATAATTCATGATATACATGCACCAATTCAACCACATTTCACAAGAGCATAGATAGGCAAACATAGAAGCATCTAATGAAATCAATGGCTAAATTAACAACTTAATTTAAATAGAAGTGGCCTACCCAGCAAACCTCACACACACACTACACATACTCGAACCAAACTTTAAAACAAGTTTGAAACCACTCACCGCCCTTCCTTAGCAATCGAAACAATCCTCCTATGAACCCGGATTCGGTCCCAATGCCTCTCCAACGCTTTCTCTTGCTTCTAGCCAAACAAAACACATTCATTACTTCACAATTCAATGCTAAAACTCAACCATCCACTCACTTTACAAACACAAGCCAAATTCCACAAATTCCCAATCCACATAATCCCCAAATATCTCAATTTCGTACTCCTTCAAACCTTAGCTGAAATACCCATTTCCAAGCACCCAAATGACCCCCAAAAGGTCCCAAATCACCTTCCTAACATACCTAAACCATCAGCCCTTTGTTTTCAACCTAAAACCCACCAAAAATGGAGTTTTTGACATCTCAAAAATGGGTCTAAGAACCCACTTCGGGTTTTCATTAAAATTCAACCAAATTAACATATAATGAGCATTTTAACATGGATAAACAAAGCCCCAACTCAATTTATCAAAACAAGATGAAAAACCCCTTAAAAACCCAAACTTTAAATCAAACCCTAATTTTCAAAACCTCATATCTTTAAAATCTAAGACCATGTATAGATAGGGAATAGAGAGGAGAGTAAGAAAATACTTTTACATCTCAAAAACACCTTGAATTGAGGTTGTAATCCAATGGAATAGTAACTAGTATTTTGAGAGAGTTTGGAAAGGGAGAGAGGGGATTTCACGTTTGAAAAGGGGATGGGGGAGAGAGAAGACAACTTTTCTTTAAAAGTTGTCTTCCTTTAAAATTCTTTTGGGGAAAATTGCAATATAGGTCCCTCCCTCTTTAATAAAGCTCAATTACATCACAATTTAGGTTGAATTGTTTTAATTTAAATTTTATTGACTCGGACTACAACCCGACTAACTCCTAACCCCAAAACACGGGCGTTACAGACTGTGTGGCTCACATAAAATTTTAAGCTGAAAATGATTTTTGCATGCATATTAAATGTTTTGGGGCAAAATGAGAATTTTTGATAAATTTATTATTTTAAATAATTAAAGATGTGTTTTGAATAGAAACTCCAAGTACCAACTCTAATTCTAGGATTGTCCCTTTTGTAGATAGATTACTATGTCACCTCGTAGGATCTCTATATTAGCGATTGATCGTGATCATTCTTGTTCTTATGAAATTGAGACCAAAGTCTATCTGAAAGCCCTGTGTTGTCATTTCTGACCTGATCTAAAATGTCTTTTTAAAATTGTTATCAAAACCTTTTTTTAAGTATGTCGTTAGTCTGAAAATTTTGAGGACAAAATTTCTTTTAAGGGTGGGAGAGTTGTAACACCCCAAAAATTACGCCCAAATTGTAAATCCTAGATTTGAAAAATCCCTAATTTAGAAAACTAATTTTAAAATCCCGAAATTCAAAACCTTAATTATTTGGGAATTTTTAATTTAAAATCCAAAATTTTATGAAGGACTAAATAAGAATTTTTATCAAACATGGAAGTCAATATAAAATTTCTTGAAAGTTTAAGGACTAGCTCCATAAATAACCATTTATCAAATTGAATTTTAATTTATCTTAATTTTTTCTTCCGTTTTTAATTGTTTAATATATATATATATATATATATAACCCTTTAATTTTAAATTAAATTCCTATTTCCTTTAAACACTCACGTAACAATGGTCTTTAAACTCTTTTATTATTAAACTTTTCTTATATATATATATTCATCTTACCCTAAAATTCCATATTTTTTTCACGTCAACAATACTTTTCCATTGGTTTTTTCGGTCGCTCTGCAAGTTTCACCCTTTCATTAGCCGTTCATCGTTTCTCCTATTCTCAAGTCTTACGATTTATCGCCTCTTCCACCAATACCGTTGAACTAATATTTCTGATCACTCCAAGGTGTGTTTTCTTCCGGTGCTATAATTAAATTATATACTATTTTTCTATGTGTTGGTGTTTTACCTCTTTGTGATTATTTATATGTATTATGGTTTGTATAGTTGACATCATATGCATACGATTTCAGAATGTGTTTTAATTATGATTTATGGAATATTTGATTTATGAAATATCAGATTTTTCAGAACTATGATTTATGGATTTATGGACTATGATTTATGAATTATGTTTATGGAATATCGGATTCATGGAATTGGTTTTAAATTTTAAACATCATATGTGTATGAGCATGGGTTGGGATTTGTAAGAAGGAAGTTCAGTGGTTTCACCCTTCGGGCTGAATTCCACTTCGGATTGGCGGACGTAGGGAGGAGGTTACGGGAACCTTCCTCATTTTTGGCGGACGTAGTTGGGTGCATTGCATTACGCTTGTGATATTGTATCATGCTTTTAAAGAATTTTAAGAAAATATTACTAAGTTTTTATGACTATGATTTTCTTGCACTTTAGAGACACACTAAGCTCTTTAGCTTACTCCCCCATAGTTTCTCTTTTCAGATATACTCAGACTCTTTAGGTGACGTGGTACTTGGAGGATCTCACATTTTATTCGGTCATTTTATTATTCAGTACGAAACTATTTTAGTTTAATCCGATTTTAATTTATTATTTTGGGACATGGATGTAATTTTAGATTATTTATGTTTTGGGATTATTTTTTTCTAGAATCCTTTTACTATGATTTTATTTTAGAGATTTTATATAAATATTATAATATTTATTATGAAATTTTCTATTTTTATTTACTATAAACTAAACTAAAAATATTATTATAACTTTTATTTGTTTAGTTTATTGTTTTTATAAATTTTTTAATAAATTATTTATTAGAAATTTAATTATTTTTTATTTGTTAATAATATTTATTTATTAATATGTTAATTGTAGGATGTGGAGGATACATTTAAGCACCACCTGACCATGGCCAAAAATCATACGGATGAGAAAATCAATGAATCGTTGCAAGTTTCCAGATTTTATTATGCAACCTTCATTCGGGAGTATAGGGTGGTGCCTGGGTTGATTGTCGCTCTGATTGAGCGTTGGAGGCCGGAAACCCATACGTTCTATATGCCGTGTGGGGAATGCACGATCACACTTGAAAACGTGGTCATGCTTATTGGGGTCCCAGTAAACGGGGCACCATTGATCGTGGAACCATTAACCGGGGAACCATTGGCCGGAGATCCATTGTTCGTCTAGATGAAAGCTACACCTGAAGCAATTTTCTCATTTTACCTTGGGAAGGTGCCAGATAAATAAAATTTTAGTGGAGCTCATGTGTAAATGAGTTGGTTGCAAAGTGAATTTAAACTTCGTGAATATAATTCGGTTGATGCGATTTATAATGTGAGTCGAGCTTATATTCTGCAACTCATTGGAGGTATATTAATGCCGGATAAACCTGGCAATCTGGTTCATACACAATATCTACGCTTTTTGAGGTATCCGTGGGAAGCTGCTACATATAGTTGGGGATCAGCCATATTAGCGTTCTTGTATCGTGATTTATGTAAGGGCGCTAAAATAGAAAATGATCATAAAGTTCGGGGTATTGGTGGATGTTTGTTGTTGTTGGAAGCTTGGACTTGGCAACGACTTCCCTTTTGGACATCGATTACTCGAACATCGATACAGTTCCCTATTGTCGTTAGGTAATTATCCTGATTTCCAGTTCAATTAAATTAAATTTATTTATTTTTAAAGCATTATTGTGTTACGTATGCATATGGTGCGAGAAAAAAGCGCACACGAGGTTGACGAACAACAACTAGCGAGTATTTAGAGCTTATATTGATTTGTACCATCAAGAGCATATATTCGGTTAAATGTATTGTTTACATTTTAGTTAAATATTTTTCAGTTCATTATTTATGTTATAAGTAGATGTCTTATTAAAATAATCCTTATTTTGTAGTTTATTTGAAGACCGTACGAAGATGATCGTATTTTTGTACCGGATGAACTACTGGAACATTCTAATCAGTGGTGTAGTGTTACACTGTTGATCCACTTTGCGATTGTCGTGTTCCACGTTACCGACAAGGTGTTGAGGCAATTTGGCTTACACCTGAAATTCCGTATCCCAACACCGAGCATGACTATTCAAACAATTTTGATGGACGCAACACTGCAGAAATGTAACACCCGGGTTTGGGGGTCGGGTGAAAATAATATTAAAATAATGTTTCGGGTTTCGGTTTCATAATTAAAATAATAAAATATTATTTGGGCTTCGTATTTTCAAAACAAACATTTTATGTTGGACTTAAATTGATTTGAAACTCAAATTTCATGGATTTTAGAGTTTATGAGATTGTCATCTCATTAATGGCAAAATCGTAAATAAGTGGACTTACAAAATAAAACCCCTTTTTATTTAAAATAGCTTTTGTCATCTTCTTCCCCCTCTCTTCCAATCCATTCTCACGACCAAAAGAGCTCTCTTCCTCCAAATCACTATTCCATCACCATTCTTTCTCATCTTGGGTGATTTTCGAAAGGTAAAACCATATTTGACTTGTCCTTACCTTCCTCTTCATGTTGGTACCTTTAGTTTTCATTAAAACCAAGTATTTTGTATTTTGTATTTTGGGTTTCTCAAAGATTTTGATAAAGGTTGTAGCTTTATGGATTTTTAACTAAGCTTTTGATTTATTGTTGTTAGATAAGTTGTTTGTAAACCATAAGGTCCAACATATATGAATTTTAAAGAGTTCTATGATGATTCTCGGATTTGGGTTTAAGTGGGGTTTTTGAAGGGTTTTAAGTTGAGTTTTGGGGGTGTTTTATGTTAAAATTTGATGGCTGATGGTTAGGCTATGTATAAGGGATGTTTTGGAAGCCTTTGGGAGTGTTAAAAGTGTTTGAATCAATGGTTTTAGACTGAGCTTCATGGCTGCTCGGGAATGAAAGTTTTGGGGGTTGTTCATAGCTTGAATCTTGTGTTTTGTGCTTGATTAGTGTTTCGGGTTTGCTACTTTGATTTGTGAACTGATTTGAGCTTGTTTTTATTGTGTTGAGATGAATAGAAGCAAGAATTTGTGTTGGTGAAGCCTCGGGAACAAATCTGGAATATTTGGAAGCTTGATCGGCTAATGTGTTGAGCTTGGAATAGTCGGTGAGTGGTTAAATGTTTTTAAATGGTTTTCGAGTGTTGGTTCAAGCATGTGGACTAGGTTGGGCTTGGTAGACCCACCTAGAGTTGGGATTAGAGTGGTAGCCTAATCCCAAGCTTTAGTTAGAGACTATGGTTGATCTTTATATGTTGTGTATGCCTCATGTTTAATTGTGATTATGATGGCTATGTATATTGTGTTATACATGTATGTTGAGCATGGTATTGATGCATTGTTATATGCATGTGGATTGTGCATGATGGTGATCATGGTGAGTACGTGCTAAGCACGGAAGTTGATATGAAATGATGTTGTGAAAAGTGGTTAGTATTGGCACTAGTATGCTTGAGTACAATGATCGATCATTAGGACGTTTAGTGTGCACACGTGAGTCAAATGCGCGCGTGGTCTTGATGATGGTAGTTATCAAGATGGAGTACGGGTTCGCCCGAAAATTCTTCTTATATATGTTAGTCGGTGATGGGTGTAATCCCATCGATGGGGCGTGAGGATGAGTGGAATCCACTCCGCGTGAAACGATGATGAGTGTAATCCCACCGTAAGGTAATGGTTGTGTTGGGATATGTGTGCTTATACATATTCGAGTCATAGCTAGGTGCCAATATGGATTGAGATATGTGTGCTTATACATTGATAGATGTATTTTTATGTGTTGAGCTTATGGCTTGTTGAGCATGGCCTAATATTGACTTTATGTTCATGCATCATTTATATTTTGGCTCATGTGGATCGAAGGTAAGATCATGCATTCCCTGCATTGTTGAGGTTTGTTTTATGAGCTTACCCTCACTAAGCTTTATGCTCACGCTCTCTTTTGTTCGACAATGCAGATCCGTAGTTCGTGGGTTGCTTGTGCAAGAAGAGGGCCTCCAAGTGTGCTTGTGGTGCTATCTTAGCTTTCAAGTATGGACTTTCAAGTTATAAGGAGTAATAGTCAAGCAATGTGATATGTGTTGTTGTCTTGAGCTTTTGGATATGAGTTGTGAATTGTTGATGTTGGTTTAGGAGCATGTTTAGACTCCTTAATATGTTGTTGTTGGTGTGGCTTGTTGATGCCATGTTTGGATTGTAAACCATGTTTAAGTTGCTTACCTTGTATGTTGGCCTTGTGCCTTTATGGATGCCTAAATGTATGTCCTTGTTGAAGCATGTGTCTTGACTGCTATGAATGCTCTTATGTTGAATGTTGATGCTCCCTATCTATGTATGCCTCTTGCATGTTTGAAGTGTGTTCAGTATGCTTGTTGTGTTTAGTTTTGCCTTAGAGTGATGCATGTTGGTTGTTGGAGGTTCTAGTTTGTGTTTTGGGACAACCATGTACCATAAACCAGCTAAAACCAATATGTAGACAGAGGGCGTATCGAAACGGTTGGTCCCGTTTCGATACGGTGCCTTTGTTTTTGGCCAGGCGTTTCGGTACGCTAGGGGGCCATTTCGGTATGATTTTGCTACTGGAAATCTGAGATTTTGACGATAAATTAAAGTATCAAAACGGGCCTTGGCGTTTCAGAACGGTCTTTGTATCGTTGACCACGAGAAGTTGACCGTTGAGGGCGTTTTGATACGGTCCACCCCTGTTTCGAAACGGTCTCCTCGGTTTGACTTTGGCCAGTTGACCTAGTCAAGGCGTATCGGAACACCCTATGGGCGTTCCGATACGGCCTGCTGTTTAAGTTTAAAATGGGCTGTTGGGCTGTTTGGTTGTTTACCTCGTTTGTTTCTTCCGCTGTTGCCTTTCTCACATAGGACTTAATTGTACATCTAGATTAGATAATATTAAATGAAAAAGTTTTCTCGGGTTGTTAACCAAAGTGGAGCCTTAACGAGTTTCGCCTCAGTTATCCCCGTGTAGCCCACTCGGACCGATTAAGCGTCCAGATCGGGACGAGGGGGTTACACTTGTTGGTATCAGAGCCTAAGGTTTCCGAGACCTTGGGCAGGTAAGTGAGGTAAGTTAAATTCTTGTTTTGAAATTGCACGGTGTTTGCTTGCCATGTAAGTATGTTTGCTTATTTAACAAGTATGCTTGATGTATGCTTTTTTGATCGTGTATGTTTGTTGTTTGAGGCATGTTGAGTAGAGTCCCATTGCTTCTATTACATCGGAAAATGATTTTTAAGTGAGGGAACATACTTGAGCCACTTGGAACCCTTGCCCTTGCTAACCCTATTTTTGTGTATTGTTGTTGTTATGTTGTAGTTGTTATCTGTAAGCGCGTATGTCAAGGCCTAGAGGTAGACCGAGGATGGTTCGTCAAGAACCTCGTGTTGTGGCTCCTGTTAATGAGCCGGTGGTTGGAGTAGAGGCTTATGTGGGAGAGCCTGCTGCTGGAGTTGGAGCTCCTCCACCACCACCACAACCTCCTCAGCCTGAAGTGAGAGGCGAGGCTGGAGCTGAGGGAGCGGGACCTCGGGTTGGTCAAGGTGGCCAAGGTCTTGCTGGAATAGATATGGCTCCACTAGTTCAAGCTATAGCGGGAGCGTTTCAGGCTGTAGTTGCCGGAGCTCAGGCTGCAGCTCAGCCGAGAGGTGATGATGCTAGCTTACCGTTAGAGAGGCTTCGTAGCCTAGGGGCTGAAAAGTTCAGAGGATCTACACCGGAGAGATCAAAGTTGTGGTTAGAGAAGACAGTCTATATCTTAGCTCAGATGGGTTGTGTTGGTGCCCGTAAGTTGGGTTGTGTGATTTCTTTACTTCAGGGTGATGCCTACACCTGGTGGGTCACCATTACTATTGCTATGCCTGAGGCCGAGATTAGTTGGGACTTCTTCTAGATCGCTTTCCGGAAGAGGTATTTGGGGCCGAGATATCTGGATGAGAAGAAGCGGGAGTTTATGGCTCTTGTTCAAAGAGTTGCTTCAGTGACAGATTAGGAGATTCGCTTTGTTCGACTGAGTCAGTATGCTCCAAAGTTGGTTCCTACTGAGAGGGACCGTTGTAATCGGTTCAGATATGGGCTCTATGAGGAAGTCAAGAGGTACACCTTGGCTTCATATTATTCTGATTTTGATGTCTTGGTCGCTAGGGCCAAGGACATTGAGCATAACTTGGGGATGACCAAGCGTTCATGAGGGTCTAGTTCTGGAAAGAGGCACAATAACTTTGATGCCAAGAGGCATCGAGGTGGTGGACATTAGTTTGATCATAGGCATGGCGGTGGCCACCATGGTAGAGGCCATCAGGGCCATAGAGCTGGAGGGCGTTTGCCCGAGTGTACTCGTTGTGGGAGACAACATTCAGGAGAGTGTTGGGGTAACTTCCATGCTTGTTGGAATTGTGGCTCGAGAGACCACTTCAGGATAGAGTGTCCGCATCAGGCGGCACAAGCACCGAACCTAGCACAGGCTCTTGCGAGAGCGATTGACTATCAGAGAGGCCGTGTGCGCGGTCGTGGTTACTTCCAGCCGAGGGCTGATGCACCTAGGATAGAGGCACCAATGAATCTTGCTCATGTCGTGGCAGTACAGCCAGAGGCCGATGGACCAGCTAGGGTCTACACTCAGAGAGAGAGGCATGGAATGACACTGATGTGATAGCAGGTAATTTTGAGTTACAGTCTATGTCTTTGCTTTCCTTAGTTGATTCGGGTTCTACGCATTTTTACATTTTGAGTGAGCATGCAAAGAAGTTAGACATACCTGTTGAGATCTTAGATGTAGGGATGCATGTGACTAGTTCCTTTGGTGAGACAGTTGTAGCTAGACGGATGTATAAGAGGTGTCCGTTGAAGATTCAGGGTCATGTGTTTCCTGTTGATATGATGGAGCTTTCGTTCTATGGTTTTGATATTATTTTGGGTACGGATTGGTTGGTTGAGCACATAGCTAGTGTAGATTTTGAGACAAAGAGAATTGCAAGCTTTCTGATGACTACGAGGTTGTAGTAGTAGGCGAGAACATTAAGTTCTTGTCGAATGTTGTGTTAGCTTTAGAGGCTCATAGGTTGATGGATTCCAGTTGTGGGGCTTACTTAACGTATGTGATGAATCCGAATATGAGTGAGGTTAGACCGAAAGACATCAGAACAATTTGTGATTATTTGGATATGTTTCCAGAAGAGTTACCGGGTTTGCCTCCTGACAGAGATGTAGAGTTTGTGATTGAGACTGTTTCAGGGTCTACTCCAGTTTCTATTGCTCTGTATCGTATGGCTCCGAAAGAGTTGAAAGAATTGAAGAGTCAGCTTCACGAATTGTTAGACCGTGGTTTCATTAGGCCTAGTAGTTCGCCTTGGGGTGCTCTCGTGTTGTTTTAAAGAAGAAAGATGGCAGCATGAGAGTGTGTATTGACTACAGGCAGTTGAACCAGTTGACAGTAAAGAACAAGTATTCGTTGCCTCGAATAGATGACTTGTTTGATCAGTTGAGGGGTGCCTCAGTGTTTTTGAAGATAGATTTGAGATCGGGGTACTATCAGTTGAAAGTAAAAGAATGTGATGTTCCGGAGACACCTTTTAGGACTAGATATGGTCACTATGAGTTCCTTGTGATGCCGTTTGGGCTCACGAATGCACCAGCAGCTTTCATGGATATGATGAACAGAGTCTTCCGAGACTATCTAGACCGATTTGTAGTTGTTTTCATAGATGACATACTTCTGTACTCAAGATCAGAAGAAGAACATGATGAGCACTTGAGACTTGTTTTACAGAGGTTGATGAGTAATCGGTTGTATGCGAAGTTGAGTAAATGTGAGTTCTGGATTCGAGAGGTTGTATTTCTTGGCCATGTTTTTTCAGATGAAGGTATTCGTGTTGATCCGACGAAGATTGAGACTATTGTTGAGTGGAAACAACCTAAGTCAGTGACTGAGATTAGGAGTTTCATAGGATTAGCCGGTTACTATAGGAGATTTGTTGATGGTTTCTCTAGAGTAGCTGCTCCGTTGACTAAATTTTTGCAAAAAGGAGTTAAGTTTGAGTGGTCAGATGCGAGATAGAAGGCCTTTGAGAAATTGAAAGAAGCTTTGATGAATGCTCCAGTGTTAGTGCAACCAGTTTCAGGTAAGGAATTTGTGATCTATGGTGATGCTTCCTACATAGGTTTAGGTTGTGTTCTGATGCAAGAGAGAAGAGTTGTTGCCTATGCTTCGAGACAATTGAAAGTGCATGAGAAGAACTACCCTACTCACGATATTGAGTTAGCCGAAGTTGTGTTTGCGTTGAAGATTTGGCGTCACTACTTGTATGGTGAGAAGTGCATAGTTTACACCGATCATAAGAGCTTGAAGTATTTGATGACTCAGAGAGAGCTGAACTTGAGACATAGAAGATGACTTGAGCTGTTGAAAGACTATGACTTGACTATTGAGTACCATCCGGGTAAGGCAAATGTAGTAGCCGATACGTTGAGTAGAAAAGTTGCAGTTGAGTTGCAAGCTACGTTTGCTAGGTTGAGTGTATCTGGGGATGGTGGTTTGATTATAGAGTTGCAAGTAAAGCCTTCGTTGATTCAGATGATTAGAGAGAAACAATTGCAAGACGTATCTTTAGCTTCACATGTTCAGGACATTGCAGAAGGTAGACCGACAGAGTACAATTTCAGTGATGAGAATGTGTTGTGTTTCAGAGACAGAGTTGTAGTACCTGAAGATGTTGAGTTGAGACATATGATTTTGAGTGAAGCACATTCGAGTCCTTTTTCTATGTATCCGGGCAGTACTAAGATGTACCGAGATCTGAAGAATGATTATTTTTGGGTTGGTTTGAAGAAGGATGTAGCCGAGTATGTGAGCCGTTGCATGGTTTGTCAAAGGGTAGAGGCAGAACATCAGATTCCTTCAGGTTTGTTATAGCCTTTGAAGATCCCGAAATGGAAATGGGAGAGAATCACTATAGACTTTGTGTCGGGGTTACTGTTGTCTCCTTCGAAGAAGAATTCTGTCTGGGTGATTGTTGATAGATTTACTAACTGTGCTCATTTCTTAGCAGTGAACACTACAGATTCTTTATACAAGTTGGCGAATTTGTACATTCGCGAGATTGTGAGACTTCATGGAGTTCCGAAGTCTATTGTTTCAGACAGAGATCCGAGATTCACTTCGAGGTTCTGGAGTTGTTTGCATAGTGACCTAGGTAGCCGTTTGCATTTCAGTACTTCTTATCATCCGCAGTCGGATGGACAGTCAGAGCGAGTGATACAGATTTTAGAGGATATGCTCCGTTGTTGTGTGATTGACTTCCAGGGTTCTTGGGAGAAGCATTTGCCCTTAGTTGAGTTTGCTTACAATAACAATTACCATGCTAGTATACAGATGGCTCCTTATGAGGCTTTGTATGGTAGACGATGTAGGACTCTGATCTGTTGGGCTAAAACGGGTCAAAAATTGTTACCTATGCCAGATTTGCTTAAGGTGACTACATAGAAAGTGAAGTTGATTTGTGATCGTTTGAAAGCAGCTTCCGATCGTCAGAAATCTTATGCAGATTTGAAGAGAAAAGAGATTGAGTTTTTAGTGGGTGAGAAGGTGTTTCTGAAAGTATCTCCGTGGAAGAAGGTAATGCGATTTGGCCGGAAAGACAAGTTGAGTCCGAGGTTTATTGGTCCGTATGAGATAGTTGAGCGGATTGGGCCAGTAGCTTACCATTTGAGATTGCCCACAGAGTTAGAGAAGATCCATGGTGTCTTTCATGTGTCGATGCTTAGGAGATATAGATCAGATCCCTCTCATGTTATGCCCGTTGAAGAGATAGAGCTGAATCCGTATTTGTCTTATAATGAAGAACCAGTTGAGATACTTGCTTTTGATAGCAAGGTGTTGCGTGGCAAGACCATAGAGTTGGTCAAGGTGTTGTGGAGACATAGAGGTGTGGAAGAGGCTACGTGGGAGAGGAAAGCTGATATGCTTGAGCAGTTTCCGTATCTGTTTCCGTCAGGTAATTTCGGGGACGAAATTCCTTAAGTGGGGGAGAGTTGTAACACTCGGGTTTGGGGGTCGGGTGAAAATAATATTAAAATAATGTTTCGGGTTTCGGTTTCATAATTAAAATAATAAAATATATTTTGGCTTCGTATTTTTAAAATAAACATTTTATGTTGGACTTAAATAGAATTGAAGCTCAAATTCCATGGATTTTAGAGTTTATGAGATTTCCATCTCATTAATGGTAAAATCGTAAATAAGTGGACTTACAAAATAAAACCCCTTTTTATTTAAAATAGCTTTTATCATCTTCTTCCCCCTCTCTTCCAATCCATTCTCACGACCAAAAGAGCTCTCTTCCTCCAAATCACTATTCCATCACCATTCTTCTTCATCTTGGGTGATTTTCGAAAGGTAAAACCATATTTGACTTGTCCTTACCTTCCTCTTCATGTTGGTACCTTTAGTTTTCATTAAAACCAAGTATTTTGTATTTTGGGTTTCTCAAAGATTTTGATAAAGGTTGTAGCTTTATGGATTTTTAACTAAGCTTTTGATTTATTGTTGTTAGATAAGTTGTTTGTAAACCATAAGGTCCAACATATATGAATTTTAAAGAGTTTTATGATGATTCTCGGATTTGGGTTTAAGTGGGGTTTTTGAAGGGTTTTAAGTTGAGTTTTGGGGGTGTTTTATGTTGGAATTTGATGGCTGATGGTTAGGCTATGTATAAGGGATGTTTTGGAAGCCTTTGGGGGTGTTAAAAGTGTTTGAATCAATGGTTTTAGACTGAGCTTCATGGCTTCTCGGGAATGAAAGTTTTGGGGGTTGTTCATAGCTTGAATCTTGTGTTTTGTGCTTGATTAGTGTTCCGAGTTTGCTACTTTGATTTGTGAACTGATTTGAGGTTGTTTTGATTGTGTTGAGATGATTAGAAGCAAGAATTTGTGTTGGTGAAGCCTCGGGAACAAATCCGGAATCGTTGGAAGCTTGATCGGCTAGTGTGTTGAGCCTGGAATAGTCGGTGGGTGGTTAAATGTTTTTAAATGGTTTTCAAGTGTTGGTTCAAGCATGTGGACTAGGTTGGGCTTGGTAGACCCACCTAGAGTTGGGATTAGAGTGGTAGCCTAATCCTAAGCTTTAGTTAGAGACTATGATTGATCTTTATATGTTGTGTATGCCTCATGTTTAATTGTGATTATGATGGCTATGTATATTGTGTTATACATGTATGTTGAGGCATGGTATTGATGCATTGTTATATGCATGTGGATTGTGCATGATGGTGATCATGGTGAGTACGTGCTAAGCACGGAAGTTGATATGAAATGATGTTGTGAAAAGTGGTTAGTATTGGCACTAGTATGCTTGAGTATAATGATCGATCATTAGGATGTTTAGTGTGCACACGTGAGTCAAATGCGTGCGTGGTCTTGATAATGGTAGTCATCAAGATAGAGTACGGGTTCGCCCGGAAATTCTTCTTATATATGTTAGTCGATGATGAGTGTAATCCCATCGATGGGGCGTGAGGATGAGTGGAATCCCCTCCGCGTGAAACAGTGATGAGTGTAATCCCACCGTAAGGTAATGGTTGTGTTGGATGTATGTTCCAACAGTTATCCACGTATTCGAGTCATAGCTAGGTGCCAATATGGATTGAGATATATGTGCTTATACATTGATAGATGCATTTTCATGTGTTGAGCTTATGGCTTGTTGAGCATGACCTAATATTGAGTTTATGTTCATACATCATTTATATTTTGGCTCATATGGATTGAAGGTAAGATCATGCATTCTACCTTGGTTGTTGCTCGTGCTTGGACCCTGTATTGTCGAGGTTTTTTTTTATGAGCTTACCCTCACTAAGCTTTATGCTTACGCTCTCTTTTGTTCGACAATGTAGATTCGTAGTTCGTGGGTTGCTTGTGCAAGAAGAGGGCCTCCAAGTGTGCTTGTGGTGCTATCTTAGCTTTCAAGTATGGACTTTCAAGTTATAAGGTGTAATAGTCAAGCAATAGGATATGTGTTGTTGTCTTGAGCTTTTGGATGTGAGTTGTGAATTATTGATGTTGGTTTAGGAGCATGTTTAGACTCCTTAATATGTTGTTGGTGTGGCTTGTTGATGCCATGTTTGGATTGTAAACCATGTTTAAGTTGCTTACCTTGTATGTTGGCCTTGTGCCTTTATGGATGCCTAAGTGTATGTGTTGAGTGGATCGAAAGATCGATATTTACCAAGAGGGGGGGTGAATTGGAAATTTGAAGGATTGTAGTGGAAATTGGCAAATTAAAATTGAAGGACAAGGAATTTAGAGTGGTTCAAGTTCCAAATGAACTCTACATCCACTACCTTAGTCTCACTAAGGATTTGCAACAATTTCACTAAATTGATCTTCCCCTTTTCTAGGACAAGGAGGCAACCCTTTACAATATCGGTTGATTTTTCTACCCAAAAATCAACCCAACCCTCACACAAGAGAACAAAGGAATATGTAGGCTAATTAGGTATCTCTCAATACAAATGATAGCCCCAATACAAGCACTCAACCCAATTTTACAAAATATGAATGAAGAACACAAATTGGGATTTTGCACAAATTTGAGATTTTTGCTCTAATGCTTGAAATTGATGTTTGGATGTTTGCTTGAAGTTCAATAGCTCTTGCTGAAGCTTTTGGATGTCCCTTTTATACCTTCTCATTGATTTCTAGCCGTTTGAGTGGTTGGAGAAGTAATTGGAGCCGTTGGAACCCTCTCTTACCACCATAAATGCTGTCTGCACCAACCCGTTTCGGAACACGGGAAACCTGTTTCGGAACGGACTAAAATAGAAAGAGCCGTTGGGGTGCATTTAAGAGCCCGTTTCGAAACGCCTTAGGGCCGTTTCGGAACGGTTTTGCCACTGTAAAAGGGTCATTTCGGAACGGTCCTAGACCGTTTCGAAACGCCTTAACGGTTTTGATAAAATCAGTTAAGACATACAACGGTCATATTTTTCAAACTGAAACCTAGCCCCTGTTTCGGAACGGTATTGATCCGTTTCGAAACGGAATGGCTACTGTCAAAGGGTCGTTTCGGAACGGGCATATGCCGTTTCGAAACACCCCTTATATATTAAAAAATCTGAAATATTTGAAATAATTTAACCCTTTTTTAATCCAACATGAAGAACAGTTTCGAAACGAGGTGAGCCGTTTCGAAACGCTTCCAGGTGTTTCGATACCCGTATCGGAACGGTGGTCGACAGTGGTGAAACTGTTTCGAAACGCCATGAGGCCGTTTCGGAACGGGTACATGAAAACCACTGTTTTGACTTGAAACACTTAGAAAAATAATTGGAAAAGTATGTTTTTAACTTAGGCATATTATAAAAATTATATGGGGATATTTTTAGGACTTAAAATTCGTTTAGACTTTTAATTTAGTCCTTAGGTTTTTAGTTATATCAAAATTAAAATATTTGTTTCACAATCTCCCCCTTTTTGATATAACAAAACCAAAGTTAGAATTTTTGAGAATTTGGAAAGTTTTGAAAATATTCTAACTCCCCCTTAATTTAAGATAGGTTTTTAAAATAATTTTGATTTGAAGTTTAAACCTTTTAAAAATTAAAAACGAATTTTAGTGTTGTGGCTCTTAAATTTCTTCTCCCCCTTTTTGTTAGATCAAAAAGAATAACATAAGCTCATAGAGAAGATAAAAGATTAGTACCAATAAGCAACAATAAGCAACCATAAATTCATAATCAAAATATCCAAAACATAATTCAAAACATTAAGTTCAATATAATTCAAACAACAAAATCCCAAAATAAAATAGCCATAAGCATAGGTCTTAAAACATGATAAAACATAAGATGCAATCTAAATCCTAAAAAGCATAAATAATATGATATGAAATGAAGATCCTAAGCCTCGTCATCATCATCCTCGTCATCGTCATCGTCCTTGGCTTGAGAACGTTGAAACTTCGTCCATTGCCCATAGAGAGTGGAGAAGGAGAGATCCAAGTTGGAGTGAGAAGTTTCAAGAGAACTAAGACGATCCTCGACATTCGACAAACGATTGCCCATTGTTTCAAAGCCCGAAGTAATGCGAGTGTCCAAAGCATCGAACCGAGAGTCCAAGGCATTGAAACGCTCGGTAAGGAAAGCCGTGAGGGCATCATTGTTCGCGGCTTGAACTTGCGGTGGAGGAGCAACAAGAGGAGGATCCGCTTCTCTATCAACTCTTTCCCAAATACCATTCACATAATGGAACCCGGACTTGCGAAGGGATGATTCACCTATCTTGGTCTTGCGAGGTTCCGGAGAGTCGTAGGTACAATCAATACCGAGATGGTGAAATAGGGCGCTCAAGACAATGCCATAAGTGAAGGATGTCAACTCATTTGTGTCAATAAGCTTGATATTATTGACAATCTCGGCAAAGATGATCTTAGGGACATTTGGGCGCTCACCCCTACGGAAACACTCTAACCAAAAATAATCTCGTTGACGGATATGGGAATATTTACCGCCGGAAGGGCGAATAAACCAAGAGACCATTAAGTGAAGAACACGATCATGCACATCAAGGTTAAGAGCTTTCCCGGTGAAAGTGCCAAAGTGGCGTTCATCCTCAAGACCCTCATTTTTAAGTTTAAGAGCAGACTCTAAAAGTTTAACATTTATAACAACCTTTTTGCCTAGCAAGGATGACTCAATCCCTATGATCTCGGTTTTGGACTCATCATAAAGAAAGTGAGCATTAGAGTAAAAGATGAGTACCATATTTTTGTAGCAAACATCCGGAAGGCTCAAGAAATCCATGAGATTCCACTCATCCAAACGAGGAAGATAACGAAAAAGGAATCGCTCGGAATTGAGGAATTCAAGATCGATAACACGTTCCTTACGAACCGCGAAATCCTTGACATAAGCAAAACGAGCACGTGCTTCCGAGGTTTTGAAGGATTTCTGAAAAAGCAGAGTGAGATTCGGACGAATGCTCGATTCACCGGATTGAACGGCCTTGCGCTTTTTGTTCGATTGATCCGCCATCTAAAAACATTAAGCAAGTGTTTTAAAATTGAGTGTATGCATTGATAATTAAAATCAATCCAATAAGAAATCCCACTTAGGTTTTTGAAAACAAAATTAAAATAAAATAGTGTAAAAAAAAAACGATTGAAAAATTTTATATTAGAATAAAAAATTTTGGGATTTGAAAAAATTTTCACAAGATTTTGAAAACCCACAACAAAAACGTATAATTTATACAAAAATAAGATTTTCTAACCTAAGATTCGAACATGTATTTGAAAGAAAAGAGAAAAATTGAAAAATTACCTTAGTTTGGGATTTTGGATGATTTTGAAGAAATCCTTGCACAAGATTGATGAAACTTGCTTAGACTTGAGTTGAAGATTAAAACCCCTCACAATTTGGTGAAAATCAAGGAGTTTGAGAGGGTATTTATAGAGAGGGAGGCGGTTTAGGGTTTTAGAGTTTGATAAAAAAGTAAATTTGTATCATTAAAAGCCCTAGATATAGCAATCCGCGATGCCGTTTCGGAACGGTCAAGACCGTTTCGGAACGGGCGGCTAGGGTTTTGACCATTTTAAAACCATAAACAGAACGTTTCGATACGTGGTTGACCGTATCGAAACTCCCTTTGACCCGTATCGGAACGCGTTCCGATACACCCCCTTGGCAGAATCAAAAACGTTTCGGAACGCTATTAGGCGTTTCGAAACGCCCTCTTCTCAGAACGTGATTTAAGGTATCCGTATCGAAACGGGTTCACCTGTTTCGATACACCTGGGCCTGGAAGTGCAGATGAGGCTCTAAAAATGCAGAAAAATGATCTTATAAGAGGCCTAACATGCATAAATGTCATGAATGAGCAGGCAAAACATATGTAGGCATAAACATACTCCCCCTAACTATAAGCATGGATGAAATTAGGAGTTTAAACACATCAACATGACATTTCACAAAATCAAGCATATTTAAGCACAAAAGAGGTCCTAAAAGGTCAAGATAGGCTAGCTAGACCTAACTCTCTCCTAAGGGACCAAAAACGCTCTTTGTCTAAAGGTTTTGTAAAAATGTCCGCTAATTGATTCAAGGTGTCTACATACTCTATAACCACATCTTCCTTAAGGACATGATCTCTAATGAAATGATGCCTTATTTCTATATGTTTGGTTCTAGAGTGTTGGATGGGATTTTTAGTTAAGCATATTGCACTAGTGTTGTCACATTTTAGGGGTATGGTTCCAACTTTAATTCCATAATCTAAGAGTTGTTGCTTCATCCAAAGGACTTGAGCACAACAACTCCCTAAGGATATGTACTCGGCTTCGGTGGTAGATAAGGCTACACTATTTTGTTTCTTAGATAACCAAGATATGAGCATACTACCTAAGAATTGGCAAGTTCCCGAAGTACTTTTCCTATCAATTTTGCAACCCCCATAGTCCGCATCCGAATAAGCATGTAGGTTGAAGGTAGAGTCTCTAGGATACCAAAGGCCTAAACAAGGAGTGTCTCTAAGGTATCTAAAGATTCTCTTAACGGCTATAAGGTGAGACTCTCTAGGACTAGCTTGAAACCTAGCACACAAGCAAACACTAAACAAGATATCCGGTCTACTTGCGGTAAGGTAAAGCAAGGATCCAATCATAGAACGATAAAGTTTAGAGTCAACACACTTACCTCCTTCATCTTTGTCAAGCTTTGTAGATGAGCTCATAGGAGTGGCTTGAGGCTTTGCATTCTCCAAGCCAAACTTCTTGAGCATATCCTTTATGTATTTTGCTTGGTTGATGAAGGTGCCATCCTTCTTTTGCTTGATTTGGAGTCCCAAAAAGAATGAGAGCTCCCCCATCATGCTCATCTCAAATTCACCTTGCATTAGCTTAGCAAACTCTTGGCAATGACATTCATTAGTAGAACCAAAAATTATATCATCAACATAAATTTGAACTACTAAAATGTCATTTTTATACATTTTTATGAAAAGTGTAGTGTCCACCTTACCTTTTTCAAAACCTTTTTCAATTAAAAAGTTTGAAAGCCTTTCATACCAAGCTCTAGGAGCTTGTTTTAAACCATAAAGAGCTTTGGTAAGTTTGAAAACATGATTTGGAAATTTTGAATCTTCAAAACCCGGTGGTTGTTCCACATACACTTCTTCATTTATAAAACCATTTAAAAATGCGCTTTTAACATCCATTTGAAAAAGCTTGAAATTATGATAACATGCATATGCAAGCAACATCCTAATGGCTTCCATTCTAGCTACGGGTGCATAGGTTTCATCAAAATCTATTCCCTCTTCTTGAGTGTAACCTTGTGCTACAAGTCTAGCTTTATTTCTCACAATGTTACCACTCTCATCTAGTTTGTTCCTAAAGACCCATTTAGTTCCTATTGTAGATTGATTACTAGGCCTATCAACTAATGTCCATACATTACTTCTCTCAAATTGATTTAACTCTTCTTGCATAGCCATAATCCAAAAGTCATCTTTCAATGCTTCTTTTATGTTTTTAGGCTCTATGCACGAGATAAATGCAACATGGTTCATTAATTTAAGAGAAGAACGAGTGGTTACCCCCTTGGATGGATCACCCAAGATTTCACCATCTTTGACATAGTTCAACTCCCTTGGGTAGCTCACTTCCTTTTCCTCAATAGCCAAGTCCTTCAAGGCTTCAAGAGGTGGATCTTGTGTGTCTTCTTCTTTTGGTTGAATCTCATCCTCCTTTGAAGTTTGACCTCCATCAAAGGCATTTATGATTCCTACATCATCATCATCACAAGAATCCTTCCTAGGAAGGAGGTTATCATCGAATACAACATGAATGGATTCTTCTACTACTAAAGTTCTTTTGTTAAATACTCGATAGGCTTTAGAGGTTAAAGAGTAACCTATAAAAATAGCTTCATCACTTTTTGCATCAAATTTGCCTAAGTTATCTTTTCCATTATTTAAAACAAAACACTTACACCCAAAAGGGTGAAAATAGCTAATGTTAGGCTTTTTAGATTTTAAAATCTCATAAGGTGTTTTCTTTAAAATTGGCCTAATCATTACTCGATTTACAATATAACAAGCGGTGTTTGTGGCTTCCGCCCAAAAGTATTTAGGTAAATTATTTTCACAAAGCATAGTTCTAGCCATTTCTTGTAAAGTTCTATTTTTCCTCTCAACTACCCCATTTTGTTGAGGAGTTCGAGGAGCCGAAAAATTATGGCTAATACCATTTTCATTCAAAAATTCTTCAAACCCTAAATTTTGAAACTCGGTTCCATGATCACTTCTAACGTGTGAAATTCTAAGTTCAAGATCATTTTGGGTTAATTTTGAAAATGTGATGAATTTTTCCAAAGCCTCATCTTTAGTACTTAAAAAGAGAACCCAAGTATATCTAGAAAAATCATCAACTAACACGAATGCATAAGATTTACCACCCAAGCTCATAGTCCTAATTGGCCCAAATAAATCCATGTGAATTAATTGTAAGCATCTACTAGTAGAAACATCATTAATGGATTTAAAGGAAGACTTATGTTGTTTACCCTTAGAGCATGCATCACAAATTTTGTCATTTGAAAATTTAATTTTGGGCAAACCTCTAACTAGATTTAGAGAGACTAGTTTTTCCAAAACACTAATGCTAGCATGTCCTAGCTTCCTATGCCACAACCATGCATCATTTTCATTTTGAGCAACTAAACATGCATGAGATGTATGTATGTCATCTAAATGCACCATGTATATGTTTCCTATGCGATGACCTATGAGCATAATATTATTAGATTTAATGTCAACAATTTTGCATCCATTTTTATCAAATAAAACATTAAATCCTTTATCACACAATTGACTTATGCTCAATAAATTATGTTTAAGACCATCGACATATAAGACATTTTCAATGAGAATGGTAGAGTGATTACCTATGGAGCCAATACCTTTAATGTGGCCTTTGGAGTTGTCACCAAATGTTACTACTCCTCCACTTTTTGGCTTTAAATCCATGAATCGGCTCTTGTCTCCGGTCATGTGTCTCGAGCATCCACTATCAAGGTACCATGAGTTTTGACTTTGTGCTTTGGCCTTGTAGCAATGCTCCCCCTACAAACAAAGATATTAAACCTTGATTTTTGGTACCCAAATCATTTTGGGTCCATGAGTGTTAGCTCCCAAAACCTTGGTTCCCTTAGGAATCCAAGATGACATAGCAATAATATTGTTAGATTTTACAAGTTCCTTAGGAACCCATACACTTCTAATTCTTTTAGCTCTACTATGTCTAGGGTAGCTACCTTGTTTGTAGTAATTAGTCCTTTTCTTAGGTTGGTGTGTTCTAGAGGATTCTCCTACTTCATGTTTGACACTACCAACATTTTTAAGGACTTTTTTAGCTCATTTAGCTCACCTAACACCTTTTGGTGTTCACTATTGCATTGAGACAAAAGATTATTAAGATCAACATTTTCATCTTGAAAGAATTTAAGTTCATCTTTTAATCCTAAAATCTTTTTCTCAAATTTAGAATTAGCTTGAGTGAGTGAGTCATTTTTCTCATTTAGCTCTAAAATGATTTTCTTGTTTTTAATGACCGACTCTTTAAACTTCTCAACTAATTCATCATATACCTCTTGCAACTCATCATATGCATCATTTAATTCTTCATATGAAAAATCTAAAGTAGATGAGTTAGAGGTTACCAAGGAGGAATCTTCCTCAAGTGCCATGAGACAAAGGTTGGCCACTTCTTGTTCGTCATCCTCCGATGACTCCTCATCACTCCAAGTAGCAAGTTTGGCTTTGAGTTTCTTCTTCTTCTCAAAGCTCTTCTTCTTGAGTTGAGGGCACTCCGAACGGATGTGGCCGGGTTGTTTGCACTCATAGCAAATGATGGGATCCTTTCCTTCTTCTTTGCTCTTGCTCTTGAAGTCCATTTTTCTTTGGATTTTTCTACCCCGGTTGGACCTCATGAATCGTGAGAATCGTTTGGCTATCATAGCCAATTCTTCAAGTTCGTCCTCATCACTAGATGAGCTCTCATCAAGTTGTGAAGCTTTAGCCTTGAGAGCTATTCCCATCTTCTTCTTCTTTTCAACTTCAAGTTTCTCTACTCTTTTCTCTTCTTTCTTTTTCTCATCTTCCCTTCCTTGCTTCATGATCTCATGAGTAAGGAGAGAACCCACAAGCTCATCAAGCTTTAATGTCTTCAAGTTCTTTGCTTCGATGATGGCGGTTCTCTTCCCATCCCAAGCTTCGGGAAGTGAATAGAGTAGCTTCCGGACAAGCTTGTCTTCCGGTATGATCTCTCCATAGCCCTTTAGCCCGTTGACAATTGTGGAGAATCGATCAAACATCTTTGACACCGTCTCATCGGGCTCCATCTTGAAATTTTCATAACTAAGATTGAGAAGTCCAATCTTAGTTTCCTTGACATCATTGGTGCCTTCATAAGTGGTCTCAAGTGTGTCCCACACTTCTTTGGCATTTTCAATGGAAGAGACCTTTGAATAGATGTCCGGACCGAAAGCACAAAAAAGCATGTGGAGAGCTTTATCGTTGACTTGAATCTTCTTCCTCTCCTCTTCACTCATTTCAGCTTTCTTCTTCAACACCATCTTGCCTTCACCATCTTGCTTCAATGGAATGTATGGCCCATCCTCAATGACATCCCATACAAGGTAGTCACTTGACTTGATGAATAGCCTCATTTTGTTCTTCCAAAAGGAGTAGTTGTCACCATTGAAGAAAGGAGGCTTGGTGGTTGATTGTGACTCGTACATGCCGGAACCGGAGGTTGAAGCCATCTCTTGATATTTTGAAGATCACACTCTTCCAAGGATCTCCTCTTGTGGTTGTTAATCCTCAAAGAGTTAAGCTCTGATACCAATTGTTGAGTGGATCGAAAGATCGATATTTACCAAGAGGGGGGTGAATTGGAAATTTGAAGGATTGTAGTGGAAATTGGCAAATTAAAATTGAAGGACAAGGAATTTAGAGTGGTTCAAGTTCCAAATGAACTCTACATCCACTACCTTAGTCTCACTAAGGATTTGCAACAATTTCACTAAATTGATCTTCCCCTTTTCTAGGACAAGGAGGCAACCCTTTACAATATCGGTTAATTTTTCTACCCAAAAATCAACCCAACCCTCACACAAGAGAATAAAGGAATATGTAGGCTAATTAGGTATCTCTCAATACAAATGATAGCCCCAATACAAGCACTCAACCCAATTTTACAAAATATGAATGAAGAACACAAATTGGGATTTTACACAAATTTGGGATTTTTGCTCTAATGCTTGAAATTGATGTTTGGATGTTTGCTTGAAGTTCAATAGTTCTTGCTGATGCTTTTGGATGTCTCTTTTATACCTTCTCATTGATTTCTAGCCGTTTGAGTGGTTGGAGAAGTAATTGGAGCCGTTGGAACCCTCTCTTACCACCATAAATGCTGTCTGCACCAACCCGTTTCGGAACACGGGAAACCTGTTTCGGAACGGACTAAAATAGAAAGAGCCGTTGGGGTGCATTTAAGAGCCCGTTTCGAAACGCCTTAGGGCCGTTTCGGAACGGTTTTGCCACTGTAAAAGGGTCGTTTCGGAACGGTCCTAGACCGTTTCGAAACGCCTTAACGGTTTTGATAAAATCAGTTAAGACATACAACGGTCATATTTTTCAAACTGAAACCTAGCCCCTGTTTCGGAACGGTATTGATCCGTTTCGAAACGGAATGGCTACTGTCAAAGGGTCGTTTCGGAACGGGCATATGCCGTTTCGAAACACCCCTTATATATTAAAAAATCTGAAATATTTGAAATAATTTAACCCTTTTTTAATCCAACATGAAGAACAGTTTCGAAACGAGGTGAGCCGTTTCGAAACGCTTCCAGGTGTTTCGATACCCGTATCGGAACGGTGGTCGACAGTGGTGAAACTGTTTCAAAACGCCATGAGGCCGTTTCGGAACGGGTACATGAAAACCACTGTTTTGACTTGAAACACTTAGAAAAATAATTGGAAAAGTATGTTTTTAACTTAGGCATATTATAAAAATTATATGGGGATATTTTTAGGACTTAAAATTCGTTTAGACTTTTAATTTAGTCCTTAGGTTTTTAGTTATATCAAAATTAAAATATTTGTTTCACAGTATGTCCTTGTTGAAGCATGTGTCTTGGATGCTATGAATGCTCTTATGTTGAATGTTGGTGCTCCCTATCTATGTATGGCTCTTGTATGTTTGAAGTGTGCTAAGTATGCTTGTTGTGTTTAGTTTTGCCTTAGAGTGATGCATGTTGGTTGTTGGAGGTTCTAGTTTGTGTTTTGGGACAACCATGTACCATAAACCATCTAAAACTAATCTCCAGACAGAGGGCGTATCGAAACGGTTGGTCCCATTTCGATATGGTC
This sequence comes from Hibiscus tridactylites, assembly GCA_958450335.1. NCBI lineage: Eukaryota > Viridiplantae > Streptophyta > Magnoliopsida > Malvales > Malvaceae > Hibiscus > Hibiscus tridactylites. The sequence goes on along the minus strand of OY288270.1, from coordinate 63,213,589 downwards.
CCTTTGTTTTTGGCCAGGCGTTTCGGTACGCTAAGGGGCCATTTCGGTACGATTTTGCTACTGGAAATTTGAGATTTTGACGATAAATTAAAGTATCGAAATGAGCCTTGGCGTTTTGGAACGGTCTTTGTATCGTTGACCACGAGAAGTTGACCGTTGAGGGCATTTCGATACGGTCCACCCCTGTTTCGAAACGGTCTCCTCGGTTTTACTTTGGCCAGTTGACCTAGTCAAGGCGTATCAAAACACCCTATGGGCGTTCCGATACGGCCTGTTGTTTAAGTTTAAAATGGGCTGTTTGGTTGTTTACCTCGTTTGTTTCTTCCGTTGTTGCCTTTCTCACATAGGACTTAATTATACATCTAGATAAGATAATATTAAATGAAAAAGTTTTCTCGGGTTGTTAACCGAAGTGGAGCCTTAACGGGTTTTGCCTCGGTTATCCTCGTGTAGCCCCCTCGAACCGGTCAAGCGTCCGAACCGGGACGAGGGGGTTACAAGAAGTAAATTGGGAAGCCATACACGCCGACTACATTAATATGTGGAACAACAGAGCTTCAACGATACCGTTTCATACTCTAATCCAGGAGGATGATTTTGATTTTCAAAGGTTAGAGTACCTGATCTATTTTTTAATAAAGAAATGTTGTACTTAACTTCGGTCGATGGACAGGAAGAATGACGAAAATATAAGAAAAAATACAGCGGTAAGGGTGAATCCTCTAAGAGTGGAGCAGTGGGCGCATCTCAAAATCCTTTTTGGAGTATAAACCCCGAAGGTTGGCCGACCACTTGGGAAAAACCAGAAGTGGGCTCGCCAATTATATGGGAAAAGGAACCTACTCCTACATATGTACAACCAGAAGTGGGCCCGAGCTCCTCAGATACTCACAGGTTTGATGATGTTGTTTTATACACACCTACTCGAACTTTAGACAGAGCATGGATTTTTAGGAAATACAAAATTTCCTGAATTCACAAGAGATTATGGGAAGGTAGAGCGGTTACGTGGACATGTTCACAACACCGCTTCTTATGCCATCAGTGACTGAGGAGGTGAGCTACACTGAAGAGGATGTTGAAGAGAATCACAAGGAAGAACATAGGCCACAACATAAAAGGATCCCGAAACACACTTATTTTTTGACCATATCTGCTCATTGTTAGAAATTACGTAAGAGGATGCAGAAGAAAAAATGATTTTATGTATTTTGTGTAATACATTAGAGGCATTTGGGTTTGAATTTGGATTTTATTGTTTTTTATTTTTCATTGTTTTTTATTAATCACTTAATATAAAACTAATTAAAAAAATAATTGATAACTAAAAAACAGTGAGATGGAATTAAAAAGAAAAGGGAGACTGAATTTCGGTTTAAGTTTGATATAGTTCGTTTTTTAATATTTTGGTTCAATATCAGGGTTTATTTGGACAGTTTGATTTCGAATGGCCTTCAGCCTTACATATCATACATCTCTTTCTTTGTCCATTCTCTTTGTGATGAAGGTCCATGCTGGTATAGATGCGAGTCGGTCTTGGTCGGTCATTTTGAGTTCTACGGAATGCAAGATTCGGTAACCATTTTTCATGCTCTACCGACGGCCAATACTTTGTATTCGTGATCGGTAGGAACTTAATTATGTAAATATTGACCATCTATTGGAGATCGAAGCATTGGTCAACATAGTTGTACGAGTCATCCCCCACATACATGCTGCAACTGTATGAGTACATGGATATTGCCACGCTTGGAACTCGCCACAGTCACCCCACCTACGTCTGAAATCGACTCGAAATACATTTGAGTGGGCTACTTTGTGGTTGCATCTTCAACCATCAACATCGAAAGTCTGATTATTTTGGTAGAATGCGTGAACGATCAACGACGTTGCATTCTTCATATTATTCTGCATTTTCGTCACAATATCCAAAGCCCAACATTGCCCCTTATTTATTAAGGCCTTAATATGTTTCCCTTTAACGGACCAAACCTTAGCAAACCAATAGCACGTCTCTTTCACCAAGCTTGCTATTGGGAGATGACGTGATCCTTTCAGTACTCTGTTTATGCACTCTTCAAGGTTGGTTGTCATTTGTCCGTATCGTCTACCACCTTTGTCATATGATTGGGCCCATATTTCTCTTTCAATATTGTTGGCCCAACTCCAGACACACTCGTCGTATTCTGTAAATTCGCCATATTTCTCCCAAGTTCTGGCCGTACCAGTTGATATCCTGTGCCATAATATCTGTTGTTAGCATCAAGAAAATCAAAGCACATAATTGGATGGGCATATGTAACAAAGTTTGAAAAATGATACTTACCCATGCTTAAAACCTCATTGTGAAGGTATGGATTTTTAACTGCTCGTAGCTGTTCTTACCGATGTGACGAACATAATATGCAGGGTATGCATGCGGCCAATTTCATCACGTGATGGCTTATTACATTCGAGTCCAATTTGGTGTGGTCCTGGTTGATGGATGTTCGTAAACACGTGTGATCACCATTGTACTTTGTGACCTCCCAACGATCTATCTTCTTAAGATACGACACTAGAATCTTCCAATTGCACCCTTGTCCATATTTCACACACTTCGCTAAAAAAGTCATCGGGGTGGATTCTACAACCACGTAGTCCACATGCTGCATGATGCTATACTCTTTAATTGCCAATATAGCTTCATTGTTTTTATTAAATCAAATCCCAACAAATAATTTACCATGCTGGCTCGAAGTTAATTAGGGTATATTTGGGAATTGTGGCGCCTTCATCGCATCGAAATCCACCGAGTTCATGTGAGTAGGAGGTTCATAGAATGTAATGTCGCCCCTAGTCAGAACAAATTATCTAACACCAAAATCAGGGGCTTCACCAATGTCATCGGGGAACAAATCAGGATCCCCAATATCTTCATCTTCACTGGAATCTTCAAGTGATTCTCCCCATCGACTTCGTAGGTTATGAACATTAGCATCAACAATCGGATCAACAACCAGATCAACAATCGATCAGTGTGAAGCTGCATTTGTCGACGACCCACCTTGATGAAATCCACTATATGTCCCACTTTCCAACATTGCGACAAAACTATCTCCGGAAATATCAAACTCGTTACCGAAACCCATTTGACTAGATTTCCCAACAACGTTTCTCGATGGACTGGGAATATCACGCACCTCAGCAAATAACTCGACATTTCGAATATCCATAGATTCATTTTATGCAATCATTATTCCCACATATGTATTATCTTTGAGAGCTATTGCAGAATATCTGACTAGACTGTGACTTGTCAGCCACCGATACCGCAAACCATGAATCTAGGCTCTAATTTTTTTGGATATCTTCTCCTTCATTACTCGAAGCGTGATTTCTTTTTCAAATCTCATCTCTTTAGGGCTTTCAGATTCAAATATATTACCAACATCAGTATTCTCCATTTTTCCATTGTAATGGACAATCGCCACAAATCTGTTGCTGCTCGTTTTCTCTGCATGTTCGAAAAAAATATATTTTCAATTATAATACACAAATTAAAATGAACAACTACAATGTCACTAAACCTAATTTTAAACTATAAATATCAATACTTTTAAAAATACTACTCCCTCCGTCCCATAAAATATGTCTCTTATTGACTTTTTGAAAGTCAAATTTTTTAAACTTTGACTATTATTATATTGAATATTTTAAATAATTAATTTTTGTAAAATATATATTTGAAAACTACTCGATTAGAGGTTTTTAAAATATATTTTTTCATATTTATATCAATGATACATTTTAAATAATTATGAGTCAAAGTTGAAAAAAATTGACCAAAAAAAGGTCAATAAGGGACAAAAATTGTGGGACGGAGGGAGTACTTATTTACAGAATTATTTCAAATATATATTCGAATACACTTTAAAAATTATACTAATTTCTCAAAAATAGTAAATACGCTTTTTCTACTACTATAATCCAAAACAAAAAACACATTCATTGTTCTAGCATAAAAAATAAATTTCAAACAACATAAAATTTTATATGGATAAAAAATCAAAATTTCAAACCGACTTACAATGTTTTTCCCACAACTTTCTTCTTATTCTTCTTCTGCTTCTTATGCTTCTCATTCTTTACACAAATTTTTACTCAATTTTTTCTATAACAAATTACCTTCAACATAACCTATTTAAAAAGAAAAACTAAAATTTCCCCTTAAATACCCCTACACGAATTTTATCTACACTAATAAGTTTCAAATAAAAAAAATTACACTACCCCTACTTAATTTAAAATTATTATAACAAAAAAAAAATTACCTGCTACTAGGCATGCATGCAGCCCCTGCACCAAAGTTGCCATGCATGCCACCCTGCCAAAGCTGCACAACTTCCACTCCTCCATCCGAACACTGTTTAAAGTTGGATGGAGGGCTCTCCGACTTTGAACAGGGTATGGTGCCTTGGGTCATTGTCACGTGCTAGCAAGTGGATAATCACCACAGTTTGAAGACGGATACTTCACAATCCAACTTTGAATGGTTCGCCATGAATTTTTTAATATTTTTGGTAAATTATTGTTCGAAAATGAGGGGAAATCCGTCTGTTTTCTGATTTGCATAGTAATTCACTATATTGGTGGAAATAATTTAAGAGGAACCATATTTTTAAAAATAAAAAAGGAACCACAATATTGTGGTAAATTCTCCATTATCTAGGTTGTAGTTGTTTTTTCTTCCCTTAAGTAGGGTGTTAAAAAATACCTGACTCGAATAACCAAGCATGTTGAGCCGCCAACCCGGTCAAAAAAATTTGGGCACTTTTATAAACTTTTTTCAACTCTCGGGTACCCCGCTATTTCCTGGGTCGGGCCTAGGTCACAAAATTTCAACTTTCCTGGTAGTCACTATCTGAAATTAGAATTTTTTTATATTTAATAAATACATATTTTTATATTAAAATAATAAAACAACTTAACTTGTTTTATATTTTAATATTTTTTTAAAAATACATGTGTTTATATTCGAGTACCCAATTACTCGATTTTACGGGTACTCGCAACATTTGGGGTACCCGACCAACCCGGATCGAGACACAGGCAAGTCAAAGTACTACCCAAAGACTCGGTACCTCGGTACCCGAATTTGAACATTCCTACTCATAAGTTGGGTTGTTCAATAATAAACAAATGCTTAAATATACACTTGGTACTTAAACTATGCACATTCTCCCAAGTTGGTAGTTGAAGAATTTTTTCTCTCAAATTGGTACTTAAACTAAACACATTCTCTCAAATCAGTACCAAAACTTACAAATTCTATCAATTTGGTCCTAATTCGAAACAATTCAATAAATTTAACCCTTTATATTTAAAAATTCTATCAAATTATTTTTTTGTTATTCTCCTAAATTGTTTGTTCTTCTCCCTTGAATGTTATATTACTTTTTTGGTATGATAAAAGTTTGACAATAACTTGTTTTATCATAGAATGTAGTTGTCCAATTGTTTCTTTAATCATATAGAGTCACTTGATTTGATAGTATTATAACGTTTCACTAAATTGATTTAGTTTTAAATAGGGTAAAATACCTAAATCATCACTCTACTTTGCTCTGAGACCTATTTTGGTCACTGAACTTTAAAAACGACCAATTTACTCACTAAATTTTATACATTGACCTATTTTAGTCACTCTTTGATGACATAGATTATTTTATTTTATCTTGACATGTCATTTTTATTAATAGTAAATGCCAAAGTGATTTAAAAAATAAAAAATATAACTCAAACACATGAAACACCTAAAACCCCAAATCAAATACATCTTCTTCAATAAAAATACCTAAACCCCAAATACACATACAAAGTCTGATCTTCTTCATCTTTTTGTAATCTAAAATTAGAGTTTAATACCCTTAATGGCACCAGTTGACGACGACTCTAACATTGACCATAATGGTCATATTTCCCGGCCAAAAACACACAAAACAAATGGTTTTTTGATAATATAATTGTAACATGTATAAACTCAAAATAAAAGAATTGGAGGAAGAAAACAAATTAAAGCAACATATTAGGAAGGAATTAAAGATAGAAAACAATAGATATAAAAGGAAACGACAAAGAGGAAAACAAAAATTCTATTCTATTCATTTCTTAGAGTGTAGAAACACTACAAACTTAGGATTTAAACCCACAAAGTATAACGACAGTGTATTAAACTGTTACTAAACAATATTGTTTTGTTTAACAACAAGTGGGCTCGTAACAATACTTTATTGCTTTGAAAAATCCTTGCCCTCAAGGATTAGAGAAGAACCCCTTTTGCCTTCGAGCTCGATCCATGAATCACTTCATTGTCCATTGTTTCCTTACAGTCCACAAATTCTTCGGAGTCCTCAAGCATTGGTGGATTATCCATTAATATCTGATAGAGTTGGGAACGTATGCAACGATGTCCGGGAGAATACTTAGTTGTACACCAAAAGCATTACCCCTTTTTACGCCGGACTTCAATTTTAGCTTGGGATGACGAGTTTTTAGAACCCTTAGACTTCTAATGGTTTACCAACTTTGATGGAGAACTTTGTCGTCGAGGGCTATTTACTGCACCAACTGTCTTGGAAGTAAAATTGGTAGACAATACACTATGCACAAGTTGACCAAAAGGCAACGTATGATCCAATAAAGCGGGTGCTGGTTCTGGACGTAACCATGGATTATGAGATGCATCCAATAAACTATCGGGGTGCCATATAATATCGTCTCTAAATGTCAAGCCTTATGAAATGCATCCAACAAATTACGAGGTTTAAACAATTTCACACGTTGGCTAATATCCCATTTCAACTTACTAACAAAGATACTAAATGCATACTCTTTCGATAGTTGAAGTTTGTTCAAAATAGATATAAAGTCTTCGTAGTATCATTCCACTCTTTAAACTCATTTGACTTTTGAGAAAAAAGTCTAACCCAACATGTGGCCGTTGACCGAAAAGACTTTTGGTTGAATCATTCCAGAAAGACCCACAACCAGCAGCAAAATCCACTGCTTGACCCACCAGTTGTCACAGAGCCTTGACCCGAGTTGGGTCACGAAAACTCGATTCTAACCCCATAGTGTGGTACACATCATGGAGGTTGAATCCCGATGAAGGGAGTTGCTCGCATCCTCCAGCAACATTGACAATTGCCACCGACGATGGAAGAGATGGTGTCGCAGGAAGCTTAGGCATCATATCAACAGTAACTATTGTATGCTTGAACAAAGAAGAAGCTGGGGCTTCCGTTGATGCAACATGACCTTCTAATGGAATCCTATTTTTTTCCAAGGAATTTTGGAAGATTAGATTGCAACCTTTCTTCCATGGCAGAAATTTTAGCCTCCAAACGAACATCTAAATCAGAAATCAGTTTTTCAATATGAACTTCAATGCTGGATTCTAAGGATTGAACTCTGACGTCCAAAGCTTGAACATCCCCACGAAGACTGATAAAATCCAGTGCCGTTTGGCTGCGCGTTTTAGCGTCGTCACCCAAATTAGTTTTACCCATAATCAAGAATGAAGAACAAATGAATTGAGAGTGAAGAAGGTGAAAAGACCAGGTAAAGAATGGCTATGGTACCTTTGTAACAGGTATAAACTCAAAATAAAAGAATTGGAGGAAGAAAACAAATTAAAGAAACAAATTAGGAAGAAATTAAAGATAGAAAACGACAGATATAAAAAGAAACAACAAAGAGGAAAACAACAATTCTATTCTATTCATTTCTCAGAGTGTAGAAACCCTACACACTTGGGATTTAAACCCACAAAGTAAAACGACAGTGTATTAAACTGTTACTAAACAACATCATTTTTAACGACAAATGAGCTCGTAACAATAACCCATCTGTTATATAACGAAGATGATGGTGATTTTCTCTCAAAATAAGTTACTTGCTTTAAAAATGGAAGATTGGATTCTCTTTATCAGAATTGGAGATGGCAACCCATAGATTGTTCTTTGCCCAAATAAGTTTTTCAGTTCCTAACAATTTTTCTTACAGAATTGAAAAAAAATCAGTGCAATTACTTAGTTTCTAAGCTGATTTTTCTTGATTTTGTGAGATTCAAAGCAAGATTATTGCTTGAGAAACTACGTGGAAAATGATTATATTTGTGGAGATTTACTGAATAGAAACAAGCGGGACTTCATAGTTTGTCTACTTCATCAATCTGGTGTTTCTACCAGAATGAAGAATCACGAAAAGTCCGGTTCTTTAGTTATATTCTGAGGTAAATTTGGGGTTTAGGTTTTTTTATTGAAGAAGATGGATTTGATTTGGGGTTTTCGGTGTTTCATATGTTTGAGTTTTATTTTTTAAATCACATTTGGCATTTAATATTAATAAAAAGACATGTCAAGATAAAAATAATAATAAAATAATCCATGTCATCAAGAAGTGACAAAGTAGGCCAATGTATAAAGTTCAGTGAGTAAATTGGTCGTTTTTAAAGTTCAGTGACCAAAATAGGCCCGAGAGAAAAGTTGAGTGATGATTTAAGTATTTTTACCCTTTTAAATATTAAGGGTTAAACTTATTGAATTATTTTGAATTAGAATCAAATTGATAGAATGTATAAGTTTTGAGGACTAAAAATGTTAATAAAAATACCAAAACAATGAATGGAATTAAAGTTCGGGTACCAACTTGAGAGCAAAGATTCTTTAGGTACCATCTTGGAAAAAAGTTTCTAGTTCAAGTACCAACTTGGGAGAAAAAATCTTTAGATACAAACTTGGGAGAATGTGCCTAATTCATGTACCAAATATATTTATTTAAGCCTAACAAAGAATTTAAAAATGATTAAATGTGTTTAAATTGTAAAAAATCTATAGAAATAAATTAAAAATTAATATTCGACAAAGTAATTTTTTTAATTCCATAAATAAAGTTAAAATCTTGTTATTATTTTTTTGAGAGTTATTAAGAAGGTAATGCAGTTTCTTAATCTTACTTGTGAAGTTTAAAAATTAGGCTTCACTAATATATAATATGGTTTTTAACTTTAAATATTTAATTGTGAAGTTTAAAACCTCGATCACTAGTATACCAAATAATAATTTATATAAAAAAATATTTTGATACAGAGAGCGTGTAAATTAAAATTTACATAAATTTATTAATTTTAGTGTTTATTATTTAGAGTTTAGATTTAATAATTTAGAATTTTAAGATTTAAAATTTAAAATTAACAAATACACTGTAAAAAATAAATTTTACACTCACAAATTTATCTTATTCAAAATTGATTTTTCAAACCGTAAAAGTTCATTTGTTGTGTTTCGATTGTCAAACTATACTTTCAAAGTTCCAATTGTAAAATATTTATTGGATTGTAACAAAAAAAATTATCAACTTCTAATACTTAAGATAAAATAGACATAGAAATATATAAGGATGTTCAATTGATAGTTGTATCGTAAAAACTTCATGGCGAAAGCAGCATGTAAAGGGAAGGTATCGTCAGAGGCGAGAGTGACATTATTCGTGTATAATCTTCCGGAAAAACTTCACTGGAAGGGATTATGGAATATTTTCAGTTATCACGGCGATGTATTGGATGCTTTTATTCCAAAAGAGAGAAGCCGCGACAGACATAGATTTGGTTTCGTTCGATACTTAAAGATGGAGGTTGCTTTAAGAGCTCAAGAGAGACTAGATGGATTTCATATATTTGGATATCGAGTTCAAGTTCATTTAGCGAGATTTGATCGTTCATAGGGGAATAACAAGGCTCAAAAGAAGAATAGTCAGAAGGGGATTGAAAACTTTGCCTCAAAGGATAAGGTTTGCTCACCGTTTCATGTTAAAGGAGTGGCCGATTCAACAAAAGCTGAGGCTTTGCAAAGCTGCCTGGTTGGGAGATACCTCAAGTTTTATAGGGTCAGAGATTTGGCCAAAGAACTTTACCATGCAGGCTTTAAGGGTGTTACTATAATGAACATGTCCGGAAATTCTTATCTTCTAATATTTAAAGATTTAGAAACAAAGGATAAAGTCAAGGTAGAGTTCACTGAAGCGTTGAAAGTATTGTTCTCGGAGGTGACCGATTGGTCTTCTGATGTGCTAGCTTGTAACAGAAGAGTTTGGTTACCTTGTTATGGCATCCCAATTCACGCATGGAGTCTTGGAACTTTTGAACATATTGTTGCAACTTGGGGTAAACTCATCTCTGTCGATGATAAGACAATCAAGCCTTGCTTCTTTTCAAGAGCATGTTTTCAGGTTTTAACTAGCAAACTGGATCGAATAAATGATGAAATTGTATTAGAAGTTGATTCGAAGACTTTCAAAATTCAAGTGACTGAAATCGAGCCAACCTTTTCTCCAAATTCAGTCTGGTTCGAGGACGATGATTCTTTTAGTAGTTCCAGTTCCGATGAAGATCATTCGCTAGAAACCGATGACAATGTTTGAGGGCCGGATCAACAAGTTGTGGGGGAGGAAGTGGAGGGGTCAGATGGGGATAAGGTTCTAGAACCTGGGGAACTTGAAAATAGCAGCCCAGCTGGCAATTCATTAGGTATGAAGCATTATGAATACATAGAGGGCTTAGAAAATCGGGAAAAGGGAGAGTTAGATTCCTTGGTTATTGTGGGTAATGATGAGTCGGTGCCTCAGGAGAGAGGTGGGTTAAATGAGACAATTAAATCAATAGTGGAGAGTGATTGTCTTGTTCACGCTATCCCTCAAGTGCATGAATCTCCAGCTGTGCAAGATACCTCGTTGGTGGGAAAAACGAGAACACGTTATTCTAACTTATCATCTCGGGAGGAAGGAGTTCATGCTACTTTAATTTTCGGGTTACTTGAAGAAGTTAATTCTCGGGTAGAGGAGTCATGTGATTGTTCTGATCAGGATAAAAACTTGAATATGATTCACGCTATCCCTCAGGACATTGTGGATCACGTTGAGATGGTTGGTGGGGCTGCAATGCTCAGTCGTTCTCTTGAGGTTGTCGAGGGCAATGTTGGTCCAGTGAGTGATGATGACTTAGTTGAACGGATTGTTGCGAACCCGGTCAGAAGAGAGAAGAGCTTATATGAGTATGATGTCGAATTGCCTTCAAACTGCAGGAAAAAAACTCAAAGCTAAGGTATTGAAAAGTAAGAAAGGCAAATCTGGAAAAAGAAAGTCAAAATCTCGCAAGGAAATACAACAGTCTAATATTTCTGGCTTTGTATCTTTTTTTTGATACGGAATTCATTAACCATAAGAAGGTAATACTGAATGTGGCATAATCTGCCCTGGTTTTGGTGGAGATGTTTGTCTGTTTTGGTTGTGTAATATTGGCCTTTGAGGGGGTGTTTGGAGTGGATGTTGTTTTTCATATTGGGATTGGACAACAATTTTTTTTTTTCTACTTGGATGCTGTAGAGGATGAATTTTTTAGCTCAAGAGGACCGAAACAAGGTGCTTATTTCTTGGTGACTTGGAGTTTCTACAGTTTTCATTGCTATAGAATTTATCACAGTATAACTTCAATTGGAGCATTCATTTTGTACAACATTAATGCATCATCACTGCTGTCAAACTGGCGAAGCAGGGGTGCTTTTATATAGTTGCCTCCAGAGCAAGTTCCTTTATGCTTCTTAGCATGGGTGTTGGACTGTCCACAACTTTTGGTTTTCTTGCAAGAGGATGTTTGATGAGTGCTCAATTATGACATATTTCATTTGTTATTTTTTTAGCTATTGGGACTTCTTGCTGCTTAATACATGTTGTTTTCGTTACATTTTGTGCAGGGACCCAATTCTAGAAATAGCAGTGAAAATGAGGCATTTCTGCAGTTTTTATTATAATTCTGTCATGACTGGCATTATGGGCACGACACCGGGCACGACGCGTCTGACGTGGCAATGACGTGGCGACTTCTAGAAGCTTCTGGAACGTTCTGGAAGATGTTATCAGCTTATCCGATTAGATTCCTGCATTTAAATTTCAAAACATTTGAATTGTTTTATCTTTTGTTTATTATTTTAAATTATCTCATCATTTTATCTTTGTAAATCTAAGCCTATAAATACCACCCTTGATAAAGGCTTAGATAACATCATTCATTTTAGTTTTCATCTTCTAGCTTGAAACATTTTTAGTTTTAATAAAAGTTCTTTCACTTTATTTTCTTGTTTTATTTTTATGCTATTTAATTATTTTCCAAAAACCAAGTTAAGTATGATAATTAATATCATGCTTAACTAAATTTCTTGAGCCAAGAGCTAGCCAAATCAATTCTAATCGTGAGAATTGAACATTGCCTAAATTCCTTCGGGAATACATTTTTATCTTTCTGTTTAGATAGTTTGGCAATCGGCCTTACTAAAGTTTTTAATCGTTTTTCAAATCAAAAGAGCTCGTTGATCTGGAATCGTTTAAAGAAATAGTTGGGAGGAAGGATCGGCCTGTGGCAATTTCGACTTCCTGTGAACGCTCTTAGCGGCGGTCCGCTAAGGAAAGATAAAATCAGAAGCGATTCTACTTTTAGACAATTTCTGAGTCGGGCTTTTCCTGCTTTCAAAACTAAACACTTTAACGACGATAGACGTGGCTAATTTGTTTAAGAATCAACCTTCGAAGATAGTCTTGGGAGAATTGGTTACTCGAGAGAAAAGCAAGTTGCGACGGGTTGGGCCTCGCAGACTGTAACCGACATGATCCCCGAAGTAAAAATCTATTTCAATGATCGAAGGAATTGACAAGGCTAACTCGAGGCTAATTTGCACATTTGGTTTTTTTTTCTATTATTTTCCTTAATTCTTGCATTTATTTTTTTACTTCATTCGAAATCAAATATCACCCCCTTTTTTATTTCCTTGCAGATATTCTTGGGATTTCGGATTCAACAAATTCAAGTCAACAATTCCAGCTAATCTCCCTGCGGATCGACCCTCTTTCCCTATACTTATTTAATTTCTTATTTTATTTATTGTTGAAAGAGGATTAATTTATATTTATTTTGACCGGTTAACGACGACATGTCAATGTTTCTTAGCAAGATGGTGGTGTGACAACGTTGGTGTCTTAGGTCTTCCTGGTTTGGGTGGATTGTTATCGATTTAACCTTTGAAGTTTTGTCTCGGGTGTATTGTTTTTGTTGCATTGTGTTGGCGATGTTTAGACTCTTATTGACAATAAAATGGTGCACTCTTTTTCCTCCATTTAGGCTTAGGGATGTTTTTTTAGTGAGGCACATATCTTTGTCTCGTAAAATTTCTTTTAATAAAAAGCTCTTAATTCTTTTAAAAAAAAGAAAAATCAAATTAATTAAATTTTTTAACCGTTCATTGAATTGGAATTTATTTCAAAATTATTAATTAAATCTAATAAAATTCGATTAATTCAATCGATTTTCAAATTAATTGAAATCGTAACAAATTTTCTTAATCGAAAGAACAATGAATCTTAGTTCACAAAATAAATTCCTTGGGAACCCTTTTTATTTAACAAAGACACCTTGCATCCCTCAATTTTTTTGCAATGAATTTTAGGCTATTAATTGGGATATTTGTTAATTCAGGTTAAAATTTTAATGGATCTAATCTTAGGTTAAAAGGTAGCTAGATTGAGTTTTGATATCTTAATGAGGCTGAGCTTAAGCCTAAAATTTGTATGTAATATATAATACTATTAAATTTTAAATATTTTTGGTTAATTTAGATGATCCAGTTATTTAATCGATTTTAAAATTGATAACTGAACTTTAAAAAAATTTAACTATTAACTATCTTGACATTAAATTAATCGACTGATTAACTGAATTAAATTGCGAATAATGAACACCCTAGAAACAAAGATGAATTGTGGTGGACGTTGACTTGAAGTGGGTCAAGGATAAGTATGGGCAGTGGATGTTTATTTCTTTATTTCTCTGCAAAATGTAGTAGTAAATAAGAAGTTCAAACAAGAAAATGACGGGCATGACAGTTTAAAGATTTATGGAGGCTTGTGCAGTTTGTTAAAACGAAGTCCTTTAATTTATAATTCTAAAGACGTATAAGGTTTTTTGAAAGATATTTTATCTTAGTAAAATATATATTATGTGGCCTTCTTTAAAGCCATTTTGAAAATTTTTTCTTTGTATTTTATTAAACTAAAATATTTTGTTTTTCCCCTATAAATATTTAGTTCAATTCATTTGGGGCCCCTTGATCGTCCATCTCGTATATGTCCAAAACCGCATTAACGATGAAGTGGGTGGTAACTTTGCTTTCCCTTTACGCTAAAGGCATGTGGATAAGGATGTAAAAATAGGTAATTGGATGGGTTTCAGGTCGGGTACTGTCAGGTCGGGTAAAATCGGGTACAAGTCATTTCAGGTCATTTTTTTTGTTTTGACTCGACTCGGTCGGGTGCGAATCTATTTCAGGTCGGGTCCATTTCAGATCGTGTCCATTTCAGGTCGGGTCCATTTCATGTCTGGTCAAAACGGGTCGGGTCCGAAGCAGATAATTGACATGTTAATTCGGGTTCGGATACACTTCAGGTCGGGTTCAATTCAGGTCGGGTCCATTTCAGGCCGAGTCCGTTTCAGGTCGAGTCCACTTCAGGTCGGGTCCATTTCAGGTCGAGTTCATTTCAGGTCGGTTGCATTTCAGGTCGGATGCATTTCAGGTCGGGTAATTTCAGTTCGGGTAATTCAGGTCGGGGTATTTTCGAGATTGGAATTCACTTTGAGTTTGAGTTCGGTTCAATCGTATAAGTAGTCGATAGACTTTAGGTTGGCCTTCGTCAATCGTCATTGATTTGGAGTTAATTATTTAAAGTCATATCAAATTAAAATAATAAATTATTGGAGTAATTAAAAAATAATGAAATGGGGTCAATTTGGACTGAAAAAAGGGCTAGTTTGGATTAAAAATAAAGTTTCACGGATTATAATGAACAAAAATATCAAATTAAATTATAAAACATTAGACAAATTTAAAAGAAAACAATGAAAAATGGTCAATTTGGAATAAAAATTAATTTTTGGGACTATAATGAACAAAAATGTCAAATTAAAAGTATAAAAATTAGAGTAATTAAAAAAATAAGTATAGGTCAATTTAGAATAAAAATAAAGTTTTAGGGTCTAGAATGAACAAAATTTCAAATCAAAATTATAAAACATGATGAACTAATATATATATATATATATATATATATATAGGGATCGATATGGAATTAAAATAAAGCTAAGGGACTAGAATGGATAAAATATCAAATTAAAATAACAAAACATTGGACAAATTAAAAAATAATTGTGGGTCAAATTGGAATAAAAATAAAGTTTTAGGGTGTAGAATGATGAAAATATCAAATTAAAATTACAAAAAATTGGACAAATTAAAAAAACAATGAATAGGGGTCAATTTGGAATTGAAATAAAATTAAGGGACTAGAATGAACAAAGTACCAAATTAAAATTATAAAACATCAGACGAATTAAAAAACAATAAATAAAGGTCAATTTGGAATTAAACTAAAGTTTAGGGGACTAGAATGAGCAAAATATCAAATTAAAATTATAAAATATCAGAATAATTAAAATAAAGTTAAGGGACTAGAATGAACAAAATATCAAATTAAAATTATAAAATATCGGACTAATTAAAAAAAATAAAAAGTGGTCAATTTGGAATACAAATAAATTTTAGGGACTAGAATGAACTAATGGTCAAAGTAAAATTATATATTAGTGGACTAATTAAAAAAACAATTAGTAGGTGTTAATTTGGAATAAAAATGAAGATTTAAGGGCTATAATGAACAAAAATATCAAATTAAAATTATAAAATAGTGGACGATTTAGGGTTTAGGGTTTATGATTTAAAGGGTTTAGGGTTTAGGGTTTAGGGAAAATTCATTAATGGTTTAGAGTTCATACATTGATAGATAGATATATACATATATACTTGCATACATTAGGGTTTAGGTTTTAGAGTTTAGGGTTTAGGGTTCAGACATTGATATGAATATACATACATACTTATATACATTAGGGTTTAAGTTTAGGTTTAGGGCTTAAGGGTTTAGTGTTTAGGGGTTATAGAAAATTTATTAAGTGTTTAGGGTTCATACATTGATAGGTACATACATACATACTTACATACATTAGGGTTCATGGTGTAAGGTTTATGTTTAGGATTTAAGGGTTTAAGGTTTATGGAAAATTCATTAAGGGTTTAGAGTTCATACATTGATAGATAGATACATACATACTTACATATATTAGGGTTTAGGCTTTATGGTTTAGGGGTTTAGGTTGAGGATTTAATGGTTTAAGGTTTAATAGGTATATATATGTATACTTACATTAGGGTTTATGGCTTAAGGGTTAGGTTTAAGATTTAAGGGTTTATAGTTTAGGAAAAATCCATTAATAGTTTAGGATTTAGGCTTCCGAGGTAGCATTTTCTCTCTCCTCTCATTTTTTAATTATTTTAGGTAATAATTGCACCCTCATCATTGTCCCCCACTAACTCTCTCTCCTCTTTATATATGCTGTGACACCCGTGTTTTGGGGCTAGAAGTTAGTCGGGCTAATTGGTTCGAGTCAGTAAAATGTATTTTTAATCAAATTGACCTTAGTGTGAACAAATTGAGTTTAGAAAGAAAGAAAGGGAGGGATCACTTTGGTAATTAAACCAAAATAAAAATAAAGACCACTTTATCTACCATCTTTCTCATTTCTTCTTCCTCACCGTGAAAACCTCCCAAAATTTCTCCCAAACCCTCTTTACTATTTCATTCGATTTCTTCATCAATTCAAGGGGCTTTTGAAAGGTAATCACATATTTGAACTCTCCTTTCTATTTCCTATTCATACATGGTCTTAGATTTTAAAAATATGAACTTTTGAAAAATTAGGGTTTATATCAAGTTCGGATTTTTAAGGGGGTTTCTCATTTGGTTTTGATAAATTGAGTTGGGGCTTTGCTTAATCATGTTAAAATGCACATTATATGTTAATTTGGTTGGATTTTGATGGATTCCCGAAATTGGGTAAAAATGGGTTTTTTGAAGGGTTTTGGGTGATTTTTGGGGTTGTTTTAGGTGGAAATTGATAGCCCAATGGTAGTACTATGGTTAGGGGTTGATTTGGGATTGTTTGTGGGTGCTATGGATGTTGGAAACATGGTTTTTGGACATGGTTTAGGGGCTGCCCGAATTTGCTAAAAATGGGATTTGTTCATGGTTTGCAACATGGTAAATTGCATTTGAATTGTATTCCGGGTTGGTATTTTGATGTTGGGCTGATTTGGAATTGTTTGAAATGTGTTTGAGGTTGTTAAGAAGCAGGAATTTGTGTTGGGGAAGCTTCGGGAAGAAATCCGGAAATTTGAGGGAGGTTGCTTGCTTGGCTTGGAGCTTGGAAGCTTAGGTGAGTGGTTAAATATTTTCAAAATGGTTTTGAGTATTTGGTTCAAGCATGTGAACCTAGGATGGGCTTGGTAAACCCACCTAGAGTTGGGATTAGAGTGGTAGCCTAATCCCGAGCTTTGATTAGAGACTTTGGTTGCACTTTTTAATGGTTGTATATGCCTCGTATTAAATTGTGATGGTGTTGATTATGTATATGTTGTATACATGTATGTTGAGGTATGTTTGATGCATTGTTATATGCATGTCGAAGATAGATATGATATGGTTATACACATGTGTAAAATATAATGTGATGTGGGTGTTAATTATGTACATGTGGTGTTGATGTGTGAAATGATATTATGAGGTGGTTTCATGATCCGAGGATCATGGTGAGTACATGCAAGGCATGGAAATGTAGTTTGTGCATGACGGTAAGTCAAGGTGAGTACGTGCTAAGCACGGAAGTGTTATGAATTAATATTGTGAAAGAGTAATGCAATGTGTAGTATTGGCACTAGTATGCTTGGGTACAAATGATCGATCATTAGGATGTTAGTGTGTACACATGAGTCAAAAGTCGCGCGTGGCCTTGGTGGCGTTGAGTCACCAAGGAGGAGTACGGGTTCGCCCGGAAATTGTATTTATATTAGTCGGTGATGAGTGGAATCCCATCGACGGGGCGTGAGGATGAGTGGAATCCCCTCCGCGTGAACGGTGATGAGTGGAATCCCACCGTCAGGTAATGGTTGAGTTGTTGGATGTGAGTTCCAACGGTTATCCGCGTATTCGAGTCATAGCTAGGTGCCAATACAGATTGTAGTTTATGTTGCCCATACGTGGTTAATTGTGAGACAATGTGATTTGGGATGTGTTGCTAACATGGTTTAATATATGTGATTTCATACGTTGTGGATTCAAACATGTTGAGCATGACATGATATTGATTATATGTTCATGCATCATTTAGAATTATGGCTCGTGTGGACCGGAGGTGAGAACATGCATTTTATCTTGGTTGTAGCTCGTGCTTGGACCCTGCATTTTCGAGGTTTGTTTTTAAAGAGCTTACCCTCACTAAGCTTTTATGCTTACGCTCTCTTTTGTTCGACAATGCAGATAATTAGCTTGTGGGTGGCAAAGGCAAGGGAAAGTCTCCAAGTGTTGCTTTTGGTGAGCTCAATGTATGAATTTTGTAATAGAATGTAATAGTTAAGCAATGGGATAGGTATTGTTGATTTGAGTCTGATGTATGTCTATGGTTGACTTGATTTGTAAGCATGATATATCTTGCCAATGCTAGTACGATGGATGTCTTATGAATGCTTCAGTTGCTTTAAATGGCATGTAAACTTATTTGAAATGTATGATGCTTATTGGTTCTTTTTAATGTCTTCAAGCATGCTTGTATGAAAGGCTCTACATGTGTAATTTGCTATGTATGAAAGATTGTCTAAATCCATACTTGTATGTGTTTGAGTATGTTAAATCTAGGATGTATGTCTCTAGACTTTGTTTAATGGTTTTGTGTGTCTTTAGGGGTCCTATGGGACCTTCATACTTGTTGAAATACCCTTAAATCTGAATTTCAAAAGGCTGCAGACAGCCCACGTTTCGAAACGGGCTGGGTCGTTTCGGAACGGGTAAGGCTTCAGGGACCCCGTATCGGAACGCGTTTCGATACGGTATGGCCTTTGAAACCCCTGTTCCGATACGCGTTTCGGAACATTTTGGCTACTGGAATTCTGAGAAATTCACGAGATGAAGGTGTATTGTAACCCCCGTAGCCCGGCCTAGACGGTTGACCCGAACTACGAAGATTACACGGGGAAAACCAAAGTCAACCCGAAAGTCAACCTTGATTAACAACCCTTTTTTTTTCTTTTTAAACTTGTCTAGATGCACATTAACCTTAGGTGTGATCTCACAAACACCATGCTCAAAAATCACAAACATCAGAGATCAAACAGGGACCCAATTGAACAAATTACAACTTTAGGGACCAAATTGTAATTTCTGAAAACTTTAAGGACTTAACCACATTTTAAGTTACCAACTTAAAATTAATCATGTTTCATGCTTCTCTGCCAAATTTCAGCTCAAACGGACATCCCGAACTCATACAATTGCACAAACAAGATTCAGGACTAAAACGCAAACAAAACAAACATCAAAAGATACTTTTAACTGAAATTAACGGTCCGGTATCGGTACGCCACGTGTCGTATCGATACGCGGGGAAGGCAGTAACCAAACTTCAGCAGCGGTATCGATACGAGTTTCCCAGTATCGATACGGCCTTCATACGGTATCGGTACCTGTTCAACCGTACCGATACGCCTGGGCAAGAACGAGCATATTTGGCTCAGGCGTATCGATACACAAGCCCGAGTACCGATACCCCTGCCTGATTTCGACTCAAAACCATCAACAATCATGCATCAAACATCCAATTAACATCACCCAACTATTCCATATGATCATTCAACATGCAAGGACCATAAATGCATCACCAATTCAACATAAAGCCAACACATATGAAAAGCCCCAAATACAAAGGCATGCTTCCTACTCAAGCTATCCATTTAAGCATAAACCTTTCCAAAGCAACCTCAATTAAGTCATTTCATGTTCAACAACATAGCAACAACATTTAAACAATCTTAAACAACATGATCAACATACACGATCACATACACATAAATCCGAGAGATTCTACCCCATTGCCCTTATTAACTATAGCTATTCACCGAGACATACATCTCCATTGGAGTCCACCTTGAATCCCTTGCTCCTTGCTGCCCAAACTTCAAGAATCTGCATTGATGGACAAAAAGGAGCGTAAGCACAAAATGCTTAGTGAGGAATGCTCAAAACTAAAACACCATCAATGCAGCGGGTCTTTAAAACACTTTAAAACAAACCCGATTTGATTACCAAAACCATGTTGAAAAACCCCTTTACAACATCAAGCTCAAAACATGCATAAACACCATATGCCAAGCTTAATCAAAACCATGGAAGACACTTCCATTTCACAACATACCTTTCTTTAACTTGTAAACCATAACGAGCAAGAAACCATTTAAAACCATAGCTTAAATAAACCATCTCATGCATTTAACCAAGGCAACATAAAACCATAACATCATCATCACATGCCTTTAAAACAAGTCATACAAGACTCCAATGCAACATAGATATTTCATGCTCACATGCATCATTTACCACATGATTACCAACGCTTGTACAACTTAACAAGTAAACATGCCTTCACTAGCATCATACACTTTTCATGCAACAATGCATCATTTCAAGCATCTCATGCTTCTCATGCAACCATGCATCAATTCAAGCATCTCATGCTTCACATGCAACCATGCATCATCTCAAGCTTCTCATGCTTCCCATGCAACCATGCATTAAATCAAGCATCTCATGCTTCACATGCAACCATGCATTATTAAGATCAAGAACATTATATTGGCTTCCATAAGATCAACCACATTCACTTTCCAACACAACAACCCGATCGGATACGCGGATTCCGAGCGTTGTCCCTACGCTCCCTACACACTACCCAATCCAAGGTCCTTCCGTGGGCAACAACCTCCACTAGACCTCAACAACCTAAGGTTCCCATGTATGGACTTTTAAACACCATACAACCTTAGCTTTTCCTCAAGGTTCCCATGTATGGACTTTCAACCACCATACACCCTTGACATGCACAAGGTCTTCCCGTATGGACTTTCAACCACCATACAACCTTTGCACAACCGATTGGTAGTTGTAGACTTCATCTAACGAGATCCGGGACATCACACACAAGATCCACACATGGACTTAACCACTGCCATTGTGATCTTAACAAGTACAAGGTTCTCACATAAGGACTTTTAACCACCTTATAACCTTTACTCAACCAAGGTCTTCCCGTGGGCAACAACCTCCACTGACCTTAAGCAACCGAGGTCCTCCCGTGGGCAACAACCTCCACTGACCTCATCTCGTTAGGAATACTTGAGGGGAGCTCATCCGGTCCACACTTGACCACTCCACCATCAAGGCGACTTAATTCACGGTGCACCCAATCCTATAGCCGGCTAATTATATCCGATCAACGAACCAAGAACCACTTACAACACTTGCCAATATAACCATCTTACCATATTATCCAATGTTCCACATGCATAAACATAATGCAAGCTATCACATCATTAGCCCAATGATTCACATGCATAACCAATATGCAAAACCATTACATCATTAATCCAATGATTCACATGCATAACCAATATGCAAACCATCATTAATCATCATCAATTCACTGTTTTTAAGCATCATACAAAGCCATTGATCAACATGCAACACTATGCATCAAAATCACAATTTCCATAAACAAAATCAAGGATCTCTTACCTTGAGCATCCTTCTCAAAAGGCTTTCAAAACCAGCATTAAACCATGCTAAAAACATGCTTACAAAACAGAATTAAACCATGCAAAACACATGCATATCAATCATCAATCACATTTGATTTTAAAACCAAATCACACACAATTCAAGAGCAAAAACCCATTCACTTACTCTTGAGCTTAGCAAAGTTGTTTAGACTTAAACTAAGCTCCCAAAAACCTTCAAACCTTGTTTCAAAAGCTGAAATCCCAACTTCACTCACCAATAACCAAACAAAGCTAGCCAACAAGCCTTCCAAGCTTCCGAAAAACACCTCCAAAGCTCACGGATCCAATTCCCCTGTTTCAAGCACACAAAACAGAACATTAATGCATCCTTATGCATTAAAACACCAGCAACAACAACACAACTCGCTGCTCATCACAAATCTAACAATTTGGCTACCAAACACAACCGAAATCACCTCCAAACACTTCCAAAACTTAACCCAGCCAAGATCCATCACTTCTAACCATTTTTATACATCAAATAACATGCAAAATGATCACAACCACGTCCTCATACCTCCAGGTATAACAGATCACCAAAAACACTCCAAAAACAACCAAAAACTCAAGCCAAACTTAGGAAATTCAACCTATCCGGGATTGCATTGATTAAACCTCAACTTCTAATCATTTTAGCATTCATTTAACATCAATTTAACACCTCAAAACCCTGCTTAAACAGATCACACGAAATTTTCACCAAAATCACCAAATCTTGCATTTTAGCCAAAAAAATCAAGATCTCAATTGAAAAGCCATTAATAAAACATAAATCAAGGATTGAGAACTTAGGAATTTCAGTAAAGAACTGATAGTTTAGAGGAGAAGGACGTTCTTACCTCCAAACTTGAATTTCTCCATTTTAGAGCCAAAAAGCTTGATGAATCAACTTGTAATTTGAGAGGTTTTGATGATGAGATGATTAGGAATCAAATAAGAGTTGAAAGGAGAGATTTAGATGTCAAAATCAGAGAAAGAAATCTGGAGAATTTTGTTTGGGTTGAGAGAAAATGAGAGAAAAGAGAATTTGAGAGAAAATGAAAAGTTTGTTGGAAATTTAGTTAAAATGATTTCCCTCCTTTTCTAAATCTTTAAAATCAGATTTGAGCCTTAAAATATCTTAGAAAAATCTGGAGAAATCCTTTTTGGAATAATAGCTCCTTAAAGATTCAAAGTTTCAATCCTTTATAAAACTATCCCACAACTTTAAAAAATTACATTTTGGTCACTAGCCAAAATGTCAACCTTCCGAACCTCATTTTCCAAAATTGATTTCACAGTTCACTTATTTATATTAAAAGATGATTTTAGAACATTTTTCCATATTTTTAATGCAACCCGAACTAGGCTTTCCTAAATTCACTCTTATATATTCGATCACCACTTTGACCGAACCGGTCAGCACCCAAAACTCCTGAGCCCAAAACCGGGGCGTTACAACTCTCCCCCCCTTAGGAAATTTCGTCCTCGAAATTTCAACCGGCGAAAAGAGAACCACAACCTTCTCAAGCAACACACAAGACAACACAAAAGCCTTAACCAACACCACTGATCACAAACCCAAACTCTCAAAGGTAACCACGACTCAACCTTCCACAACACCGGACTGTACACAACCCCTACATCAACCTGAAGAACTTCAGCTCTTACAGCAGACAACACTGTAACACACAACTTCCAAGACTTATCTTCACAAAGACAACAACCAATCCAATTCAGCCATTAGGCAACTTCTCTGCTTCTAAAACTCCTGCGAACTCCCAAACCTCTTCCAAAGATTTTCCCAACAAGCAAAAATCCTTAAACATCAACTGTTTACACAAACTCTCCAACAAAGCTGACAATCCTTCACATCCGTCAAAAACATTACCATAGCAGCTCACCAGCACTATTTACACAAAACCAAAAATCACATCACAACCTCAACTTGAAACCGTCAGCCGTTCTACACACCATCAACTGACTTCAAACGGAACTTTCTTAACCACAACTAGCCAACCACTTCTCATAAGAACTCAAACAACCAACAAAAACCTTCGATCTTTCACAGCCCTCTCACTACAAACTTCAGCCAGAACACTTACACTACCAGAACATTACCCATCCACACACACATATCAGATTCTGGTCCCTCAAAGGTTGCTAAGAACCAACACAATCCTTTCACAACAACTTAAAAGCTAAACCACCTCAGCACTTGGGAACACAACCTCAAACTGCAACAACACTTAGCACCAAGGAACTACCACTTCCTTTTAACTAAACAAACCACTCCGCCGATACTAACCTCAACCGATACCCTTCACCACCAAACCGCTAAACCCATCTGAGCACCCAAACACTATCCTTCTACCAACAGGCTATACCACTCCCACTATCACTAGCAACTAGCCTACCAAACTCCAACACTTCTAACTCCCACTCAGCACCAACAACCTCTAAAAACCCATCATCCCACCTAATCCAACCACATCACTAACATATTCGATTAGTTATTAGCGAGCGTGAACATCGTATGCATGATCACCTACATGCCCTATCAATGCCTGATGTACATGTATGCAAAACCTCTAGTGTCATGCCACATGTATGCATGGACCAACATATATAATATAGCATATAACAATGATTTTAACTGTGCATGAATGCCAGTTCACACCCTCCAATAACATCCTCAAAATCTGTCTAAGAACAACCTCCTAACTCACCTTTAACTTATCTAACTCCATCATACTAACAACCATTAACTACAAGATACTCACCCAAGCCTTCCTCACACCCAAGATATTTCCAAACCACAACTACCACTACCCCAAACATGCTAGCAACAAGACTAGACTTACCACACAAGGAAAACCAACAGAAACCAAACTAAGGCAACTAAAGCAAAGATCTCTTAACAAGGTTACCTGAAAACACAACACCACCCTGAAGCTTCATTAGACGAGCTCTCTTCCTTGCAGAACCATCATCCTCCTGCGGCACAACTGCAGCACCAACTAACACACCAGGGTCAACATCAACTCCTTGCGATAAGGAACCTTGGCTGTTCCGAGCCAACATCAAACAATCACGTCTTTTGTGTCCAGCAGACCCACATTTCCAGCAAACTTCATTTCCCAAACTCTTCACAACCTTCTGCTTTTTCTGCCACCTCTGAACCTCGCCTCGGCCGTACCCACGACCTTTCTGAGACCCTTTGGCTAACACCAAAGCTGACTTCACTCCGTGAGGACAATCACGTTTAACATGCAACTTAGAACCACAATTCCAACAAGCACCCGCGCCCCAACAACGTCCAACATGGCGCCTTTCACATCGGTCACACACAGATGGCTGAGCTTCTACTCCTTGCTCAAGCAATACTTGCTCACCAACAGCACTACCCGCACCCTGCTTAACCCTTGGAAATTCCCTTCCAAGATACCTTTCATAGAAGGCTGATACAAAGAAATCCCAATCAATATCAAGGATATGTGACGCTGCAGCCACAGATGTCCACCAAGCACAAGCATCCTCCATCATCAGAGAAACAACACTCCCCAGCTTACAGGCATAATCACAGCCTTCCTGATCCAAAATCAGAACCACATTGACCAACCAAGCCTCAAACATCTCTGGAGAAGAACCATGATACTCCTCAGCACCCAAATCAAGCAAACGCTGCTTCGGCAAACCCACACATCTAGCCAGCACATCCACTGACTTAACCTCAACCGCAGCCTGAGATGTTCCCAACACCTCCTGCACAACCGATGTTGAACTTTCCATCACAGAACCAGCTTCTTTCCCTTGCCTTACCATCTCAACTCCAAGCACAGAAGACTGAGACAAAACACCTCTACAAAAGGGTGAGTTCTTTGCCTTAACAACCTGCCCCAAGGCAGCAACCATCTCACTCAACCGCCATTCCTTCATCAACCTTGCCATACCACTAACAACAACATACATACAATCACAACAAGCAAACAAACCAGTTAGACCAGTATTAAGCAAGGATTCAAACTCCAACTCCAAAATAACACAATAAATATATTAATAAGGCAATGGGTATCCCAAATCCTCCCCTTTACATGACATAGCAGTCAACACAACATAAATATCACAACATCAAGCATATCAACAACATGCCTTGATCATGCTTACACCAAACAACATCCAATTACACCAGCACCATTAGCAACATAACATGCTCAAAACACATTCACCATGCTTAACACCAGCTCATAGCATCAACACATATCCACATAAACTCAACCAAAATTCATAACCACAAAACATGCTTGCATACACCAGCAACATGCTTGGAAACATCAACAGCACACTCAGCAACACATGCTTCAACCAACTTTCAACCATACAACAAGGTAAACATCAAACACACATATCACAACAACTTACCGTTTTCCCCAACCTTCGCAACTCAGCTCTGATACCACCAAATTTAACCCCCGTAGCCCGGCCTAGACGGTTGACCCGAACTACGAAGATTACACGGGGAAAACCAAAGTCAACCCGAAAGTCAACCTTGATTAACAACCCTTTTTTTTTCTTTTTAAACTTGTCTAGATGCACATTAACCTTAGGTGTGATCTCACAAACACCATGCTCAAAAATCACAAACATCAGAGATCAAACAGGGACCCAATTGAACAAATTACAACTTTAGGGACCAAATTGTAATTTCTGAAAACTTTAAGGACTTAACCACATTTTAAGTTACCAACTTAAAATTAATCATGTTTCATGCTTCTCTGCCAAATTTCAGCTCAAACGGACATCCCGAACTCATACAATTGCACAAAAAAGATTCAGGACTAAAACGCAAACAAAACAAACATCAAAAGATACTTTTAACTGAAATTAACGGTCCGGTATCGGTACGCCACGTGTCGTATCGATACGCGGGGAAGGCAGTAACCAAACTTCAGCAGCGGTATCGATACGAGTTTCCCAGTATCGATACGGCCTTCATACGGTATCGGTACCTGTTCAACCGTACCGATACGCCTGGGCAAGAACGAGCATATTTGGCTCAGGCGTATAGATACACAAGCCCGAGTACCGATACCCCTGCCTGATTTCGACTCAAAACCATCAACAATCATGCATCAAACATCCAATTAACATCACCTAACTATTCCATATGATCATTCAACATGCAAGGACCATAAATGCATCACCAATTCAACATAAAGCCAACACATATGAAAAGCCCCAAATACAAAGGCATGCTTCCTACTCAAGCTATCCATTTAAGCATAAACCTTTCCAAAGCAACCTCAATTAAGCCATTTCATGTTCAACAACATAGCAACAGCATTTAAACAATCTTAAACAACATGATCAACATACACGATCACATACACATAAATCCGAGAGATTCTACCCCATTGCCCTTATTAACTATAGCTATTCACCGAGACATACATCTCCATTGGAGTCCACCTTGAATCCCTTGCTCCTTGCTGCCCAAACTTCAAGAATCTACATTGATGGACAAAAAGGAGCGTAAGCACAAAATGCTTAGTGAGGAATGCTCAAAACCAAAACACCATCAATGCAGCGGGTCTTTAAAACACTTTAAAACAAACCCGATTTGATTACCAAAACCATGTTGAAAAACCTCTTTACAACATCAAGCTCAAAACATGCATAAACACCATATGCCAAGCTTAATCAAAACCATGGAAGACACTTCCATTTCACAACATACCTTTCTTTAACTTGTAAACCATAACGAGCAAGAAACCATTTAAAACCATAGCTTAAATAAACCATCTCATGCATTTAACCAAGGCAACATAAAACCATAACATCATCATCACATGCCTTTAAAACAAGTCATACAAGACTCCAATGCAACATAGATATTTCATGCTCACATGCATCATTTACCACATGATTACCAACGCTTGTACAACTTAACAAGTAAACATGCCTTCACTAGCATCATACACTTTTCATGCAACAATGCATCATTTCAAGCATCTCATGCTTCTCATGCAACCATGCATCAATTCAAGCATCTCATGCTTCACATGCAACCATGCATCATCTCAAGCTTCTCATGCTTCCCATGCAACCATGCATTAAATCAAGCATCTCATGCTTCACATGCAACCATGCATTATTAAGATCAAGAACATTATATTGGCTTCCATAAGATCAACCACATTCACTTTCCAACACAACAACCTGATCGGATACGCGGATTCCGAGCGTTGTCCCTACGCTCCCTACACACTACCCAATCCAAGGTTCTTCCGTGGGCAACAACCTCCACTAGACCTCAACAACCTAAGGTTCCCATGTATGGACTTTTAAACACCATACAACCTTAGCTTTTCCTCAAGGTTCCCATGTATGGACTTTCAACCACCATACACCCTTGACATGCACAAGGTCTTCCCGTATGGACTTTCAACCACCATACAACCTTTGCACAACCGATTGGTAGTTGTAGACTTCATCTAACGAGATCCGGGACATCACACACAAGATCCGCACATGGACTTAACCACTGCCATTGTGATCTTAACAAGTACAAGGTTCTCACATAAGGACTTTTAACCACCTTATAACCTTTACTCAACCAAGGTCTTCCCGTGGGCAACAACCTCCACTGACCTTAAGCAACCGAGGTCCTCCCGTGGGCAACAACCTCCACTGACCTCATCTCGTTAGGAATACTTGAGGGGAGCTCATCCGGTCCACACTTGACCACTCCACCATCAAGGCGACTTAATTCACGGTGCACCCAATCCTATAGCCGGCTAATTATATCCGATCAACGAACCAAGAACCACTTACAACACTTGCCAATATAACCATCTTACCATATTATCCAATGTTCCACATGCATAAACATAATGCAAGCTATCACATCATTAGCCCAATGATTCACATGCATAACCAATATGCAAAACCATTACATCATTAATCCAATGATTCACATGCATAACCAATATGCAAACCATCATTAATCATCATCAATTCACTGTTTTTAAGCATCATACAAAGCCATTGATCAACATGCAACACTATGCATCAAAATCACAATTTCCATAAACAAAATCAAGGATCTCTTACCTTGAGCATCCTTCTCAAAAGGCTTTCAAAACCAACATTAAACCATGCTAAAAACATGCTTACAAAACAGAATTAAACCATGCAAAACACATGCATATCAATCATCAATCACATTTGATTTTAAAACCAAATCACACACAATTCAAGAGCAAAAACCCATTCACTTACTCTTGAGCTTAGCAAAGTTGTTTAGACTTAAACTAAGCTCCCAAAAACCTTCAAACCTTGTTTCAAAAGCTGAAATCCCAACTTCACTCACCAACAACCAAACAAAGCTAGCCAACAAGCCTTCCAAGCTTCCGAAAAACACCTCCAAAGCTCACGGATCCAATTCCCCTGTTTCAAGCACACAAAACAGAACATTAATGCATCCTTATGCATTAAAACACCAGCAACAACAACACAACTCGCTGCTCATCACAAATCTAACAATTTGGCTACCAAACACAACCGAAATCACCTCCAAACACTTCCAAAACTTAACCCAGCCAAGATCCATCACTTCTAACCATTTTTATACATCAAATAACATGCAAAATGATCACAACCACGTCCTCATACCTCCAGGTATAACAGATCACCAAAAACACTCCAAAAACAACCAAAAACTCAAGCCAAACTTAGGAAATTCAACCTATCCGGGATTGCATTGATTAAACCTCAACTTCTAATCATTTTAGCATTCATTTAACATCAATTTAACACCTCAAAACCCTGCTTAAACAGATCACACGAAATTTTCACCAAAATCACCAAATCTTGCATTTTAGCCAAAAAAATCAAGATCTCAATTGAAAAGCCATTAATAAAACATAAATCAAGGATTGAGAACTTAGGAATTTCAGTAAAGAACTGATAGTTTAGAGGAGAAGGACGTTCTTACCTCCAAACTTGAATTTCTCCATTTTAGAGCCAAAAAGCTTGATGAATCAACTTGTAATTTGAGAGGTTTTGATGATGAGATGATTAGGAATCAAATAAGAGTTGAAAGGAGAGATTTAGATGTCAAAATCAGAGAAAGAAATCTGGAGAATTTTGTTTGGGTTGAGAGAAAATGAGAGAAAAGAGAATTTGAGAGAAAATGAAAAGTTTGTTGGAAATTTAGTTAAAATGATTTCCCTCCTTTTCTAAATCTTTAAAATCAGATTTGAGCCTTAAAATATCTTAGAAAAATCTGGAGAAATCCTTTTTGGAATAATAGCTCCTTAAAGATTCAAAGTTTCAATCCTTTATAAAACTATCCCACAACTTTCAAAAATTACATTTTGGTCACTAGCCAAAATGTCAACCTTCCGAACCTCATTTTCCAAAATTGATTTCACAGTTCACTTATTTATATTAAAAGATGATTTTAGAACATTTTTCCATATTTTTAATGCAACCCGAACTAGGCTTTCCTAAATTCACTCTTATATATTCGATCAGCACTTTGACCGAACCGGTCAGCACCCAAAACTCCTGAGCCCAAAACCGGGGCGTTACATGTATCGAAACGGGTATAAGGGTTTCGAAACGGTCAAAATCTCGTTGACCACGAGAAGTTGACCGTTGAGGGCGTTTCGGAACGGTTGACCACCGTTTCGATACGGCCCCTTGTAGAGGCTCTGGGACAGTTGACCTGGTCAAGGCGTTTCGATACGCCTCAAGGGTGTTTCGAAACGGCCTGTTTAAAAGATTAAAAAGTGGGCTGTTTAATTGTTGTTTTGGGATCGAATGTTTGTCTCATGTATTTTATTCCGTCGTTTGATCACATAGGACTTAAATGGACTTTTAGACAAGATAAATAAAAGGAATTTTTCTAGGGTTGCTAACCGAGGTGGGACCTTAACAGGTTTCGCTTCGGTTTTCCCCGTGTGGCCCACTCGGACCGGTCATCCGACCAGATCGGGACGAGGGGGTTACATTTGTTGGTATCAGAGCCTAAGGTTACCGAGACCTTGGGCAGGTAAGTGAGGTAAGTTTAAGTTTTGAATTGATGTGCACTGTGTTTGCTTGTTTTGTAAGTATGATTGCTTGTATGACAAGTATGTTGACTGTTTGTTTAAAAGCATGTTGCTCGTTACCCGTGTATGCTGTGATGTGTGATTGTTTGATTGAGAATGCATGTTGTTTGATTGTACGCATGTGTTGCTTGTTTAGCAAGTAATCCTTGTTATATGCTTGGTTAAGCATGTATGTGTGTTGATTGTTTGAAACATGTTTAGTAGAGTCTCATTGCTTCTATTACATCGGAAAAAGGATTTTAAGTGAGGGAAATCATACTTGAGCCACTTGGACCTTTCCTTTGCTAACCCAACTTGTATGTTAAATTGTTGACTGATTTATTGCTTTTAGTAAGTTTAGGGCCAGTGTGTGGGCCGTGAATCGGTAAGTGGAAGTTGTGGTTTTGAAAATGGGGATGATGTAGAGGAAGTTCTTTGCTATAGTTAGGGGAGTATAGTTGTACCGGAGTTGAGGAACAATTTGTTTGCTCGAGTCCGCGTGCACGTGAGTTGATTCTTGTTGGTGGGAGATGACGAGACCGATTCTGGTATTAGTTGGTGAAAAGAAGTGAAGACCTATGAGTGGGAGTCAGGTGGTATCTATGTTATAGTGGATAAGCCCTTGGTACAGTTTTGAGTTTGTCTCTTCTGATTGGTTCTGAGTTCGTACTTTCGTATGTTGTTAACAAGCATGCAAGTTTGAATGTGCTCGATGAGGTAGGTATGAGTACCTTAGTTCTTTTGGCGAGATCTAGGTAGGGGTCTCGTGTGAGTAATCTGAATTTCAAAAGTGTTAGTGGTGACCGTTGGGGTTCAGCCTATGATTTCGATGCAAGACAGCCGGTCAGTATCCGTGAATGGGAACCGATTTGTGTGTTTGGGGCCAGTGTGCGTCTGGGTGGTTTTCCAGTATGGTTGTCTGTGTGTGCCCAGAACTGCGTTTTTGAAGTTTTGAAATGCTCTACGAATAGTCTAGAAGAGTCGGATTTTGTTGAAGAATCAGTCTGAAAACAAGAGGACCGAAGATTATCAGTTGTGTACTTGTAAAGTTACAATTTTTGCAGAATCGTCCGTTTGTGTGAGCGTGCGAAGATTTTGACGTATCTCTGTTGAGATTTTAGACGTAGGGACGCATGTGACTAGACCTTTTGGGAGATAGTAGTGATCAGAAAGATGTACAGAAGATGTTTGTTGGTGGTTCAGAGTTACTAGTTTCTAGTAGATGTGAAGTGACTGTCTTCCTACAGTTTTGATGTGCCTTTTCCCAAGGCTCGGCTTGAAGAGCAAATAATTAGTGTGTACGTTGAGACAAAGAGAGAGTTGCCTTGAAATTGCAGATTTTTGTGTGACTGAAGTGGTAGGTGAGAAGGTGAACTTCTTGTTGAATGTTGATCCAGATTTAGAGGTTAAAGATTGATTGAGTTTAGTTGACAGGCTTGCTTAGTAATTGTGATGAATTTGATTTTGAATGAAGACTAGACCGCATAATGTTAGGATAGTTTGTGTTTTCTTTTCCTAGAAGTGTTTGGAAGAATTGTCGGCTTATCTCTTGTCTAGAGAGGAAGAGTTTGATATTGAGACCGTCTTTGAGTTTACTCCTGTTTTGATTGCTCCATATCTTATGATTTCCGGAAGAATTGAGAATGTTGAAGAATCAACTTCGAGATTTGTTAGACCTTAGACTCATTAGGCCTAGTGCATCGTCTTAGAGTATGACAGTACAATTTGTGAAGAAGAGAGAGGACAATACAAGAATATGTTTAGATTTCAGACAGTTGGAACAAGTGACAGTGAATGATTAACATCCGTTTCTGAGTGTCAGTGATTTGTTGGTTAGTTAGTGTGTGTTTCAGTCTATTTGAAGATTAGTTTGAGATCCGTTTACTACCAGTTGAAAGTGAGAAAATTTGAGGTACCGAAGACAGCTTTAGGAGTGAGATGTGATCACCTTGAGCTCTGAGTTATGCCGTTTTGTTTGACTAGTATATTAGTTACCTTCATAGAGATGTTGAACAGAATAATTCTTGAGTTCCTTGATCAGTTGTAATAGTTCTCATAGATGACACATGAGTATATTCACGTACCGAAAAAGGCCATGACAAGCTTCGAAGTTTGTGTGGTAGATCCTTTTAAGGAATCAGTGGTATGCCAAGTTGTGCAACGTGAACTCCGAGTTAATGAAGATATCCTCCTAGGACATGTAGATCAGCCGAGTGTGTTAGAGTAAATCCCAAGTAGACAAAAGAAGATATGAGTTGGAAGAAATTGAAGACTGTGACAGATATCTATAGTTCCTAGGTCTAGTATTGTTACTTTCGGAGAATTGTAAATAGTCTTTGAAGATAGTTGCTCCATTGATAGATTGCTACAGAAGAATGTTCAGTTGTGTGGTTAGATGCGAGACAATGAGCCCTTGAGAAACTGAAGGAGACTTTGAAGAGAGCTTCGACCTTGAATCAACTTATGTTAGAGAAAGAGTTGTGAACCACAGTGATGCATTACATGTAGAGTCAGGTTGTGTACTTATGCAAGACAGAAGATTGTGGCTTGTTCAGCAAGATAGTTGGAAGACCGTGAGAAGAGTTATTCGATATGAGACATAGAGTTAATTACAGTTGTGTTTGCTTCGAAGACTTAGAGACCAAGCTTGTATAGCAAGAAATGCACAATGTATATGTATATATTATCAGAACCTGAGATTGTTAGACAACTTAGGAAGGGTTGAAACTTGGACATCATAAGTGTTAGAACTGCTTGAAGACTGTAATATCAAGATTGAGTACCATCCGAAGACAGTCAACGTAGTGACCGATGTTCCGAGTGTAATTGTTGTTAGATTGGTAGTTGAGTTGCGAGTCGTGTTTGCCGAATTCTGTTTATCAAATGATAGTAGTTTTGTGGCCGAGTTTCGGGTTGAGACCACTTTGAGTCAGAATGTTTGAAGAGAAACAGTTGCAAGACAGATTCTTGGCACCCCACGTGCAAGACATAGCGGGAAGAAGACCTTCAGAGTACAGTTTCAGAGATGATAGAGTTTTGCATTTCGGAGACAGAATAGTTGTACCGATTGATCTAGTGCTTTGAGATGTATTGTTTTGGCCGAAGCACACGGTAGTTCATTTATATTGCATTCGAGTAGTATGAAGACGTATTGTGGGTTGAAGATGAGTACTTCTGGACTGAGTTGATAAATAATGTGGTTCAGTATAAGGGTGAGTGTGTAAATTGCCAGCGTGTCAAGACCGAGTACCAGTTTACTTCTAGTTGTTACATCCGTGGAAGGTTCTTAATGGAAGTGGTTAATAGGGATCCGAAATTTTTGCTAGATTATGTTGAGGACGTTTGCATAGTGTCTGGTTATTCGTTGAAGGCAGATGGTTAGTTAGAGAAAGTTATGAGTCAAGTGTTCAAGCAACATCGTACGAGTTTGTGAATCGGGCTAGTTCTGTTGTTATCTGTTGCGGTTACCACCAGAGTTAGAAATGGGTTTGAGATGTGTTACGTGTATCTATGATTCAGAAATGTGAGTCAGATCTGTTCCGTGTTATATTTGTTGAATAGATTGAGTTGAGTTTGAAATTGGCATGCCCTGAAGAATCAGTTGAGATCATAGTGTAAGATAGCAAGTGTTGCGTGGTAAGTCATTCGAGTTGGTTAGTATGTTGTGGTGAGAGAGGAATGCGTGGAGGTGCATGTTTCAGTAGCCCTCCGTGATCGATAAATTTCGGGGACGAAATTTCCTTAAGTGGGGGAGAGTTGTGACACCCGTGTTTTGGGGCTAGAAGTTAGTCGGGCTAATTGGTTCGAGTCAGTAAAATGTATTTTTAATCAAATTGACCTTAGTGTGAGCAAATTGAGTTTAGAAAGAAAGGGAGGGATCACTTTGGTAATTAAACCAAAATAAAAATAAAGACCACTTTATCTACCATCTTTCTCATTTCTTCTTCCTCACCGTGAAAACCTCCCAAAATTTCTCCCAAACCCTCTTTACTATTTCATTCGATTTCTTCATCAATTCAAGGGGCTTTTGAAAGGTAATCACATATTTGAACTCTCCTTTCTATTTCCTATTCATACATGGTCTTAGATTTTAAAAATATGAACTTTTGAAAAATTAGGGTTTATATCAAGCTCGGATTTTTAAGGGGGTTTCTCATTTGGTTTTGATAAATTGAGTTGGGGCTTTGCTTAATCATGTTAAAATGCACATTATATGTTAATTTGGTTGGATTTAGATGGATTCCCGAAATTGGGTAAAAATGGGTTTTTTGAAGGGTTTTGGGTGATTTTTGAGGGTTGTTTTAGGTGGAAATTGATAGCCCAATGGTAGTACTATGGTTAGGGGTTGATTTGGGATTGTTTGTGGGTGCTATGGATGTTGGAAACATGGTTTTTGGACATGGTTTAGGGCTGCCCGAATTTGCTAAAAATGGGATTTGTTCATGGTTTGCAACATGGTAAATTGCATTTGAATTGTATTCCGGGTTGGTATTTTGATGTTGGGCTGATTTGGAATTGTTTGAAATGTGTTTGAGGTTGTTAAGAAGCGGGAATTTGTGTTGGGGAATCTTCGGGAAGAAATCCGGAAATTTGAGGGAGGTTGCTTGCTTGGCTTGGAGCTTGGAAGCTTAGGTGAGTGGTTAAATATTTTCAAAATGGTTTTGAGTATTTGGTTCAAGCATGTGAACCTAGGATGGGCTTGGTAAACCCACCTAGAGTTGGGATTAGAGTGGTAGCCTAATCCCGAGCTTTGATTAGAGACTTTGGTTGCACTTTTTAATGGTTGTATATGCCTCGTATTAAATTGTGATGGTGTTGATTATGTATATGTTGTATACATGTATGTTGAGGTATGTTTGATGCATTGTTATATGCATGTTGAAGATAGATATGATATGGTTATACACATGTGTAAAATATAATGTGATGTGGGTGTTAATTATGTACATGTGGTGTTGATGTGTGAAATGATATTATGAGGTGGTTTCATGATCCGAGGATCATGGTGAGTACATGCTAGACATGGAAATGTAGTTTGTGCATGACGGTAAGTCAAGGTGAGTACGTGCTAAGCACGGAAGTGTTATGAATTAATATTGTGAAAGAGTAATGCAATGTGTAGTATTGGCACTAGTATGCTTGGGTACAAATGATCGATCATTAGGATGTTAGTGTGTACACATGAGTCAAAAGTCGCGCGTGGCCTTGGTGGCATTGAGTCACCAAGGAGGAGTACGGGTTCGCCCGAAAATTGTATTTATATTAGTCGGTGATGAGTGGAATCCCATCGACGGGGCGTGAGGATGAGTGGAATCCCCTCCGCGTGAACGGTGATGAGTGGAATCCCACCGTCAGGTAATGGTTGAGTTGTTGGATGTGAGTTCCAACAGTTATCCGCGTATTCGAGTCATAGCTAGGTGCCAATACAGATTGTAGTTTATGTTGCCCATATGTGGTTAATTGTGAGACAATGTGATTTGGGATGTGTTGCTAACATGGTTTAATATATGTGATTTCATACGTTGTGGATTCAAACATGTTGAGCATGACATGATATTGATTATATGTTCATGCATCATTTAGAATTATGGCTCGTGTGGACCGGAGGTGAGAACATGCATTTTATCTTGGTTGTAGCTCGTGCTTGGACCCTGCATTGTCGAGGTTTGTTTTTAAAGAGCTTACCCTCACTAAGCTTTTATGCTTACGCTCTCTTTTGTTCGACAATGCAGATAATTAGCTTGTGGGTGGCAAAGGCAAGGGAAAGTCTCCAAGTGTTGCTTTTGGTGAGCTCAATGTATGAATTATGTAATAGAATGTAATAGTTAAGCAATGAGATAGGTATTGTTGATTTGAGTCTGATGTATGTCTATGGTTGACTTGATTTGTAAGCATGATATATCTTGCCAATGCTAGTACGATGGATGTCTTATGAATGCTTCAGTTGCTTTAAATGGCATGTAAACTTATTTGAAATGTATGATGCTTATTGGTTCTTTTTAATGTCTTCAAGCATGCTTGTATGAAAGGCTCTACATGTGTAATTTGCTATGTATGAAAGATTGTCTAAATCCATGCTTGTATGTGTTTGAGTATGTTAAATCTAGGATGTATGTCTCTAGACTTTGTTTGATGGTTTTGTGTGCCTTTAGGGGTCCTATGGGACCTTCATACTTGTTGAAATACCCTTAAATCTGAATTTCAAAAGGCTGCAGACAGCCCGCGTTTCGAAACGGGCTGGGTCGTTTCGGAACGGGTAAGGCTTCAGGGACCCCGTATCGGAACGCGTTTCGATACGGTATGGCCTTTGAAACCCCTGTTCCGATACGCGTTTCGGAACATTTTGGCTACTGGAATTCTGAGAAATTCACGAGATGAAGGTGTATCGAAACGGGTATAAGGGTTTCGAAATGGTCAAAATCTCGTTGACCACGAGAAGTTGACCGTTGAGGGCGTTTCGGAACGGTTGACCACCGTTTCGATACGGCCCCTTGTAGAGGCTCTGGGACAGTTGACCTGGTCAAGGCGTTTCGATACGCCTCAAGGGTGTTTCGAAACGGCCTGTTTAAAAGATTAAAAAGTGGGCTGTTTAATTGTTGTTTTGGGATCGAATGTTTGTCTCATGTATTTTATTCCGTCGTTTGATCACATAGGACTTAAATGGACTTTTAGACAAGATAAATAAAAGGAATTTTTCTAGGGTTGCTAACCGAGGTGGGACCTTAACGGGTTTCGCTTCGGTTTTCCCCGTGTGGCCCACTCGGACCGGTCATCCGGCCAGACCGGGACGAGGGGGTTACATATGCTGATGCATGCGCTGATGTCAGCAAGAAACTTGATCTATGTGGATAGTGAATGAGTTTATGGCCGGCTGCCACGTGGAGTTTAGGCGGGAAAAGAAAACACGAATCTGATTTGTGTTTCTTTGGCTATTTTTTTTACCAATTTTGGGCGGGAATGAGCTGTATTGGATTGAGGATTTGGGCTTTGAAATGGGCTTTGGATATGTAAAGGGACTTTGGATATAAAATGGACTTTATTATGGATATTTGGACTATTTATTGAGTTTATTTATTTATATATTTTGGTCCTACTTATATTGAATTATTAATATTAAATTAACCCAGACAAAATACAAGTTCTACACTAGTTAATACCAGAACAAATGGATTAAGAGGACTTAAACATGACACACTTGGAAGTATTCCAAGTGTAAAAATGTCTAAACCACTATAAAAATATAATAATTAAATTATAATTGACTAATATAAGATTATTTATTTTTAAACTAAATTAAAATATTGACAGGTTGACAAAAGAAATTATTTAAACATCAATATATTTTTATGAAATGAAAATTGAATGAGTAAAAATAGGAAAGTGGTTTTTATTTTATTATTTTAAAAAATCAATTAATTATTAATAAATTACTTTACTCTGTTAAATTTATCATTATTTGTTTTTGGTTAACTCTAGGAGTCTTGGTTTTACATTAAGTATGATATTATATAATTATAACTAAAATAAATACTTATTATGTATTTATTATATTAATATATTGTTTAACAAAAGTATGTAATTAAATAAAAATATGTAATTAAATTAAGGGTAATCTTCACTTGTGGTCACTTTTGTTTTGGGTTTGTTCTATTTTGGTCACCCGAATTCAAAAAAGACTATTTTGGTCACTTACATTCGAAACCGTTTCTGTTTTGGTCACTGGACCGTTAACCTCCGTTAATTAAAAATAATAATTTCTAATTTGACCCCCAAACTTTTAAAATTTCATTTTTCACCATCTTCCCCAAAACTCAATGAACTTCCTACTGCAGGGGAGAACTGCAAAAATCATTGATTATTTTCTTGATGTATTGAACTGCAAAAATGAAATGTCTACATGTTAGACCCCCTGCTGATGAGGTTTTGAAAGTATAACCTTGCGGTTTTGAATGATTAAGTTCTGAATGTGATCGTTGTTCCACAGGAACAGAGCTCGCTCGGCTACCTGAAACACAAAAGAAGAGAAAAACCAACAGTTGCATAGGACATTCAGAGGAGGAAAAAAACCCAGAAAAGATAATATAAGTTACATGAAAGACCACAATGATAGAATCGATAATCCGGCAAGGCAATATCACCCGTAAAGCAAAACTCAGAAATGAAGGCAAAACCATACTATGTCATCAGTATCGTATTTCAATTCACGCAAAATATTTCCAGCTGAAAGTATCCTTAACATCGGCTACAATTTAACGAAATAATGACACTACGTCTAATAGTCATTCTCAGAACGTTTTATTGTACCTAAGTCTCAAAGTGACTTTTCCAGTAGAAAGTATGTCAAAATAAACAATATCACTTAACAGAAACAAGAATCCCAATTTTTCTGGCATAATCGCCAAGGATTTATATCATCGTATCTTACACCGATTCCCACATGAGGAAATAAATGGTTCAAAGCCTCGACTTCGATCATATAGAGGAACATAGCAGGTGATATAATATGGATACAACAAGTACATTCCAGATTGCAAAAATCATCATTAGTAGAATTGCATATTTAAGAAAACTCAGCTTGAGGGAAGAAAACACAACAATCTCCAATGTTCAAAACTTGAGATTAAGTAAATATGTGAGTTTAAAAAAGGAAGAAAATTTGGCACGTAATAACCATATCAAGATATTAGTAGCGCTAATGCTACACCCTCCCTTTATTGCAGTAATAAGCGTTAAAATAAAAGTAGGGCCAACAATTACGACTAAGTACAAAATAATTTTCAATCAACCAAAGAAAATGTGGTTCTAGTTATAGATATTTGACTTTCCGAAGCTATTCCAACTTTGCCAATATGACCATCAAACACCGAAGCACTAAAAAACATGAATAGCAGATACGAAAGTGATTCAAAGAAACTAAAAGATTTTCCTTTTGAAAACAATTTTGAAGTCCATAAAGCTCGTAATAGTGTTGAGCAAACTATTTAGAAGCCACAGCTACGCTATTATTCCTTTCCACATCTACTGTAGTTCTCCCCTGCAGTGGGAAGTTCATTGAGTTTTGGGAAGATGGTGAAAAATGAAGTTTTGAAAGTTTGGGGGTCAAATTAGAAATTATTATTTTTAATTAACGGAGGTTAACGGTCCAATGACCAAAACAGAAACGGTTTCAAACGTAAGTGACCAGAATAGTCTTTTTTGAATTCGGGTGACCAAAATAGAACAAACCCAAAACAAAAGTGACCACGAGTGAAGATTACCCTTAAATTAATGTAATATTTGTTAATATAAATTACTTTTGTTTTTAC
Source organism: Hibiscus tridactylites (assembly GCA_958450335.1). NCBI lineage: Eukaryota > Viridiplantae > Streptophyta > Magnoliopsida > Malvales > Malvaceae > Hibiscus > Hibiscus tridactylites. The sequence goes on along the minus strand of OY288270.1, from coordinate 63,173,356 downwards.
CTTTTTATTAAAAATACAATTTCTTTTAACAAATTGTTCGCATAGAAAAAGTTCTTTTAACAAACATGATCCAACATTTCCAGATTTTTTTTAATTCATCAAGTCATAGGTTTCGGGTCAATATCAATTCAGGTCAACAATAGGTCGGGTCACTTAACAGGTCGAGTTTAAAACATGTCGGGTTTAAAACAGGTCGGGTTCAAAACAGGTCGGGTTCAAAACATGCAGAGTTCAAACAGGTCGGGTAAAATCAGTTATCTGCCAGGTCGGCTTCCGGTTCGGGTTCGTTTCAGTCGGGCGCAAGTCGATTTTCAGGTCCACAGTAACAAGTCTAATTCGGGTTTCGGTCGTTTTCAGTCGGACGCAGGTCGGGTTCGGTCACTACAGTAACAAATCGAATTCAGGTTCGGGTCAACAACAGTCAATTACATATCGAGTTTAGGTCATTAAATTTTTAGATCAAATAAAGTTCTGACTCAAGCAGTTTTCAGACGGGTTTTCAGGTCCGGTCAATTTTTACATCCCTGCATGTGGAAAACATGGAAAGCTGGTCACACGCATGGTGGCCATATCTACCTTACATTTGGTTGGATTTGAACTTCACACTCAGACCACTCAGACCAAAGTACAAATAATTTGCACTAAGTTGAAAGTTTTCGCACGCCATGTTTTCCAAGCTAAAAAACACCCCCAACTCTATAATGTAATTCGTCTGTTTTTTTATATATATTCTACTAATAATTTTATATTATGTATATTATCAATTATTTTCTATTGTTTTATTAATTATTTTTATTTTATTAACAATACATGTAACATAAATAATTGGTAAAACATATATAAGAACAAAGAAAAAGGACAAACGATTTTTATTCTCAACTCCAACCAAGAGAAATAGTGGTTTACGTCTCCCTAACAAATAGGTTTAAAAGCAAATAACAAGAATAATAATTTTTTTTTCTTTTCGACGCCTTTATTTATGTCCCACACTGAAAGTTAAGTTTAGAGTTTAGGGTTAGTGGTTGTGGTTAGGAAATTTGAAGTAGGGTGTATTTTTAGGGTGCAAGGTGTAGGGATTAGGATTTAAAATTTAGGATTATGGTTTGAAATTTAATTTTTAGTGTTGCGACATATAAAGAAGCACCGGAAAAAGGCAGAAAATTTTTATCCAAAAAACAGTAGGCATGCTAAGATAAAATGGAAACTAAATAAGACGAATACAAAACATAAATCAAAGGATAAGATAACAAAGAGATAAGTTAAAATGAAAAAAATCATCTGCCCCTTTTTAGTACTCATTTCTATACCCCAATACTAAGAAGTACTAAAAATTAAATTCTAAGTCTTAACATAAATTCTAAATTCTAAACCCTATACTCTAAAAAATACACCATACCTCTAACACTAAACCCTAAACTTAATTTTTAGTGTAAGACATAAGTAGGGCACTAAAAAAGACAAAAAAATTCTATTCACAATTTAAAACGGATCCAATGATTTATTTATGTCTAAAGGTTGATCCACAAATTAAGAGGATTTAGACAAAAATATTAAGCACGAAGAATAGACTTAGGTCATGTTTGGTAAAAAAACATTTTGAGCAAAAATTAGAGCTTTGAATCATTTTTAGAGGTTTGACTAGTTAAATTTGTTAATTTCGATATTTGATAAACAAAAGATTGTAATAACGGATTGAGCTGAAACCCTTCGAATTGAAAAAGCTAGTAAGGGGAACTTTTTAGGTTTAGAAGATTTGGCATACGAGTTGTAATGACTATTTTATACTTAACAATTACAAAAAGTATCCAAATATACTTTTGAAGAAAACACATTTTCATATATAATTTAAATAATTAGTTTCTTTCAAATATATGAGATTAATACATATGCTTCCAGTGGCAAATGCAGGCCTGGGCCAACCTAGGCCCTGACCCACCCCATGCCAAAATTTTTCCTTCTATTTCATTTAAAAAAGACTTAATGTTAAAATAAGTGCCTAAACTATCAAGTTTTCCCTTTTTAAGTGACTAAATGTTTTTTGCTTTTTTTAGGTGCTCGAACTATCCCCTTTTCTCTTTTAGGTGCCCAAACTATTATTTTTCTCCTTTTAAGGTCAAAATGAGGCACCTACTTTGACCAAGAAATGATAGTTTGGGTATCTAAAAGGGAAAAAAAGTTTAGGCTTCTAAAAGGAGAAAATGAGATAGTTTGGGCACCTAAAAGAGAAAAAAATTAGGCAACTAAAAGGTGAAAAAGATAGTTTAGGCACCTATTTTGGTATTAAGACTTTAAAAATAATATGTGTTGGGTTTTTTTTTTTAAATTTAATATACTTTTGAGTTTTGGGTAAATAAAAAAATAATTCGATATAAAAGTCTAATTTAGTTTCCAACCATTGAATTTTGAGTAAAATAAAAATTAAAAATTGAAAAAGAAATGAGATTGTTTATATTTTCTTTACATTTTACAAAAAACATATCATTATTTTTAGTAAAAAATATTTTAAGTATATATTTTGCTACTGATTAATTAGGTAATTTTTTTTTAAAAAAATTGAATTTTCTGAATGTTGTTAGAGTTTCACTCTAGTATATAATGATGATAAAATACAAATAAAAAATAAAATTAAAATTAAGATCAAAATTAAGATTAAGATTAAAATTAAAATTTAAAAACATTTTTTTAGTAAAAGCATATAGCTCATCTCCAATATCTTGCGTTATACATATATCATATAGAATCCAAGGACTCGACTTGAGCATGAAAATCGATCTACTAATTACTAAACATTTTGAGTTATTCGAGTTTCAATTTTTTTGAGAACCAATTTTTTCGAGTCGAGTTTTGTTCACATCTAATTTTATTTATATTGGAACAGTCAATGATATTTTCCTAGATTCGCCATTGTATGCTTCAAATGTCATTTAATTTTAAGGCTTAAAGACAAAAGTAGCACCCCTACATCCTAATATTACCAAACTAGCACCCAACATTCTATATTTTCCGGACTAACACCATTATAGTAACTCGCCGTGCATGTACGGCGAGTTTGAATAAAATATTATTTTTTTCTTCTTGTTTTAACTCAATTAATTATTTAACAGATGAATATCAAGTCCTAATTGGAACTCGACGTGCATGCAAGGCGAGTTCATCTTATTTTTTTTAAATCAAACATTTTTACGAAAGGACGAAAATGAAAAAAAAATTAAATCATTAGGAACACAATTCACATCTTCAATGTATTGAAGAGCAAAAATTAAAAAACTAAACTATTAAAACCAACTTTGATATTTAGCTCCATAAATTACAAAAAAGGATGATGGGATGAACTTATATATATATATAGGCCTAGCTAGAGTGTAAGCCTTTGTTTCTTATCAATGTGAGATTCTTGGAGCTAAAGATTTTGCGACTATATTTTAGCTTAGGAATCCTACATTGATAAGAAACAAGGGCTTACACTCTAGCTAAGCTAATGCCAACATTGTAACGCCCTGGGTTTAGGGGTCGAATGTTACACGAGTAAACCAGGTTCGAGTCTTGGGCTCGTTTTAAATTAAAATAGACTTTGGTTTTATTTAAAAGGGTTTAAATTTCATTAATGGCAATTTGGTAATTTTTAAAATGAAAGGGAAAAGATGAGTAAAAAGAGGTTTTGAAATATTTTCATCATCTTCATCCTTCAAGGTTTTTCACGTCAAAACCTCCCCAAAACCCTTGGTTACTATTACATCAAATCCCTCCACCATTTCAAGTGCTTTCAACAAGGTAATCATATTTTTGACTTTTCATCATCGTTCCCAACATTTCTATAGTTATAGTTTTTCATTAACATCACTTTTGAAGATTTTGAAGTTTTCAAGTTTTGAGAGAAAGTAAGAAGCTTTAATGGGGTTTTGATGGAGTTTTGATTTGTAAAGTTAAGTTATGTTTTAGTCTTTCCCTAATGTGTGTTATATGTGAAAATAGTGGGGTTTTATCAAAAATCCCGAAATGAGTTTTCATGGGTATTTTAAAAGGGTGAAAATATGGGTTTTTGAGGTAGTTTGGTGTTGGAGAGTGGGGATGAGGTTATATAGTTGCTTGAGGGTTGTTTTGAAGGTGTGGGATGATGATTTGAGTGTTAGAATTAGTAGTTTTCTGCTGGGTTTGGTGGGAGTCCGAAAATGGGATTTTTGTATTAGCTTTGATTTGAAATTGTAGAGAATTGGCCTTGCGATTGTAGTTTGGGTTGTGACAGTATTTGCTAATGATTTGGTTGAGTAATGTGTTTTTTTTGATTGGTTAGAATCAAGGGAAACCATTGGAGAGGCTCCGAGCACGATTTCGGGGAATTTGGAGGCTTGAGATCGGTGTTTCGGCTTCCGTTTGGGTTTCATCGGTGAGTGGAAATGTTTTGAAACTTGAATTCATTTCGAAATGGGTTCTTGGGGGTTTGGGTTGAGCCTTGAGGGCTAACCTAAACCTAAGTGTAAGTTTGCTAAATTTTACCTTGATTGTTAAGTGTTGGTGTATGAACAATTGTTGTGATATTGTGTGAATTGTGGGTTGCCTTTACTTCCGTTTGATGTTGTTGTGTAGTCGTTGTTGGTGTCGAGCCTCACGTGATGGTTGTCGTAACTACGGTGATGTGTAGTCCCACCGGTAGTGACTAGTAGAAGAGTACGATTATGTGTAGTCCTGTCGGAAAACTACTAGTCGAAACGGTGATGTGTAGTCCCACCGTGTTTTGGTTATGCATGTGCATACCGTGTAATTGTGTTGTTTGTGCCTCCTTTCGTTCACTAAAATGGTTTATTTTTCAATTAAGAAATGTGTTTTGAAAACTGCATTATTGATGTGTTTTTAGAGCTCCGCTCATTAAGCTTTACGCTTACGCTCTCTTCTTTTTCAATAATGCAGATCGTTAGTGGCTTGGGAGGCAAGTGGGCAAGGGAGGAGATTCTCGGAGTTCTCATTTAGCTCAAGTATGATTCATGTTTGTAATAATGCTTAGACAATGAGAGTATTAGGCTTTTGTATGGAGTTGGTGTTCAAACTCCTTAGTTGGCTTGTTGATGTTTCTAGCATGTTTGGATGATGATGCTATGTTGAATCATGTTTGCTAGAGTCTTTAACTCTTTTGTTGGATTTTAAACCATGTTGTTGAGATGTTTGCATGTTGTTTGAAAGCATGTAACCTTGCTTCTTGAATGTTTATGTAACACCCGGGTTTGAGGGCCGGGTGAAATTAAAATAATAAAATATTATTTTGGGCTTCGTGTTTTCAAAACAAATATTTTATGTTGGACTTAATTTGATTTAAAACCCAAATCCCTTGGATTTTAGAAATTTGAGATAGCCATCTCATTAATGGCAAATTTGTAAATAAGTGGTCTTGCAAAATAAAAACCTCATTTATTTTAAAATAGCCTTTTTCACCATCTTCTTCCCCCTTCTCTCCATTTCCACGACAAACTCTTCCTCTACCTCAAGAGTTACTATTCCATCACCATACTCCCTCACCTTTGGTGATTTTTCAAAGGTAATCCCATATTCGACTTGTCCTCTTTTCCCTCTACAAGCTCATACCTTTATTTTCATGAAAGCTCATGGTTTTTACATTTTGAGTTTTTAAGTTTTGAAGATAAAAATCTAAACTTTGATAACCTTTAGATGAGTTTTTGATTTAATGTTGTTAGATAAGTTAAAAGCATCTTATAAGGTCCAACGTACTCGATTTTTACAAGGTTTTATGTTGATTCCCGAAATTGGGTTTTTGAGAGGTTTTAAGAGGGTTTTAGGTTGGTTTTTGGGGCTGTTTTGGTTGAAGTTTGGATGGCTGATGGTTGGTTGATAGTTAGGGGTTGTTTTGGAAGCTTTTGGGAGTGTTAAAGGTGTTTGAATCAATAGTTTTTGGATGTGCTTTAGGGCTGCTCGGGAATGAGGATTTTGGGGTTGTCTTTAGCTTGGAATCATGTGTTTTGTGCTTGGTTTGTGTTCCAGGTTTGCTACATTGATTTGTGGACTGAATTATGATTGTTTTGATTGTGTTGGGATGTTTAGAAGCAAGGAATTTTGTTGGTGGAGCCTCGGGAACGGATCCGGAACCGTTTGGAGCTTGATCGGCTAGAGTTGTTGAGCTTGGAATAGTCGATGAGTGGTTAAATGTTTTTAACTTGGTTTTCAAAGGTTGGTTCAAGCATGTGGACTAGGTTAGGCTTGGTAGACCCACCTAGAGTTGAGATTATATTGGTAGTCTAATCCCAAGCTTTAGATAGAGACTTTGGTTGAACTTTAAATGTTGGGTATGCCTCATGTTTAATTGTGATTATGGTGGTTATGTATATTGTGTTATACATGTATGTTGAGGCATGGTGTTGATGCATTGTTATATGCATGTGGTTTGTGCATAACAGTGAGTCATGGTGAGTACGTGCTAAGCACGAAAGTTGATTTGAAATGATGTGGTGAAAGGTTATGAAATGTTTTAGTATTGGCACTAGTATGCTTGGGTACAATGATCGATCATTAGGATGTTTAGTGTGCACACGAGAGTCAAAATGCGCGCGTGGTCTTGGTGATGGTAGTCATCAAGATGGAGTACGGGTTTGCCCGGAAATCTTCATATATATGTTTGTCGGTGATGAGTGGAATCCTATCGACGGGGCGTGAGGATGAGTGGAATCCCCTCCGTGTGAAACTGTGATGAGTGTAATCCCACCGTAAGGTAATGGTTGTGGTTGGATGTGAGTTCCAACGGTTATTCGCGTATTCGGGTCATAGCTAGGTGCCAATAGGGATTTGTGGAATGTGTTTGTTAATACATTGATGTATGTATTTCCATGTGTTGAGCTTATAAGTTGTTGAGCATGGCATGATGCTGATAATTGTGTTCATGCATCATTATTATTTTGACTCATGTGGTTCGAAGGTAAGATCATGCATTCTACCTTGGTTGTGTGCTCGTGCTTGGACCCTGCATTGTCGAGGTTTGTTTTATGAGCTTACTCTTACTAAGCTTTATGCTTACGCTCTCTTTTGTTCGACAATGCAGATCCGTAGTTCGTGGGTTGCTTGTGCAAGGAGAGGGCCTCCAAGTGTGCTAGTTGAGCTTTTGATATCCTTAAGTATGAACTATTTTATGTTAATGATGTAATTGTCAAGCAATGGAGACTTATGTGGATATTTTGTTTTAGGAGCATGGTTAGATTCCTTGTTACGTGGATGTTATGTTTAAGGTTTGCTTATGCCTAGTGTGTTGGCCTTGTGCCCTTTACGAATGCTTAAGTCCATGCTCTTGTCTAAGCATGTGATCTTAAATGCTATGTATGAATTTTTTGTTGAATTGTTGATCCTTTCAATGTATGGCCTTTATATGTATGAAGTGAGTTAAACATGTTTGTTTTAGGGTGCCTTGCATCTAAAATCAATGTATGTTTGGTTGTGGGAGGTTTTAGTTGGTGTTTGAGGTAGTCTTGTGCAATAAACCAGCTAAAACCTGTCTGTTCGCAGCAGGTGTATCGAAACGGTTGGTCCCGTTTCGATACGATCCCTTTATTTTAGGCCAGGCGTTTCGATACGCAAAGGGGTGTTTCGATACGATTTTGCTGCAGGAAATTTGAGATTTTGACGAGAAATTGAGGGTATCGGAACGGTCCTAGGCGTTTTGGAACGGTTTTCGTAGCGTTGATCACGAAAAGTTGACCGATGAGGGTGTATCGATACGGTTGACCAGTGTTTCGATACGGTCTCCTCGAGTTGACTTTGGCCAGTTGACCTAGTCAAGGCGTATCGATACACCCTTTGGGTGTTTTGATACGGCCTGCAGTTTAAGTTTAAAATGGGCTGTTTTGATTGGCTGTTTGGTTGTTCGCCTCGCTTGTTGGTTTCGCTGTTGCTATACCACATAGGATATGTTAATGCATCTAGACAAGATAATAATTAAATGAAATGTTTTCTCAGGTTGTTAACCGAAGTGAAGCCTTAACGAGTTTCGCCTCGGTTATCCCCGTGTAACCCGCTCGGATCGGTCAGTCGCCCGGACCGGGATAAGGGGGTTACAGATGTTGGTACCAGAGCCTAAGGTTTCCAAGACCTTAGGCAGGTAAGTGAGGTAAGTTAATTTCTTGTATTGAAATTGCACGGTGTTTGCTTGCTATGTAAGTATGTTTGCTTGTTTATAAAGTATGGTTGATGTATGCTTGTTTGATCGTGTATGTATGTTGTTTGAAGCATGTTGAGTAGAGTCTCATTGCTTCAATTACATCGGAAAAAGAATTTTTAAGTGAGGGAAACATACTTGAGCCACTTGGACCCTTGCCCTTGCTAACCCTATCTTTGTATGTTGTTGTTGTAGTTGTTATCTGTGAGCGCGTATGTCGAGGCCTAGAGGTAGAACGAGGTTGGTTCGTTAGAAACCTCGTGTTACGGCTCCTGTTAATGAGCCGGTGGCTGGAGTAGAGGCTCATGTGGGAGTGCCTGCTATTGGAGTTGGAGCTCCTCCACCACCACCACCTCCTCAGGCTGAAGTGGGAGGCGAGCCTGGAGCTGAGGGAGCGGGACCTCAGGTTGGTCAGGGTGGCCAAGGTCCTGCGGGGATAGATATGGCTCCGCTAGTTCAAGCTATAGCGGGAGCGTTTCAGGTCGCAGTTGCCGGAGCTCAGGCTGCAGCTCAGCCGAGAGGTGATGATGCTAGCTTACCTTTAGAGAGGCTCTGTAGCCTAGGAGCTGATGAGTTCAGAGGATCTACACCGGAGAGATCATAGTTGTGGTTGGAGAAGACAGACCGTATCTTAGCTCAGATGGGTTGTGGTTGAGCTTGCAAGTTGGGTTGTGTGGTTTCGTTGCCTCAGGGTGATGCCTACACCTGGTGGGTCACCATTACTACCGGTGTGCCTGAGGCCGAGATCAGTTGGAACTTCTTCGAGACTGCTTTCAGGAAGAGGTATTCGGGGCCGAGATATCTGGATGAGAAGAAGCGGGAGTTCATGGCTCTTGTTTAGGGAGATACATCAGTGACAGATTATGAGATCCGCTTTGTCCTACTAAGTCAGTATGCTCCGGAGTTGGTTCCTACTGAGAGGAACCGTTGTGATCGATTCAGGTATGGGCTTCATGAGGAAGTCAAGAGGTATACCTTGACTTCAGATTATTCTGATTTTGATGTCTTGGTCGCTAGGGCCAAGGACATCGAGCATAGCTTGGGGCTGACCAAGCATTCAAGAGGATCTAGTTCGGGGAAGAGGTACAACAACTTTGACCGTGGTGATGCCAAGAGGCATCAGGGCAGTGGAAATCAGTTTGATCTTAGGCGTGGCGGTGGCCACCATAGTAGAGGCCATCAGGGCCATAGAGCTGGAGGGCGTTTGCCCGAGTGTACCCGTTGTGGGAGACAACATTCAGGAGAGTGTTGGGGTAATTTTCATGCTCGCTGGAATTGTGGATCGAGGGACCACTTCAGAAGGGAGTGTCTGCATCAGGCGGCACAGGCACCGATTCAGGCTTAGGCTCCTACAAGAGCGATTGATTATCAGAGAGGTCGTGGGCGCGGTCTTGGTTACTTCCAGCCGAGGGCTAATGCACCTAGGATAGAGGCACCGATGAATCTTGCTCATGTTGTGGCAGTACAGCCAGAGGCCGGTGGACCAGCTAGAGTCTATGCACAGAGAGGGGCAGGGAATGACACGTATGTGATAGCAGGTAATTTTGAGTTACAATCTATGTCTTTGCTTTCCTTAGTTGATTCAGGTTCCACGTATTCTTACATTTTGAGTGAGCATGCAAAGAAGTTAGACATACCTGTTGAGATCTTAGATGTAGGGATGCATGTGACTAGTTCCTTTGGTGAGATAGTTGTAGTTAGACAGATGTATAGGAGGTGTCTGCTAAAGATTCAGGGTCATGTGTTTCCTGTTGATATGATGGAGCTTCCGTTTTATGGTTTTGATATCATCTTGGGTATGAATTGGTTGGTTGAGCACATAGCTAGTGTAGATTTTGAGACAAAGAGAATTTTATTGAAGCTTTTCGATGACTACGAGGTAGTAGTAGTAGGCAAGAACGTTAAGTTCTTGTCGAATGTTGTGTCAGCTTTAGAGGCTCATAGGTTGATGGATTCCAGTTGTGGGGCTTATTTAGCGTATGTAATGAATCCGAATATGAGTGAGGTCAGACCGAAAGATATCAGAACAGTTTGTGATTTTCCGGATGTATTTCCAGAAGAGTTACCAGGTTTGCCTCCTGACAGAGATGTAGAGTTTGTGATTGAGACTGTTTCAGGATCTACTCTAGTTTCTATTGCTCCGTATCGTATGGCTCCGAAAGAGTTGTAAGAGTTGAAAAGTCAGCTTCAGGAGTTGTTAGACCGTGGTTTTATTAGGCCTAGTAGTTCGCCTTGGGGTGCTCCCGTGTTGTTTATGAAGAAGAAGGATGGCAGTATGAGAATGCGTATTGACTACAGGAAGTTGAACCAGTTAACAATGAAGAACAAATATCCGTTGCCTCGTATAGATGACTTGTTTGATCAGTTGAAAGGTGCCTCAGTGTTTTCGAAGATAGATTTGAGATCAGGGTACTATTAGTTGAAAGTAAATGAATGTGATGTTCCGAAAACAACTTTTAGGACTAGATACGATCATTATGAGTTCCTTGTGATGCTGTTTGGGCTCACGAATGCCCCATCAGCTTTCATGGATATGATGAACAGATTTTTCCGAGACTATCTAGACTGATTTGTAGTTGTTTTCATGGACGACATCCTTGTGTACTCGAGATCAGAAGAAGAGCATGATGACCACTTGAGACTTGTTCTGCAGAGATTGTTGAGTAATCAGTTGTATGCAAAGTTGAGCAAATGTGAGTTCTAGATTCGAGAGGTTGTGTTTCTTGGCCATGTGGTATCGGCTGAAGGTATCCGTGTTGATCCAACGAAGATTGAAGCTATTGCTGAGTGGAAACAACCTAAGTCAGTGACTTAGATTATGAGTTTCCTAGGACTAGCGGTTACTATAGGAGGTTCGTTGATGGTTTCATAGACAAAAGGCTTTTGAGAAGTTAAAAGAAGCTTTGACGAATGCTCTAGTGTTAGTACAGCCAGTTTCAGGGAAAAAGTTCGTGATCTATAGCGATGCTTCCTACATAGGTTTAGGTTGTGTTCTGATGCAAGAAAGGAGAATTGTTGCTTAGCTTCAAGACAGTTGAAGGTGCACGAGAAGAACTACACTACGCACGATATTGAGTTAGCCGCAGTTGTGTTTGCGTTGAAGATTTGGCGTCACTACTTGTATGTTGAGAAGTGCACGGTTTACACTAATCATAAAAGCTTGAAGTATCTGATGACTCAAAGAGAGTTGAACTTGAGACAGAGAAGATGGCTTGAGCTGTTGAAAGACTATGATTTGACTATTGAGTACCATCCGGGTAAGGCAAATGTACTAGCCGATGCGTTGAGCAGAAAAGTTGCAGTTGAGTTGCGAGCTATGTTTGCTAGGCTGAATGTATCTGATGATGGTGGTTTGATTACCGAGTTGCAAGTGAAGCCTTTTTTGATTCAGATGATTAGAGAGAAACGGTTGCAATATGTGCCTTTAGTTGCTCATGTTAAGGATATAGCCGAAGGTAGACCGACCGAGTATAGTTTCAGTGGTGAGAACGTGTTGTGTTTCAGAGACAGAGTTGTAGTACCTGAAGATGTTGAGTTGAGACGTATTATTCTGAGCGAAGCACATTCGAGTCCTTTTTCTATGCATCTGGGTAGTACTAAGATGTACCGAGATTTGAAGAATGACTCTTTCTGGGTTGGTTTGAAGAAGGATGTAGCCGAGTATGTGAGCCGTTGCATGGTTTGTCAGAGAGTAAAGGTAGAACATCAGGTTCCTTTAGGTTTGTTACAACCTTTGAAGATTCCAGAATGGAAATGGGAGAGGATCACTATGGACTTTGTGTCGGGGTTACCGTTGTCTCCTTCGAAGAAGAATTCTGTTTGGGTGATAGTTGATAGATTTACTAAGTGTGCTCACATCTTAGCAGTGAAGACTACATATTCTTTAGACAAGTTGTCGAATTTGTACATTCGCGAGATTGTGAGACTTCATGGAGGTCCAAAGTCTATTATATCAGACAGAGATCCGAGGTTCACATCGAGGTTCTGGAGTTGTTTGCATAGTGCCCTAGGTAGCCGTTTGCAATTCAGTACTTCTTATCATCCGCAGTCAGATTGTAACACCCATGTTTTGGGGTTGGGAGGTAGACGTGTGTGTTTGGTTCGAGTCGTCAAAACCAGTTTAATTTAATTAGACCTTAATTTTAAGTTAAAGGAGATTTAACATTAAAATGGTGGCATTTTTGTAAATAACTTGAAAATAAAGGAAGACCACTTTTTGAATCAAAAAGGAAAAACAAAAAAAAAGAGATCATCTTCTCCCACCTTTTGCTTCTAACGTTGGAAGACCCCAAACCCCTCCCAAAGCCCTAAAACACTATTCCATCCAATTTCTCCACCATCTCAAGAGCTTATTCGAAGGTAATTTCATATTTGAGTTCTCTTCATCATCCCAAGCATTTCCATGGTTTTAAATTTCAAAACCATCACATTTCTTTAAAATTCCAAGGTTTTCAAGTTTGATGAAAGTTTGGATTTTTAATGGGTTTTTCATTTGTTTTTGGTTTGTTGAGTTGGATTTTGAATTAATCTTGCTTAGATACACCTAATATATTGAAATGGAAGGATTTGAGGGAAAATCCCGAAGTGTGTCTTTGGGGCATTTTTCAAAGTGTCTAAACTTGAGTTTTTGATGTGTTTTTGTGTTGGGTTGAAGGGCTGATGGTATAGGGTTGTTAGGAAGGTGTTTTGGAAGCCTTTAGGTGTCATTTGGGTGTTGGAAATTGAGGTTTTAGCTGGGTATTTGGGGAGCACGAAAATGAGAGTTTTGTGGTTAGTTTGGGTTTGAAATGGTGAAGTCTTGGCTTGTGTTTGTGAGTTGGAATGGTGACTGAGTTAGCATTGTTTTGGTGAGTAATATTTGTGTTTTGATTGGTTAGAAGCAATAGGAGACATCGGGGAAGGATCGGGATCGAATCCGGGAATTGAGGAGGCTTGACTCGCTTTGCTTGGTTTGCTAAGGAAGGGTGGTGAGTAAAACTTTAAATTGTTTTAAAGTTGGTTCAAGTGTGTGTAGTGGAGGTATTGGAATGAGCTTGGTAGGTCATTCCAAGGTAGAAGTTAAATTGGTAGTTTAACTTCTTGTTTTTTAATGAGCTTTAAATGCCTATGCCTATATTGATCTTGGGTGGTGTGAATTGATTTTGTATGTGTATACATTGATATATGTGATGATGTATGTATGATATAAATGATGGATGTTGTGATGTGGTTCAAAAGAAATTGGCACTAGTTAATTTACCGGGTATAAATGATCGATCATTAGGATTAGTGTGCACACGTTTGAGTCAAATTCGTGCATGGCCTTGGTGGCGTTAAGTCATCAAGGAGGAGTACGGTGATGTAATATTCCACCGGAAATTATTTATATATATATACGTGATGATGAGTGGAATCCCATCCGTAGGGCATGTGATGATGAGTGGAATCCCATCCATGCGAGGTCCGGTGATGAGTGTAATCCCACTGAGGTAATGTTGTTGTTGAGAGTAAATCCGCATATCCGAGTAAACTAACAGTGGCCAATGTACTTGTTCATATGGTTATGATGTTAAGATATTTGATTTATATTGCTGAGCTTAATATGAAGTAAGATGCCATATTTTTGACTCTTGTCTTGCTAGCTAGTTTGCTATGTTGATGCCTATGTATGTTGTGTGTGATGTTAAGGATTGCATGCTTAAACCCTGCATTGTCGTTATTTTTGATTTTAGAGCATCCTCACTAAGCTTCTAGCTTACGCTCTCGTTTTCGACAATGCGGATCAGTAGCTCGGAGTTAGCAAGGAGCAAGGCGAAGGAACGTTCCAAGCTTTGTAGTTTCTCAAGTATGATTTTGTAAATAAAGTAGTAGTTTAGCAATGGGGCTACTATGTGTTTTGTATGAGCGTTGTATGACTCATAGACGTCGATGATGTTTATGCTTTGCTTGGATTTGTAAACCATGTTAAGCCTTGTTGAATGCTTGTTTGAGATGCTATGCTTTTGGATGAGTACATGTGATGTGAGCATGTAAACCTTATAGGGGAGGACCTGTGCCATTTGGATTTTGAGTTTTAAGCATGTCTATGTATGCCATATCTATCCTTTACATGAATGCCTTGATGAAATGCCTTATCGTTCCTCTAAATTGTTCTCCATGCTAGTTCTAGGTTGTGGAATGCTGTATGGATACTCGTATGTGGATATGGGAGTCTCAAAGTGCATTTAGAGTTGAGTTTCATGTTGTTTTGCTGCAATTTAGTGACTTGCAGTGCAGGGCGTATCGATACGCCTAAGGGCCGTATCGATACGGTCCTACACTTTGGGACACAGAATTGGCAAGGGGTACCGATACTCGGGGGTGTATCGATACGCCCAATGCTCACTGGAAATTTGAGATTTTGGTGAGTCTTTGGCGTATCGGTATGGTGTCTTAGTGTATCGGTACGGGTTTATCTCGTTGACCACGAGATGTTGACCGAGAAGGGCGTATCGATACGCTCAAGGGCTGTATCGATACGGTCTTCCTGTGTTGACTGAAGGATGTTGACCTTGGTCAAGGCGTATCGATACCCTTGATTGGTGTATCGATACGATCTGCTCAATAAGTATAAAATGGATTGTTAACATGTTGTTTGGGGTTCGGTTGTGTATTTTACTTGATGTTTTCCGCTGTCGTGATCACTTAGGAAATAATATGCCTTTAGACAAGATTTAATTAAAAGAAATTTTCTAGGGTTGCTAACCAAGGGGGAACCTTAACGGGTTTCGCTTCGGTTTTCCCCGTGTAGCCTACTCGGACCGGCCAGCCATCCAGACCGGGACGAAGGGGTTACACAAATGGACAGTCAGAGTGAGTGATACAGATTTTAGAGGATATGCTCCGTTGTTGTGTGATTGACTTCCAGGGTTCTTGGGAGAAACATTTACCCTTAGTCGAGCTTGCTTACAACAACAGTTACCAGGCTAGTATACAAATGGCTCCTTATGAGGCTTTGTATGGTAGACGATGTAGGACTCCGATCTGTTGGGCTGAAACGGGTCAGAAATTTATTACCTATACCGGATTTGCTTAAGGGACTACTAAAAAAGTGAAGTTGATCTATGACCATTTGAAGGCAGCTTCCGATCGTTAGAAATCTTATGTAGATTTGAAGAGAAAAAAGATCGAGTTTTCAGTGGGTGAGAAGGTGTTTCTGAAAGTATGAGATAGTTGAGCGGATTGGGCCAGTAGCTTACCGTTTGAGATTACCTTCAGAGTTAGAGAAGATACATGATGTTTTTCACGTGTCGATGCTCAGGAGATATAGATCAGATCCGTCTCATGTTATGCCTGTTGAGAAGATATAACTGAATCCGGATTTGTCTTATAATGAAGAACCAGTGGAGATACTTGCTTCTGATAGCAAGGTGTTGCGTGGCAAGACCATAGAGTTGGTCAAGGTGTTGCGGAGACATAGAGGTGTGGAAGAGGCCACGTGGGAGAGGAAAGCTGATATGCTTGAGCAGTTTCCGTATCTGTTTCCGTTAGGTAATTTTAGGGACGAATTCCTTAAGTGAGGGAGAGTTGTAACACCCGGGTTTGGGTACAACGATCGATCATTAGGATGTTTAGTGTGCACACGAGAGTCAAACTGCGCGTGTGGCTTGGTGATGGTAGTCATCAAGATGGAGTACGGGTTCGCCCAGAAAACTTCATATATATGTTAGTCGGTGATGAGTGGAATCCCATCGACGGGGCGTGAGGATGAGTGTAATCCCCTCCGCGTGAAATGATGATGAGTGTAATCCCACAGTAAGGTAATGGTTGTGGTTGGATGTGAGTTCCAACAATTATCCGCGTATTCGGGTCATAGCTAGGTGCCAATACGGATTTGTGGAATGTGTTTGTTAATACATTGATGTATGTATTTCCATGTGTTGAGCTTATGAGTTGTTGAGCATGGCATGATGCTGATAAATGTGTTCATGCATCATTATTATTTTGAATCATGTGGTTCGAAGGTAAGATCATGCATTCTACCTTGGTTGTGTGCTCGTGCTTGGACCTTGCATTGTCGAGGTTTGTTTTATGAGCTTACCCTCACTAAGCTTTATGCTTACGCTCTCTTTTGTTCGACAATATAGATCCGTAGTTCGTGGGTTGCTTGTGCAAGGAGAGGGCCTCCAAGTGTGCTAGTTGAGATTTTTCTATCCTTAAGTATGAACTATTTAAAGTTAATGATGTAATAGTCAAGCAATGGGGACTTATGTGGATATTTTGTTTTAGTAGCATGGTTAGACTCTTGTTATGTGGATGTTATGTTTAAGGTTTAGTTATGCCTAGTGTGTTGGCCTTGTGCCCTTTATGAATGGTTAAGTGTATGCTCTTGTCTAAGCATCTGATCTTAAATGCTATGTATGAATCTTTTGTTGAATTGTTGATCCTTTCAATGTATGGCCGTTATATGTATGAAGTGAGTTAAGTATGTTTGTTTTAGGGTGCCTTGCATCTAGAGTCAATGTATGTTTGGTTGTGGGAGGTTTTAGTTGGTGTTTGAGGCAGTCTTGTGCCAAAAACCAGCTAAAACATGTATGTTCGCAGCAGGTGTATCGAAACGGTTGGTCCCGTTTCGATACGGTCCATTTGTTTCAGGCCAGGCGTTTCGATACGCAAAGGGGCGTTTCAATACGATTTTGCTACGAGAAATCTGAGATTTTGATGAGAAATTGAGGGTATCGAAACGGTCTTAGGTGTTTCGGAACGGTCTTTGTAGCGTTGACCACGAAAAGTTGACCGATGAAGGCGTATCGATACGGTTGACCAACGTTTCGATACGGTCTCCTCGAGTTGACTTTGGTCAGTTGACCTAGTCAAGGCGTATCGATACACCCTCTGGGCATTTCGATACGGCCTGCAATTTATGTTTAAAATGGGCTGTTTTGATTGGCTGTTTGGTTGTTCGCCTCGCTTGTTGCTTCCGTTGTTGTTATACCACATAGGGGTGTAAACGAGCTGAGTCGAGCTCGAGTTGTGCTAAGCTCGACTCGGCTCGTTAAGATTTCGAGTCGAGTTCGAGCTTGAGTAATTTCTAACGAGCCTGAGAAATCTGAGCTCGACTCGGCTCGTTTAGAACTCGAGTCGAGTTCGAGCTTGATTCGAGCCCAATCGAGTTAAGTACTGATCGATCTTTGACTGCATTAGACTCGAGTAACTCTTCATCTGTCACGTCTCATTTAAAGTTCTATGAAGAAAAAACTTTGATACACAAGTTGTGTAAACTCAAGCTTGTTAATTTTAGGGTTTATGATGTTAGTTTAAGGTTTAAAGGTTTAGGTTGTTGGGTTTAGAGTTTATGATTTAGATTTTAGGGTTTAATACTTATGTTTAGGGCTTATATTTAGGATTTTAAGTTTAAGAATTTAGATTTTAAATTATAAAAAATAAAATTTTTTAGTATATTATATTTTCGAGTAGCTCGTGAGCTTTTCGAGTCGGGTATCAAGTAGCTCGGCTCGTCTCGTCAAGAACTCGAGTTGAGCTCGAGCTCGAGTCGAGCTTTAATCGAGTTTTGACCGAGTCGAGCTCGAGTAGCTCGCGATCTGTCTCGTCTCATTTACAGCCCTAATACCACATAAGATATGTTAATGCATCTAGACAATATAATAATTAAATGAAATTTTTCTTGGGTTGTTAACCGAGTTGAAGCCTTAATGGATTTTTCCTCGGTTATCCCCGTGTAACTCGCTCGGACCGGTCAGTCGCCCGGACCGGGACGAGGGGGTTACACTTTAAGTGTTTTGCTTCAAAGGCATGTGGCCCCTATTATGCATGTATTTGGTGGATGCTTGTTTCCTTACATGTTTGGCCTTGGATATGTATTCATTGAAAGGGATGGGTTTGAATGTATGTTAAACGTTTGAGCATGCTTGAAGTAGGAAGGAATGCCTCTAGAGTTTGTGTTTACATGTTGTATCTTGTCTTCTTGTGGTTTGAGGCATGTTGGGAACCTTGGGAGATGCTTAAAACTGTTTTTAGAGAGTCACAGAATGCAGGCATTTCGAAACGCGTGAGGTGGTTTCGGAACGGGTGTGGTTCCAGGGATATCTGTATCGGAACACGTTTCGGTACAGTTTGACACCGTGAACCCCTGTTCCGATACGCGTACTGAAACGATTTTGCTACTGTGAAGGCCTGTTTCGGAATGAGTTTCGGAATGCTTAGGCGAAATGGACCCTTGTACCGAAACGAGGTGGACCGTATCGGTACAGTTGGTCTGGCTTTTAAAACTGAGGCTCTTGTATCGAAACGGGCAAGCCTGTTTCGAAACACAAGCTTGTAAATTGGGCTTCTGGCATCTTTAAGGGTTCTCAGAGGTTGGGCTTTTGTCTCGTTGGTTGTATGACTTCTTGTTAAGTTGATATACATCGTTTATGTATGGTTTTAGTTACGTATGCAAGAAATCGGACTAACTTAATACTTGGTAAATTTAAATTAACTTACGCCCGTTTGAATGTTCTTCTTCGTCTTTTCCACTTTCGTTTCTCACTTAGGATTAAATGATTCATTTAGACAAGATAATCGAAGAAAAATTTTCTACGGTTGCTAATCGAAGGGGAGCCTTAACAGGTTTCACTTCGATTATCCCGGTGTAACCTACTCGATCCGTTCAGTCGTCTAGACCGGAACGAGAGGGTTACATTTGGTGGTATCAGAGCCAAAGTTACGAGGTCTCCCGGGAAAGGTAAGTCAGGTAAGTTAGTTTGAATGGTTGCTTGCTATTGCACGGTGTATGAGTGCATGCTTTAGATGTTCTTGTTGTTGGTTGAAGTCTAGTCAAGTGTTCCCATTGCTAGGTGTTATTATCAAAAAATGGTTTTGGTTTAACGAGCTTGAGAACTTGGGTCCTTGCCCTTTTGCTAACCGCATGTTTTCTTTTTTGTGTGATGTGTTACTTGTTTTAGATTTTATCCCATTATGGTGAGACCGAGGGGGTGGCCTAGAGCGGGTGACCAGGCAGCCGGGGGTGAGCCTCCTATTCCTCTTGCTTCTGATGGTGATGGAGTAGGCGTCGAAGGTAATAGGCCTTAGGCTGGTGCTAGTGTTGGAGGTAATAGATCCCAGGCGAGTCAGGGTCAGGTAGGTGCGAACATGACCCATTTGATTCAGACCATAGCCGGAGCTTTTCAGACAGCTTTGGCCGGTATGCAAGCTGCAGCACCACCTCAGGGTGTGGGGACAGGGTTACCCCTAGAAAGGCTCCGTAGTTTGGGCGGAGTTGAGTTCTGTGGTTTGACACCCAAGGGTTCAGAGGCTTGGCTCGAGAGTACTACACGCATCTTGGGTCAGATGGAGTGCTCAGACGCTCGTAAGTTGAGTTGCATTGTCTTCTTGCTTCACGGGGACGCATACACTTGGTGGACCACTGTTACTTCGGGTATGGCCGAAGCGGATATCACGTGAGAGTTCTTCAGAAATGCCTTTAAGAGGAAGTATCTCGGAGTTTGATATCTGGATGAGAAGAAGAAGGAGTTTATGGCCTTGGTTCAGGGTAACAAGACCGTGTCCGAGTATGTGGTTCAGTTTGTGAGATTGAGCCAGTATGCACCTGAGTTGGTTCCCAGTGAGATAGAACGATGTGAGCGCTTCCGGTATGGGTTGACTAGAGATGTGAAGACTTACATGCTTTCCTCTGACAACACCGAGTTTGATGTTTTGGTCTCTAGGGCCAAGGATATTGAGCAGAACTTAGGCTCCAATGCTCGTGCTAGTGGGTCCAATTCCGGGATGAGACACGCGAATTGGGATGGAGATCATGTCAAGAGGCATAGGGATAGGAGGTATCAGCCCGATTCGAGACATAGGGGTGGTAACTATGGACAGGGCCAAGGAGCTGTTGTGCACACTACGGAGTGCACTAGATGCGGGAGACGCCATCAGGGCGAGTGTATGGGTATCTATGGGGCGTGTTGGAATTGTAGCTCCCGAGACCATTTGAGGCGTAACTGTCCACACCCGACTAGGGGCGGACCGACTCCAGCTAGGGGTTTTGAGCATAAAAGAGGTCGTGGGCGCGGTCGTGGTAACTTTTAGCCGAGGAACTTAGCTCATGTAGTGGCAGTTCAGCCTGAGGGTGAAAGACCGACTAGGGTGTATGCACAGTGAGAGGCTGGGAATGACACAGATGTCATTGCAGGTAATTTCTCATTACAGTATTTGAATTTGCTTTCTTTGATAGATTCGGGGTCGACACATTCGTATATTTTGGGTGAACACGCAAGGCAGCTCTTCATATCTGCCACTTGTTGCTGGATGTTGTGCTAGCTTGTCATGATGCTTCAAAATTTATAGTAAGTTCTAAATA
The DNA here is from genome assembly GCA_958450335.1 of Hibiscus tridactylites. Lineage (NCBI taxonomy): Eukaryota > Viridiplantae > Streptophyta > Magnoliopsida > Malvales > Malvaceae > Hibiscus > Hibiscus tridactylites. Next base: position 63,152,888 of record OY288270.1, on the reverse strand, counting down.
TTTTTTGTGTGATACTTGGAATTCTTTCAAGTTAAAAATATTCATATCTGCCACTTGTTTCTGGATGTTGTGCTAGCTAGCATAAGTTGTCCTTATACTTGGTTGATTGGGAAAGATAAATAGCTAACTTATGCTCTTACAATTCTGATACACATGTTGCTGGAGGAGATCAAAGTGCTTCCCCATTAAGAACATTAAAATAAATGAACTAATTTATTTAAATGGTTTATTTCCTTTTTCCTTTGATTTTAAGAATGACTCATCTATAAAAGGATTCCTGTCTTCTTTTGCTCGATGACTCGATCTCTATTGGGTGATTTGAAATGTTCTATTTGACAAACCATTACCTGTTGAAATCAGCTAACTTCAAAGTTCTACCTTTCGTTTCTTTTTGTCATTTGCAATGGTAAAATAGAATTATTAGGAGTACCAGGTTTAGTATAAAATAGTGATCAAAATATTTGTATAATATCTTGAGCTCTTTTTCGTATGCAGTATGAGAGAGCTACCTTGGAGCATGTAGAACTAATGTTTTGATATAATAATTGAAAAATATTTTGGACTAATTTGAAAAGAATTTAAAACTTGTCCTTAAGTCCAAACAACTTGAATATATGTTTGAGGGTTTTAAAAGGGTTTTGGCAAAGTTTTTCATGCTTTAAAATTGCCAAACTTGAATTTTCAGGTTGCCCGTACTGATACGGTGTACCATGTATCGATACTTTTCTGTCCCAGGTTTTGTCACTGCCAAAACCCGTATCGAAACGACAATGCCTGTTTCGATACGGTGAGGGATCGTTTCGATACGCCTGGTAAGCGCACTGATCCCTATTTTAACAACTCCAACGGCTAATTTCCCAACGGTCTTTTAAATGTCATACCGTACCGATACGCCCTCAAGCGTATCGGTACGCTTAGGCTGGCAAGAGCCCAATGGCTAGTTTCTGAAGAAGGCCATACTGATACGAGTCCACACGTATCGATACGGAAGGCTGTAGAATAACATTAAAGATGGGAAATAAAGTCTCCAACGGCTCCAATTCTATCCCAACGACTAGTAACAACTACAAACTCAAAGAGGAGTATAAAAGGGATCTTCAAGCATCTAATAATGGTTTATGCTTCAATTGTAACACAACATATGATCAAGAAATTGTCTTAGTGCTTAAGTGTGAATTTATTGTATAGACAAACACTAGAGAGCCAAAATTGTTAGATTTGCTCAAGTGTTTTAGGATTGAGTGAGAGCTTTATTGTGCAAACAAATACCTATTAGAGGGATTTGAGTTTGCGTATTTTTATCTCTTGTAAAGAGGGTTTGATCAAGGCTTTAGGTAGAAAGCTTGATTGGTTTGTAAGGGTTTCCTCCTAAGCCTAGAAAAGGGGACGAATCAATAGTGGATTGATTGGAAATCCTTAGTGGGAAGCTAAGGTAGTGGATGTAGAACTTGGTTACAAAGGTTGAACCACTATAAATAATCTTTTCTTAATCTTTTTTAGCTTCCACACCATTATCACCCAACATTCCACTTCTCCACCACTTGGCGAGCAAGAACGGTTGAAGGAATCGAGCACCAAACATCCCAACAATTGATATCAGAGCTTGGCTCAATTGAAGAGGATTAACATCCTATTGAGAAGATTCGTCAAGATCGATCAACATTTCAAACAACCGGCTCAATGACGCAATCCATCGACAAACCGCCCTTCTTCGACAAAACACACTATGCCCATTGGAAGACAATGATGAAGTTCTTCATAAAGTCAAAGGACTACAAGCATTGGGACATAGTAGAAGATGGTCCGTTCGTGCCACAACAAAGCAATGCGGATTGGAGTGCCTAAGATCGCAAGAAGATGGAGCTTAATTGCAAAGCCTTGCACATCCTATTTTGTGCATTTTCCCCTAACATCTATGAGAAGATGTCTTCTTGTGAGAGTGCCAAGGAAGTTTGGGACAAGCTCGAAGTTACATACGAGGGGACACATGAAGTAAAGGAGACCAAGACTGGGCTCCTCAACCTAGCGTATGAAAACTTCAAGATGGATCCAGAAGAGGACATTGAGAAGATGTTCGATAGGTTCTCCACCATCACCAATGGTCTTAAAGGTTATGGAGAAGCCATTTCGGAAGAGAAACTTGTCTGAAAGCTCATCTACTCCCTTCTCGAGTCATGAGACTCAAAAAGGATCGCCATCATCGAAGCTAAGAATTTGAAGACTTTGAAGCTTGATGAACTCACGGGGTCACTTCTCACTCATCAAATAATGAAGAAAAACAAAGAAGATGAGAAAAAGAGGGAAGAAATTAGAGCTATAAGGGAGAACAAGCTCAAAGGGCTTGGCATCAACACAAATGTCATTGCTCTCAAATCCTCCACATGCCATCATGTGGATTCAAGGGGAAAAGGAGGATGAAGAAGAAGAGATAGTTCATCTCTTCAAGAAGTGTGCCCCTTTCATGAATAAAGCCTTGAAAGAGCTTGAACGAGAATCCATGAAAAAGAAGAGGGCGAGCACTTCAAGCCATAAGAAGAAGGCATATGTGGCTACTTGGAGTGATGAATACTCCACCGACGATGAACAAGCCAACCTTTGCCTTATGGCCATCGAAGAAGATTCAAGGGTAACTTTTAATTCATCTACTTCATGTTCATATTCTTTTGATGAATTACAAGATGCCTATGATGATTTTGTTTTAGAGTTTAAAAATCACATTTTGAAAAACAATAAAATGATTTCAAAGTTGAAAATTCAAAATGATTTGATTTCTAAAACCAAACTTGAACTTGAAGCAAAACTCGAAGAGTTTGAACAAAAATATTTTGATTTACAAAATTTGCTTCATAAAGTTCAAGAAGAAAAAGATTTGATTTCCAAAGAGCTTGAAAAGAAAAATAATTTTGGAAAATCAAACTTTTATGTAAGACAATCTAGTGCCCCTAGATTTGTAAATGGTAAATGTTTTAGAAGTGTTTGGGTCCCAAAAGGACTAACCACTTCAACTAAAAATGATGAAATTGAAAAATGGATTCCTAAGGGGACTAAATTTTGTGCTACTAACGTCTATGGATCCCAAGCAATTTGGATACCAAAAATTACTTGATTGTCTTATGATAGGTGTGATGGAGATTGATCAACAAGTTCAACTTTGAGGGGAGATCCATGCACACAAGGAAGAACACTTGAAGAAGGAAGGCTTCACATCCTTCCTTGTGTTCAAGTGTGGTAAAATTCTAGTTGCTTTTACTTGTTTATTTTAATTTTTTTAACTAGATTATCATGTGTTGAACTAACATTCTATGATGATGCTTTGAGTAAGGGGGAGCCATTTTAAAACCAAAATTCTTAATTTTGTCATTTTTTAACCTCTATTGTTATTTTGAGCTTAAAAGTATTTTAAATTCTTTTTGATATAACAAAAATGGGGAGAAATGAATTGAAAAATTGAATTTTGAAATGAAAAAGGGGGAGCTTTAATTAATTTCAAATCTTAATTCTCTTATTCCAAATTTAATTCACAAAGGGGGAGAAATCCCAAACAATTTTTCAAGTTAGTTTTATTATATCAAAAGGGGGGAGATTGTAAAACTAATGTTTTGATATAATAATTGAAAAATATTTTGGACTAATTTGAAAAGAATTTAAAACTTGTCCTTAAGTCCAAACAACTTGAATATATGTTTGAGGGTTTTAAAAAGGTTTTTGGTAAAGTTTTTCATGCTTTAAAATAGCCAAACTTGAATTTTCAGGTTGCCCGTACCGATACGGTGTACCCTGTATCGATACTTTTCTGCCCAGGTTTTGTCATTGCCAAAACCCGTATCAAAACATGCTTTGCCGTTTCGATACGGTGAGGGATCGTTTCGATACGCCTGGTAAGCGTATCGATCCCCATTTTAACAACCTCAACGGCTAATTTCTCAACGGTCTTTTAAATGTCATACCGTACCGATACGCCCTCAAGCGTATCGGTACGCCCTCAAGCGTATCGATACGCTTAGGCTGGCAAGAGCCCAACAACTAGTTTCTGAAGAAGGCCGTACCGATACGGGTCCACACATATCGATACGGAAGGCTGCAGAACAACATTAAAGATGGGAAATAAAGTCTCCAACGGCTCCAATTCAACCCCAACGGCTAGTAACGGCTACAAACTCAAAGAGGAGTATAAAAGGGACCTCCAAGCATCTAGTAATGGTTTATGCTTCAATTGTAACACAACATATGATCAAGAAATTGTCTTAGTACTTAAGTGTCAATTTATTGTATAGACAAACACTAGAGAGCCAAAATTGTTAGATTTGCTCAAGTGTTTTAGGATTGAGTGAGAGCTTTATTGTGCAAACAAATACCTATTAGAGGAATTTGAGTTTGCGTATTTTTATCTCTTGTAAAGAGGGTTTGATCAAGGCTTTGGGTAGAAAGCTTGACCGGTTTGTAAGGGTTTCCTCCTAAGCCTAGAAAAGGGGACGAATCAATAGTGGATTGATTGGAAATCCTTATTGGGAAGCTAAGGTAGTGGATGTAGACCTTGGTTAGAAGGTTGAACCACTATAAATCATCTTGTCTTAATCTTTTTTAGCTTCCACACCATTATCACCCAACATTCCACTTCTCTACCACTTGGCGAGCAAGAACGGTTGAAGGAATCGAGCACCGAACATCCCAATAGAGCAAAAGAAGGCCAATGAAAGAATCTTAAGATTGGCAGAAAAGCAGCATATATATTTCTAGTCCTCACGTTGAATATATTGAAAATAGTGGTTAACTTTGTATGATTTCTAAGAACTTTCTACCTACCTTTTATCCACTTCCTTTGTCAGAGTGAAAGGGAGGAACTTCATAGAAAAATCATTGAGCTTGAGAAGAAACTTGATGCTAAACAAGCATTGGAGCTGGAGATACAGAGTATGAAAGGGCAAATAGAAGTGATGCAGCACATGAAAGGGGACAGGGAAATGAAGCAAAAGATGGAGGATATTCAAGAAGAACTAAAAGAGAAGGAAGAAGAATGGAACAGTGTGGAGGAGCTTTATCAAGTTCTTTTTGTCAGCCAACGCAGAAAAAATGATGAATTATTGGATGCTCGAAAGTAATTAATCACAGTGAGCAACTATTACATCATGTATCACAAATTTTTATCATTTTATTCCATGCCTGCTATGTTTCATGTATAAAATATTAGGTCACCACTCACTATTGAGATGATCAAATTAGAATCAATCACTAAATTAAAATTAACAGTGCTTATATTAAGTTTATCATGGAACAAGATAAATGGTTATGATATAATGAAAAATACAACAACTTGCAATGGTAAACTTTAAACAGAAACACTAAAACATGATTAACTAACATTTAATAATTAGTGTTGTATTTATTGTATTTATATGACTGAAAAATTACAAGACACAACACGTTAATAGATCATTTGAAGATGTTACACTGATTTATTTTTCTTGAAGTACAATGTCCGGCATATTCCATTGATAAAGGCTCTTTGAAAACAATGTATCACAAGGATTTCTATATACATATATTCCTTTTATTAAGTTCTCTCATTTGTAATTCGCATCATACTTCTTTATTGCATTTTTGTAAACTGGGTCCTTCCATGCTATCTAAGATGTCTGACTTGATTTTCAGGAGGGGGATAATATACCATACTACTTTTCTCTGGTAGCATAATTTGTGATGTTTATAATCCACTCAGGGTCTTCCATTTATTTCACATGTATTTTGATTGTTGCATTTAATGAGAGTGTGATTTTTCACTTTGCTTAACATGCTAGTCAATTTTACAGCCATGTGTTTCCTTTTGACATTGCTATTGCCCAATGCCTTCTTTTAACCTATTTCTCTAGCCATTTTGGAGGGTTTGGAATGCTGCTCGGAGTGATGGTCGTGGGGTTAAGTTCAAATCTGAAGATTCACTGAATCCGCCATCTTAGTTGATTTTTTAGGTTCATGATTTGTTTATTCTAGTTCTAGTGAACAATGTTGAATTACATTATATTCACTTTAATGTTTATAAACACTGATTTATTTTTAATGATAAGTATTTCTAGTTGATTTGTGTCATAATTAAATTTCAAGTTTTCTGTTATTGAATAATGTTACATGTTAATTTTGGGTAGTACACCGTAGAAAGTTATATATGCAAATCAATTAGTTTAGCGGTGTTTATAAAAAAATGCCTCTCAAAGTCAAGCTCATTTTGCGGCGTTCCAATTAGAAAACGCCTCTAAATATCACAAAATATGTTGTCCATCCATCACTTTTAGTGGCGTATGAAAACAAAACGCCGTTGTATACCGACATTTAGTGACGTTTGTCTTGTAAAATGCTGCTATAAATCATGGTTTTTAGTGACGTTTAGAAAATAAAACGTCGCTATATATTGACATTCAGTGGCGTTTGTCTTTCAAGCGCCACTAAAAGTCATGAGTTTTAGTGGCATTTGATTTCTAAAACGCCGCGAACTATTGCGGCGCTAAAAAACGCCGCTATAGGGTTAAAAATCGCCGCTAAAGAACGATTTTGTTGTAGTGAGTTTAATTATTTTTTGTTTTCGTTCTTTAATACATTGAAGATGTGAAGCGAGTTTCTAATTGTTTATTTTTTCTAGTTTTGTTGAAATTTTAAGTGGAACTCGCCTAGCATGCACGACGGGTTCCATTTAGGATTTGCTAATCATTTGTTAATGCGATTAATTAAGTTAAAACACGATTTTTTGAAGAAAAAAAATATTTTATTCGAACTCCCCGTGCATGTACGGTGTGTTTACTTTAATGGCACTAGTTTGTGAAATATAGACTTTTGGGGTGCTATTTGGTAATATTAGGATGTAGGGGGTGCTACTTTGGTCTTTAAGCCTAGTTTTAATAGTTAATCAAATTGTGCTAAAAAGATAATTATACAAATAAGAAATTAATATATAGATCCTTCAAATATGTTTAATAATATTATATTAAAAAATAATTTTTACAATCTATTTAATATTAATAAATATAAAATATTAATAACTAATAAACTATTCAAACAAGTATTGAATATCATTGTGTCATTCTATATCATTTTGCTTGTTCAAATAATCAAACATCTATCAGTTATTGGTTAATTTTACCAAATACTTTTATACAATAAACTAATAAATCTGCTAATCAAATCAACTAATGCAATTCGCTATCAGTTAATATAATCTACCACATCTATAAGCTATTCGCTAATTACCAAACAAAGCATTAGAAAAACAATTTAGGACTGTTTAAAATATGGACCTAGATTTAACATTAATGGCCTGAGCTTGACAAGCCCAACCCGAAGAAAATAAATAATGTTTTTTTATGATAAAAAATAAATAAAGTTAATGAAAGGAAAATTATATAAAACATTAAATTAAAAATATAATAAATATTTAAATAATAAAATAAGAGGGCCAAAAACATGTTTGAATTAGTCATTAACAAAAGGAAAGGATGAATTTAGAACGGGCGACACACACCGTTAAACACCACTAACGCAATACATCGTTAAATATTATTAATTTTTAATGATTTTTAAATAATCATTAAAAATAGAAAAGGCTCGACATGCAATTAATCATATTTCAAAATAAAATTAGAAGAAATTATTTCATGAATCATTATCACAATCTCATCCATGATTCTACCCAATTAAATAAACTCACGTCATCTTTATTTTCTACATGATATTTTCTTATAAATTAAAATTTACAAAACATCTTCTTCTTTCTCATACGTCATGTATTTATTCTAATATGTTAATGAATAAAATCGTTAAAATAAAAAAAAAACACGCAAAAACTTAACTCATAAATAAAAAGAGACAAAAATAAAATTATTATTAATAAAATCACTGCATTTTAATCACAATCTATAAAATAATAATTTATAAGAAGATATGTAATGAATGAAACTGAAGTTATACTTCGAATCCTGACCCATCACTTATATGCTTGCGTTTTGGTTAACATCGATATCCAAAGATGAGCCACTGCCGTTAAGGACCTCGCAGAGACACCGAAGCTGCGAGCTCACATCGTTCGCAAGCTGTGAGCAACATGACGAAGATGGCGTCGATGAGTTGCCTTGTATATAATTCAAGCACGGGGACATGCTAATCAGCACATTAGTGCAACTCGAACTCGATTGTGCCAAAGCTCCGGTCCATAAAGATGATGCAACTATAATCACTGCTGCAAATATTGTTGCATTCATGCTTGTTGCTGCCATTGATGGCTTATAAAGGACGAATCAAGATTTTCTGTGTAACTCCACTTTCATTTGCTATATATATATATATATATATATATATTATTTTATGGGTTAAGTTTGGAATGTAGTAATTTCATTAATAATAGTTTTATTTTTTGTTTCTTTTGATTTGTGAGTTAAGTTTTGTGGGTGTTTTTCTTTATATTTTAACGATTTCATTCATTAACCTATTAGAAAAAATACATGAAGTACGAGGAACATTATTGGTAAACATCAAAGCCTAGTTACTTCCAATAAATGCCTATTTTTCCTCTCGACAACTCATTTTACTGTAATGTATCCACACAAGAGTTAATATGAACAATCCCTTTTGTTTGAAAAAATTCTCCTAAAAACCTAGCAAAGTATTCACCCCTAATATCAGATTTAAAGATCTGAATTTTGCTACCAAATTGGCTATAACCATATTATAGAATTTGACAAATGTAAATGCAACTTCAGATTTTTCTACAAGTAAATAGATCCAAGTAGTTCTACTATAGTCATCAATAAAAGTAACAAATCACCTACAACCAGTGACATTCTTCACTTCAGAAGGAACCCAAACATCATTATGAATTAATGAAAAGAATTAAAAAGATTTGTAAGAAGAGGGTAAATAAAATGTGTTTGTTTGTTTAGCAAGTGGACATATATGACATTTACAAGAACTTTTTATTAACAAACAAATCATGAAACAATTTTACAAAATAAAAAAAAAAGTTAGAATGGCTTAACCTAAAGTGCCATAACATTACAATATCAAATTTTTCTAAAGAAGTAAAACAATAATGGGGATTGGAAAAAATATTTTTTTTTACTGCGGAGAATATATAGACCATTTTTTAAGTTAGCACTACCAATCATCTTCGTCGAGTCTAGTGCCATCAAAGAACAACCAAAATTGGTAAACTGTAGAGTGAACTTAAAATTCTTGGAAAGCTTGCTAACAGATACTAAACTACATGTAAGATTAGGCAAAAATAACACTTTCTCAAAAAAATAGTATTAAACAATTTGTTGGACAGTTTTTTTATTTGTAAGAAGTGCGAACAATGCGAGTGGTGAGCGAGGGACGATCGCAAGGGCAAGGACGACAGGTGTGGACTCTGTTTATCGTCAATCTCCCGGATCAACTACATTGGAAGGGCGTGTAGCAAGTGTTCGACCGCCACGGGGTAGTGGTCGATGTTTTTGTGCCAAAGAAGCGAGCGAGGGACGATACGAGATTTGGATTTATACGTATGGGCTCTAAGGCGGACGTAGATAGGGTCATCAGCCGATTTGAGGGATTTTGGTTATATGGATCGAAGATTAGGGTTTCGATGGCAAAAAGGGAAGGGAGGAATGTGGATTGGAGAGGGAGGAATCCGTCTTACGCCGTAGGAAGTGCAGAGGAAAAATCAACAGGAAACGCAAAACAAAGGGAATCGAACGTCAGGAGTTCCTTTAGGGTAGGAAATGACATAGGGGAAAGGCAAACAAAATCATCGGATGAAGAAGGATTTAAGGAGGAGAGGCAGAAACAGGTTATGGGCGTTATAGATGAGGAGAAATGGGAGATCTTTCAATCCTATGCAGTAGGATTTTGTCGAACACCTTGTCAAGTGGCGGATTTAGCCAAAGAATTTCACATAGCGAAGATCGAGGGGTTTTCGGTGATGCGCGTAGCGGGGTCTATGATGTTACTAATGTTTGAAAGTAAGGTAGTGCGCAAAGAGTTAGTAGCATCAGGTAAACTTGATCCGTGGTTGGAGAATGTCATGGAATGGACGCCACAATTGGTGATGCCAAATAGGCGATTGTGGTTGTCGGTAAGTGGACTGCCGATACATGTATGGTAAGAGGAAACATTCAGGAACATCGCGGCGCTCTGGGGAGAATTAGTTCGCATTGATATGAAGACATTGGCACCGTCATCATTTGAATGTACAAGATTTCAAATTGAAACAGACTGGAACCTTCACATCGACGAAACGATTGAAAATGTGTTCCACATACGAGTGACAGAAGTTGAAGAAGCGATTGGGCTGAAATGTGATTGCTGTTGTGAATTGGAGGTGAGCTCTAATGGAAAGGAAAGTACACGTGACAATGAAATGGAATGGAAATTAAATTCGGTGTACAACGATTGTGAGTCTATCTCGGGAGAGACGTTTGTTCCAAATTCAATCATGAATGAGGACAATTCGACATTAGGGGGGAATAAGCATATTGATAAAAGCTATATTGATAGAATATGGGAGGATAATAAAACTGTAGACTGGAGGGTGAAGAGTACGGCGAGTTGGATGGAGGAGGAGAATGTGGTGTTGTTAAGTCGGGAGAGGGGGAACGATCGAGTTGTGATGTGCTTTGCAATATAGATGAGCTTAATAGGGATAATGTATCTCATTTTAACACAAATCAGGAGACGGAAAAGGACAACAACCCGTTGGCGAATGGGCCGAGAGTAGAAGCACCTAGGCCAATAAAGCTTCTCTGATAGATGTTAATGGGGAGAGCCGTCGAGTTAGACAATTGACTGAAATTATATCAAGTCTGGCACCTCCGACGGAGCTGATCGACGACAAAAAAGGTCCTAAACGGGGGAGAGGACGACCGAGGAAAAATAGACCAGAGGTATAATCGGAATCTGTGGCTATTGTGAACGGATCTTTATCTGATTCGGACTTTGTATATCGCAAACATGCGATCTTAAGGGAGGCTCGCGAAACTGTTGATCTGGGAAAATTAATAGGAGCAGTCACCTAAGGTAGGGAGGAGGCGATAGTGAAGGACATTGCACGCATAATTGAAGTGCGCGAAAAGAAAGACTAGCAATGAAGGATGAAGGTGTTGTCGTGGAATGTTAGGGGGTTTGGCGCAGTAGCGAAGAGACGGTGCATTCAGCAAGTTCTACGACAACAACGATGTATTTTGGCTCTAATTCAAGAGACCAAAATGGAATTGGTGACAAAAAGAGTGGTCTGTCAACTGTGGTACACGGACTCCTTCAAGTTTGCATTTGCGCCATCAACGGGGAAATCGGGTAAGGTGTTAGCAATATGGGATTCTGTGGGGTTCAAAGTGGATGTGGTAGAGACAAGGCACAACATGGCGGTAATTATGGGAAGAGGGGTGCGTGAGAACTGGCCCTGCGGTGTTGTGGGCGTATATGCGCCACGTACACTGCCCGAGCAACGCGAGTATTGGGAGGAGCTACTGGCAGTTGTGATTGCAAGGAAATTAAATTGGTGCGTGGGGGGAGATTTCAACATGGTGATGAAACCAGCGGAGAGGCTCGGATGTGTGGATTTGAATAGAGGTATGGACGTATTTTGTGAATTTATAGATAAAATGGCGTTGATAGATGTGCCGATGCAGGGGAACGATTTACGTGGTTTGGTTCGAGTAGAAAATGCAGTAGATTGGATAGGTTCTTGGTATCGAATGGTTGGGTATAGCGATATGCTTCACTTGTGGTGAGAAATCTCCCAAAGGAACTCTCAGACCACTCGCCTATGAGTGATGCCATGGATAGTGGTCTGAAACCTTTTAGATTTTTTAATGTGTGGCTGAATGAGCTCCCATTGTTGGAGAATGAATGGCAACGTTTGAAGGAGGGCGATAGGTTGGCATCGATTGTGCAGAAATTGAAGAAATTATAGGGCATGCTAAAAGGTTGGAATCACCACTGCTTTTGGGGATATTGAAAAATAGTACCTTGAACTGGTTACTAAAATTGAGAACTTTAATATGCGAGCTGGTTGTGGGGAGGACACCACGGCTGAATTGGTTGAACGTAGGGAGCTGCATTTGAGGTTATGGAAGGTGGCGAACTTAAGGGAATCGTTACGGCGTCAAAAATCCAGAGCATCTTGGTTGGCCGAGGGAGATCGCAATACTCGTTTCTTCCATAGGGCAGCGAAGGTGAGAGCCATGCAAAATGCGATTTCAGGATTGAGTGTCGAAGGGCGTTGGATCACTAATCCGGAGAGGTTAAAGTTCTTGATCCGATGGGAGTTTAAGAAACATTTTAATAGACCTATGGTCGCGGGAACTTTTCTCCCGGAGGTGAATTTTGCTAAGTTGTCAGTGGAACAAGGTGAATCGATGGAAAGAGCTTTTGTTGAGGAGGAAGTAAAATCAGCAATCTGGAGTTGCGAGGGAGCTAAGGCTCCGGGTCCGAATGGGTTCACTCTCGAATTTTTCAAGAAGGGATGGGCGTTCCTCAAGACAGATTTAATGCAATTCATGGATGATTTCTTCCAATCCGGGCGTTTGCCGCAAGGTGTGAACTCAACTTTTGTGGTTTTAATAGCAAAAATGGATAGTACGAAAGGGACGGAGGATTATCACCCAATCTGACTTTTAAATTTGATATAAAAAATTCTCGCGAAGTGTTTGGCGAAGAGATTATAGAGTGTGCTGCCCGTGTTAATCAGTGATGTACAGACCGCGTTTGTGAGTGGGCGACAGATATTGGATGGGATCCTATTAGCTAATGAAGTTATACACTCAATGAAGCTGAGTCGGTTGGGTAAGGGAGGAGTAATTCTAAAGCTGGACTTCGCTAAGGCTTATGACTGTATCAACTGGGACTGTTTAGGCAGAGTAATGAGTCGGATGGGTTTCGGGAAGAGATGGTGTAATTGGATATGAGAATGTGTCGAATCCGCGCGGTTGTCAATTCTAGTGAATGGTAGTCCGTCAAAGGAATTTGCGATGCGGAGGGGCTTGCGTCAAGGGGATCCACTATCCCCTTTGCTTTTTGTAATGGTTGCCGAGTTATTATATCAGTTTCTCCTAAATGCCGAGCAGCGTGGGTTAATCATGGGGATTCAAGTGGCACGAGAGGTGTCTATTTTGCACCTACAGTTTGCGGACGACACAATTATGTTCATCCAAGGTGAGTTAGAGTATGCACGTAATCTAAAGCGAGTTCTCACATGTTTTGAATATGCATCCAGACTCCAAATAAACAATGAAAAATCATGTGTGTTTGGTATTGGAATTGAGGAGGTGATTTTAGTGAACATTATGGATATTTTGGGATGCCAGAGAGGTTCCCTCCCTATGAAGTACTTGTGTATTCTGATAGGGGTGCATCCACGGGGTGTGGAGATTTGGAATCCCCTAGTTCAACGGTTTTGACAGCGATTATCAGGATGGAAGCGAGATTCATTGTCATTTGCGGGACGATTACTGTTAGTTAACTCAGTTTTGTCAGCATTGCCGGTGTATTATATGGGGGTATTTTTAATTCCGAAGAGGATAATACTGAAAATTGATCGTATCCGTAGGAATTTTCTGTGGGGAGGGAAGGAGGAGCGAGTGAAACTAAGTAGAGTGAACTGGATGGTGGCGTGTCAACCGAAGCGTTTTGGGGGGTTGAGCGTGGTGAATCTACATACTAGAAACTTGGCATTGTTAGCCAAGTGGGTGTGGCGTTATGCTCAATCGGATGGTTCACTATGGAAAGCTATTATTGTGGCAAAATATGGTAAGGATGTTCTTTCGTGGCGAATGAATTCTCGTGGCCTATCGCGTATGTCGGCAATGTGGAAGCAAATAGTCGCGGTTCAAAATGATGAGTACGTGGCCCGTTTCTTAAATACCAGCCAATTCTCATGGACATTGGGTCACGGTACTAGTATTCTTTTTTGGAGAGACTGTTGGTGCCTTGCGGAACCATTGAAGAATGTCTTCCCACGGTTGTTTAGTTTGGCTATCGATAATATGGCGCGGGTGTGTGATTATTTGGGTTTGCCGAGGGACGAGTGGGCCAGCTGTTTTCGATGACCATTGCGTACATTTGAAGCTAGTCAGGTACGTGAACTGCAATCATGTGTTGCTGGCTTTTCATTGCGTGACCGAGCAGTGGACAAGTTGGTGTGGGTTCATGATGTGGCGGGGCATTTCTCGGTGAGTGCACTGCACAAATTGATGGCAATGTTTGGCTTAAATGATGTGTCTGATGTTGGCATGGTGTGGAGGTTGCCATTGCTACCGATAATACAATGTTTCATATGGTTTCTACTGCTGGGCCAGCTGCCTACTTTGAGGATGCTGATGGAGCGAGGCATTCCGATAGGGATGGAGGGAATTGGGTGTCGATGGTGTGAGGTGGGTGAAGATAATGCAGATCATATTTTTGGGCAGTGTGAGCTTGCGTGGGGGTATGGAACTTGTTCTTCGGATGGTGGAAGATGTCGACCGTTCAATCGTTGCGTATTTGTGAGTTTATTTACCAGTGTTGTGTGGGTTACTTCGAAGGTGACTTGCGCATGTGGTGGATTATTGGTTGCACGAGTGTATTGTGGTCACTTTGGCTCGCACAGAATGAGTTGATGTTTCAGGATCAGAAGGCTACGTGTTAATCGATTTTTTTCTTGGTACAATTAAGGTCCTTTTATTGGACTCGTGCGCATTTTGAGTCTATGCCTTTGAGTGAAGTCGCATGGTGGGAGAACCCCCTTTTGTGCAGGCCGTCGATGTTGGTAAAGAGCGGTAAACGGGTGGGTGTGGAATGGATGCCGCCTCCAATGGGAGTGTTGAAGTTCAATGTGGATGGAACAGCTCGGATAAACCGGGCGAGGCTGGTTGTGGGGGTGTTCTTCGCGATTGGAACAGTCGGATAGTGGATTTATTCTCTAGGTCAATTGGGGTGGCGGAGTCAAATGTAGCTGAACTACAGGCGATTGCGTATGCGCTGAGGATGTTGCAGGAACTTAATCGGACTGAGGTGAAGTCCGTGGTGATCGAATCTGACTCGGTCGTAGCCATTTCTTGGATATTAGGCATGGATCGTCGGCCTTGGAGGTTGGGGAGCTGGTTTAATCAAATTGATGATGCGTGTGAGGTGATGCCATTTGTATGTTTCACTAATGTTTTTAGAGAAACCAATCGTGTCGTGGATGCTTTGGCAAAGAGTGGGGTCTTGCGCTCTAAGTGGGTTTGGATGAAATCGGGATGATATCGAGGTTTCGTGTTGTTGCCTCTGGTATTGTACCACTCGTACGGGCATTCTTTTCCCCCAATTAGGTGTAGGGGGTTTTAATGAGGCCGGTGCGGTGGATTTTGGCATGGTTTATATAATAAAATCAAATCGTGCTTTTGCTGATAAAAAAACACTTTCTCAAGCATCAAATCATCATTAAGAAAAACAAAACCACTCATTTTGTTAGAAGATAAGGAGCCATAAATAGTTTTAATGGAACTTGTAGAAGATGAAGGTACAAATTTAAAAAATAATTCTCTGTTACTAGTCATTTGATCAGAAGTTGTAGAATCAATGATCTATGCTGGTGCAGTCTTGGTAGACACAAGAACAACATATAGATAAGTGCTTTTATTACTTTCATCCTCCACTAAGGCCAGATTTCCTTCACTAAGGCCATTAAATTAGCAAAATTATTTTTTGAAGCTCTTCCATTTGCTCCCTAGTGAAGCCACTAGAACCGATACTCATAGTTGAATTAGAATGAGACTTTCTAGGTGCATCTCCTGGTTTACCATGGAGTTTACAACATTGATCTTCAAGTGCCCTACCTTTTTGCAGTAATTACATTCCAATTTTTCACTCCTTGGTTTAGTAGAAGAAAATGTTTGAGTGACAATAGCAGAACTTTCAAGTGTAGACATCTATGGAAGTATAAAAGATCTTTTGTTCTCTTCCCTTCTCACTTTAGAAAACACTTTCTAAATTGATGGTAGTGGAATGCTTCAAAGAATCCTTGATTTAATTGCATCCTAATCTCTGTTGAGACCGTTAAAAAAATAAAAAAATCCTCTTTTGAGGAGTAATTTTCTTATAAAGAGTTGCATCATTTAGAGTTTTTTAGTCATTTACTTCATAAAGGTCAATCTGTTGCCACAGACCATCCAAGATATTATAAAACATAGTGGCAATCATCCCTTCTTGTTTTAAATTTGAAGCCTTGCTTTTAATCTAAAAAAGCTTTGAAATATTATCAGTGCTAGAATATGTCTCCTTCACAGCACACAAAATATAACTAGTTGTGTCATATAGAAGAAAATGTCTCCCAATGTCAAGAGACATTGTGTTACTGAGCCAAGACATTACTCGGCTATTTTCCCAAACTCATCTTTCCAGGCCCTAATTATTTTCCAATGATTTCTTGATTTTTCCTGTAATATACCCTAGTTTTCCTTTGCCAATGAGAAATTTTTTTAACAGATTGGGACCACTAGAAATAATTTTGTCCAAAAAGTCTGTGACATGTAATAGCCGAACCTGTTACTTTTGTAAAATCTTCCAATCCAACAGTCTGCTCTGTTGTGGACCGCATCTCAATGGTTGTCGAAGGAGAGTCCCCCATTAAAAAAATTCGATACAGATCAATTTTAGACTAATACCATGAAGAGAAACATAATTGAAGGTACTTCATATTTCATAAATCTTAGTAAATTACATTACGTTTATAGACTTTTAAAGACCTTTAAGATAGGAATTTCGATACATTAAGGAGTCCTACTTACAACAAACTACTAATTCTTAGGAGATAAACTTTAAATAAATCTATCAACTATTAATTCTACAACAAGTACAACTCTAACACTAATTGGATTGTAACCCCCTCGTCCCGGCCTAGCCAACAGACCAAACCGAACGGGTTACACGGGGAAAACTGAAGCAAAACCTGCTAAGGTCTCACTCTGGTTAGCAGCCCTAATTTTTTTTATCTTGTCTAGATATCACTTTTAATCCTATGTGTGAAGGCTACAACGGAAAAGCGAAAATGGTATACGAACCCAAACAGAGGGTATACGATAATTTAAACTTACCAAGTAGCTTAATTGTCAAATTTCATGCTCACAAGGCAAAACCATCACAAAAGGGCACATATAACTCAGGTAAGAAGCATACAAGCATTAGAGACTGAAACGTAACATTCGAGATGGAGAATATACATTGTATAATCTCATCTTGAATAAGAACTTATCGATAGAAGCTTTTGGCAGAGCTTTTGTGAGGACATCTGCCACTTGTTCTTCTATAGGAACATAAGTTAAGGAGGCTATTCCAATTGTGAGCTTCTCTATAGTAAAATGTCTATCAATCTCAATATGTATAGTTCTTTCATGCTGAATATGATTATTGGCACTCTATATAGTGGACTGGTTGTCACAGAAAATTTTGAATCTCTCTTCTTGATTCATTCCTAGCTCCTTGAGTAACTTCATTAGCCAAATTCTATAATACATTCCAAGGGCTAAAGCCCTATACTCTGCTTCTGCACTGCTCCTAGTGATGATTGCGTAGATAACCTTTTTTCATACAATTTTTACTTAGTTTTTGCATGTGTTTACGCTCATTTAGTTGCAATTAGAGTAGTTTGCATGTAGTTAGGGAGTTACAATGTATGTGCTTAATTGATATATAATTTGGTACTTTTAATGGGAAAGGTAATGTTTTTATGGTGCATGTGCAGGACCTAGTGGAGATAGAGGAACGCTGGAGTAGGAAGGATAGCACACTCTCGTAGAAGCTGATGAAGCAAGAAGAGTTAGAGATAAATTGAACTTTGACCCACGTGGAATCTCCTTAGATATGGAACTCATTAAAAATGGCGGGAAAGCATAATTATCTTAAAGGAGGTTGTGCTAGTTTTAGGGTTACAAAACCCTAGCTTTCCTGCCTATATAAAGGAGACTTGGGTAACAATTGAAGAGAGCTCGATCACAAACGACATCCCTTAGTCTCCAGTTATCAGAGAACCACTGAAGTCGAAGTTCTAAAGGAGTCTCCACACGACAGAAGCCATCGAGAGAGGCTTAAGGAGTGTAGGGCCTGCAACAATAATTAGAAAGCTAGGATGAGATCATCGAGGACGCTTGACCCTTTCTATCCCTTGCTTGATAAACTGAAATGTTTTTAATTGTTTTTATCATGAATGTTTTAGGCTCAGACATGAGCTAAATACTTTTAGTTGGGTTTATTGCTTTATAGGATTTTATGTTTCGAATACCTTGTTTTAATGCTATAGTTCTTTTCCTTTATTTATTTTGTTCATTGTCCTTCATGCGTAGTTATTGTAAGAGCTATCAAGAGAGGGCTTTTAACTATTGATCCATGACTTAATATCGAGAGAGTTAGGTTAAATAAACATTAATAGTGAGGCTAAGTTGTTAACTTATTCTTAATCTGGCTTAGACATAAGTTTAGGGTTTTAACGGCTAATAAGGTGAACTTGAACAGATAATAGAGTTGCTAGGGTTCACACATACATGCATTACCTTAGCTTCAATGTTATCAACTTCTAAGCGTCGAGAGAGTCAAAAGTTAATCAGAAAACTCTGTCGAGTAGATAAATATCTTAGTTGGTTTACACAAACATGTATTGTCAGTCGCTATAGCATTGAAATAAGTAATCAAGCATAATTCCTAGACAATAAACCAGCTTCCATAATTATGTGTTATTTTCCGCAGTATCTATTTATCTTGATCATAGCTACTTTACTTTATTTGCATTTAGTTTTAATAAATCACCATCAAACCAATACTTGCTCAACCACTCTTAAGTATTTTTGGGTTATTTTGAAAGCATTTAAACAAGTCAAAAACCCTTTGAAAACTTTTCAAACATATTTTCAAGTTAATGAACTTTTGAAATATTTTTGCAATTTGTTTAAGTCCAAAACATTTTTCATTTTAAGCTATATCAAAATCAATATCTCAACAAGGCATTTAAGGTTTCCTAGAAGTTTGTGATTGCTTCAAGCAACCGAGAGTTCTTGATGATGTGTTGAGACTCAAACTATTCCATTACTCATTGTGTGACCAAGCCTGAGCATGGTTGAAGACTGTATCATCAAGATCTATTACATTTTGGGATGAATTGTGCAAGAACTTTTTGCACTGACATGATCCACCGAACATGCACAACCAGAAGTAGAGCGAGATCATAGCATTCAAGCAACGAGATGATGAATCTATGTATGAATGTTGGGATAGATACAATGACATGCTGCGCAAGTGCTTGATTCATGGATTCTATGATTGGCTAAAAAATAATGACGTTCTATAATGGTGTCCATGCACAAACAAGGATAATGATTGACTCTTCAGCCAATGGTATTTTTCTTGACAAAGATCCTGAAGAGGATTTTGAGATTCTTAATCAGATAGCCAATAACGACTACCAGTTTCCTATGGGAGATTGAATCCCAACCATAAATCTCTTAGAACCCTTCAGCTGGATGATTCCCATAGTGTGGTAGCTCATGTAACACCCTAAAAACCACCCTAGTTAAAAATACGAGAAAGTAAAAAGGAAGGTGTAAACATTTTACACTTAAATTAAGGAATAGAGTGAATTAAAAAATATTAGCTATCAAATTAAAGTCTATGTCACATTTAATTATCGTTGAAAAAAATAATTATAACATTAATTATATATATAATTTAAATGAAATGAAAATAAATATGAAACATATATATATATATATATATATATATATATATATATATATATATATATATATATATATATATATATATGTTATTACATTCGGTGGGTTTATTAAGTAAATTATATATGTATATACATGTATAAGATATGATAATCTTAAAAACATAATAATTAAACAAATGAATACATGATAAATACTAGACTTTAGTAGAGTTTTATGGTAAAAACTGCATGGAGATTAGGAGTACAAGTGTCTCTCCCGTAACACTCCTTATGCCACTCGACAAAGGCCATTAAACCCCCTAAATGAGCCACCACTTCATTTCTTTCTCCCATTCAGCCTATTCCTATGAGATTAATATAAATTTAGAGAGAAAATGAGAGTTTAAACAAGTGATTGCTGGAAAATTGAAGATAAAGCTTGCATGTTAGTTGAAATTCAAAGTAAGTATACATATATGTTACCCGATTGTGTATAATGCATTTTATTGTTGTTTTGTTGAATTTGAGTCATGCATTGTAACACCCCAATTTTGGGCTTAGAAGTTTGGGTTTGAATTGGACCGGACGGATTTTCGGTTCGAATATAAAAGGTGGATTTAGGAAAAGCCTAGTTCGGGATGCATTAAAAATATGGAAAAATATCTAAAAATCCTCTTTTAATATATATAAGAGAGTGGTGAAATCAATTTTACAAAATAAGGCTTAGAAATATGACATTTCGAATTAGTGACTAAAATATAATTTTTGAAAAGTTCGTGACTGTTTTGTTAGGATTGAAACTTTGAATCTTTAAGGAGCTAATTTACCCAAGATTGATTTCTCCAGATTTTTCTTAGTTTTTAATGATTCATTTAATGTTTAATTAATTAAAAGAAGAGGGGAAAAACCAATTTTGAGATTTCATAACTAACTTTCTTGAAAACTTTCTCATCTCATTTTCTCTCAAAATTCCCTCAGCCAAACACATTTCCACAGCAACTTTTCTTTTGATTTTCACACCAAATGATGAGATTTCAATCCTCAAATGATTCCTAATCAATTCTACATCAAATCCTCTTCATTTGCTTATGGAATTTTTAAGGATTTTGATTCTAAACAAGGAGAAATCTACATTTAGAGGTATGAACGTCTTTCTCCTTTAAATACCCAGTTCTTTACTGAAATTCCCAAGTTCTCAATCCTTAAATTGAGTTTTATTAAATGTTTTAATGTTGTGATCTTGATTTTGGCTTAAAATTCAAGATTTGGATTTAATTTTGAAGAAATTCGTATTGGATGTTTGGGCTCTGTTTTGAGATGTCTTTTTAATGTATTTTGGATGTTTAAATGATGTGAAATGAAGGTTTGGTCAATGCAATCCCGAATAGGTTGATTTTCCTAAATTTTTACTTGTGAAAATGGTGGTTTTTGGGGTGATCTTGGTGTTTTGTTAATGTTGGAGGTATAAGGACGAGTTTGGGTTCATTTTGGATGTTAATTGATGTTTAGAAATGGTTGGAAGTGATGGATCTTGGCTGGGTTATGTTTTGGAAGAGTTTGGAGGTGATTTCGGTTGTGTTTGGTAGCCGAAATGTTGGATTTATGTAGAGCAGCGAGTTTAGGTGTGTTGCTGGTGATTTTAATGCATAATGATGCATTAATCCTCTGTTGTTATGTGTTTAAAAAAGGGGAGAATGATCCGGAGGCGATAGAGGTGGCGTTGGAGGTTTCGGATGCTTGGAAGGCTTGTCGGCTAGCATAGTTTGTGTATCGGTGAGTGGTAAAGAGTTTTCCAGCTTTGAAACAGTTTGGATGAGGCTTTGGGAGCTTAGTTTAAGTCTAAACAACTTAGCTAAGCTCAAGAGTAAGTAAATGGAATTTCTCTCTTGGTTGGACTATGCTTTGGTTTTTAAATGCACTTGGGATGATTGTGTTTAAATTACTGTTTTTAAGCATGTTTGGACATGGTTTAATGTTGGTTATTAATGCCATTATGTTAAAGATGCATAAGGTAAGTTATCCTTGACTTGCATGTGTTGGGTGCATATGATTAAAGCATGTGATGCTTGTGGATTTGGCATTTTGGTTATGCTTGTAAAAACAGTGGATTATTGTGGTAAAGTGGTTATATTGGCAAGTGATGTAAGTGGTTGTTGGTTACTTTAATCGGATATAGTTAGCCGGCTATAGGATTGGGTGCACCGTGAATTGAGTCGCCTTGGATGTTGAGGGGTTGTGATTGTACCGTAGGCTCCATCCAAGTACCCTAGCGATTGAGGAAATTAGTGTCACCACGATGGAGGATGGCTCTCGTGGGTAGACTTTGCTAAGTGTCACCGCGATGGAGGATGGCTCTCATGGGTGGACCTTGTTAAGCGTCACGACGGTGGAGGGTTGCTCCCGTGTGTGAGCTTGGTTAAGGTGATTACAATGGTTGAGGTAGCTCCCATGTGTATGCCTTGTGGTGTGTCCCGGCTCTCGCTAGTGAGTTATACAACTTCCGATGAGTGATGTTGAGGGGTTGTGATTGTATCGTTAAACTCCATCACGGGTGTTGAGGGGTTGAGATTGTACCGGTAAACTCCACCTTGTGTTGTTCGGTAGTGTGTATGAAGCGTGTGGGACAACGCTTGTAATCCGCGTATCCGATTGTGTCTTGAGTTGAAATGGTTTGAGAATTATCACTTGAAAGCCAATGTAATGTTCTCGAAT
Source organism: Hibiscus tridactylites (assembly GCA_958450335.1). Lineage (NCBI taxonomy): Eukaryota > Viridiplantae > Streptophyta > Magnoliopsida > Malvales > Malvaceae > Hibiscus > Hibiscus tridactylites. The sequence continues at coordinate 63,130,498 of OY288270.1, read as the reverse complement.
GTAATGAAGCGAGAGATGCTTGGAATGATGCAAGGATGCATGGGAAGTGTGTAATGGTTTAAGAATGCATGTATTACTTGTTAAGCTTGAACAAGTGTTTATCTTCTATTGTGAATGGTGTATATGCGCATGGAATCTCTTTAATGCATTGAAGTCTTGTGAAGACTTGTCTAGAAAGGCATGAAATGTAAATGTTGCTTTTGGTAGTTCATGTGTTGTGCATTTGTTGAATGCATGAGATAGTTAGAGGGAACAAATGGTTTTCCAAAGATTTTGCTTTGAAATGATCATTAAGCATGAGAAAAGTATGTTATGAAGAGGAAATATTTTTCAAGGAATTTGAGTTTAACTTTGCATAAGGTGTTCATGCTTGGAAAGGTTTTAATTGATGGTTTTGCAAGAATGTGCTTTGAAGTGAGTTATTTAGCCTTTCTAAGCTAAGGGTTGGTTTTCATGATTGAGAAATGCATGATTTAAAGCATGTTGTTTAAAAAAGGGTTTTTCAAACAATGCTTTGGTTTATTGAATTGCACTTACTTTTGAAGAGGGTTTTATGATTTGTTGCATTGATGGTGTTTTGGTTTTGAGCATTCATCACTAAGCATTATGTTCTTACGCTCCTTTGTGTCCATCAATGCAGATAATTGAAGTTGGGGCAGCAAGAAGCAAGGGATTCAAGGAGAGCTCCATTTGAGAAGTATGTCTCGGTTAATAGCTATAGATAATAAAGGCAATGGGGGGAGAGTCTTTTATATTGATGTGTAATGAGATTGAGTATGTTGACCATATTTGGTTTGTGGTTTGAATCTTGTTGTTTATCGCTTACAACGTTTGAATCTTCTTATTCATAAGTTGTTACTATGCTTCTTGTTTTAAAAGCATGATCAAGTGTTGGATGTGTTGAAAGAGTTGGTGCACCTAAGGTTTGTTTTGCATCTAGATTTTAATGCAATTTGGTAGTTATGGAGCTTGGCATGTTGTTGATATGTTGAGGAATGAATTTAAGTATGTTTGTTGGTGTTTGGATGTGTAAAACCAGAAGTTTCTGCTGTTTCTGGGCAGGGTGTATCGAAACACCCTTGGCTGTTTCGAAACAGGTGCATGTTTTGGCCTGGGTGTTTCGAAACGGCTAGAGGTGTTTCGAAACACTTTTGCTACTGCCAAGCCGTGTTTCGGAACAGGTTTCGAAACGGTCCCACGTTTCGGAACGGTCAATTCCCGTATCGAAACACTTGACCGTTTGGCACTGATTTGTATGGTTTGTGTTTTGTAATCTTTACATTTTAGTCCTGAACTTTGTATTTGCAATTGCTTGAGTTTGGGATGTCCGTTTGAGGTGGAATTTGACAGAGAAGCATATAACCTGACTAATTTCATAATGGTATCTTAAAAATTAGTAAAGTCCTCTTAATTTGCAGATTTTACATTTTGGTCTCTAAATTCGTATGTTGTGCAATTGAGTCCCTTATTGCTTTCCGATTGCTGTGATTTTTGAGTATGCGTATCTCAAGAGTATTCCTAGGATTAACGTGCATCTAGACAATTTTAAAAAGAAAAAAAAGGGTCGTTAATCAAGGTTAACTTTCGGGTTGACTTTGGTTTTCCCCGTGTAATCTTCGTAGTTCGGGTCAACCGTCTAGGCTGGGCTAAGGGGGTTACATGCATATTGCTGTAAAAATGCTTATAAATGATATATATTGATGATAGGTTGCTGGGTTCTTATGTTTATTGAATAAATTCTGGAAAAATGCATGAAAACTAGCCTAGGGTTTGAATCTGCCCAGATTAGGACTATTGCACTGCCCTGGATTAAATTGAAAATTCGAATAGGTTAGAATTCGAATTAGAAAAAGTGTTGTAAGACAAAGTTGTATATCATTAAAAATTCTATAATATAGAGGCCTTGGAAGCATGAAAATGATGTTGGAATTTCTGGAAAATAAGTTAGAAACAAACTGGTCACACTTAGAATGAAACTAAAAAGAGGGGGATTGTTTTGAATAAAAATAAAATTTAGGTATTTAATTGATCCTCTAAAAATTATGGAAAATTATTCTTGAAACAGGGGATACCTTAAATGAGTGAAAACATATAGGTTCATAAAGAAAATTTGTCTATATGAATGGATAAAATGAACTAAAACACTTAAAGCATTGTTTTGGACTAATCTGGAAAATGTAAGAAATTAGGGACTGTATTGCCCTGTTTTTGAACCTATTAGAACTTGAAAATATTAAGGATAAACGTGGTGATTTATGGTTAAAATGTTGGATTTAAACTAGTTGTGTAAAATATTTAAAATGTACACCAAAGTGGGTTAGAACTAAGTTGGCAGATTTGATCTTGAAAAATGCCATGTTTTCAAACAATAAAATGTATTGATATGGAAATGATAAAAATATGTGCTATATATGGTTGTAAAGGTGTGTGAATAAGCTTTCTATAATGGTAAAGAATTCCTAATTTGGAGTTGTGAGTAAAAGGTTATGGACAGTTTAGTAAGTGTTACTCAAACTTCAAGTTTAGGGGGTAGATTCATATGTTAGGTGATTTTGATTAAGTAAATGAATGTATGTGTTTGAATTAAGTTCCAATGTATGTTATATATGTTATGTGATGATTCAAGATCAAGTTGGTGAAGAGAATTTAGATGAATCAAGGGTTGAGCAAGCCAAAAGAAGGGGAAAAGGCATCACCATCAAGGACACAAACTAGCTTGGGAGTATTAGTGAGTGTAGCAAACTTAGGGTTAGGATTAGCATCCTAACCATTGTGTTTATGTTTATTTGATGATTTAATTTGATGTATGCAATGAATCTAACAATGATTTAGTAAAATTAAAATGTAAAGAAGAAGGATTAAAGGAAATGAACAATTGATACATGTTTCATGCTAGTTAAGTTACTTATGGACTATGTGAATTGCCATGAATTGTAGGCTGATTGAACTATATAAGATAATGAAAATATGATATTTAGCTACTGTTTTTGGATAATTATATGATTGATACAATTGAATAAGCTTACTGAAAATTCTTATGAACATGATCTTGAATGATTCTTTTATAAAGTTGATATGAACTTGTTACATGTCTAGTACTAGTCAAGTGTGGTTATGATCCATGTAATGTGCTATTGATGTATTGTTTATTTGAGCTTTCATGAGAAAGCTTATTCATGAAAATTAGCTACTGTTTTGGGGATTATAAGATTGAATAGTATATGTTAAGCTTGCTGGAAAATTATATGAATGATGATTGGTACTTGTTTAGTGTTATGGTGACATGAATAGGTTATATGATCTTGCAATATGTTTGTGAAACCATTGATGATATGGATGATGATATGATTGATATACTACTATTATGTAACATGAAATGAAGAATATGGAAGATATATGTTTGCTGGAAATAAAAGGATAAGTAACCTTGAAAGTTATTGATGAAGTACTTACATGATATGTTTACATGGCCTTGTTTGGTGTTTGTAAAACACTTGTTTGAATTGATTGAAAATTTAAAAGACATTACAAGTCCATGGCTGATTAGTGATTTTTAGGTAGAAGGGCATGCCTTAGAGTCATTGAGCTCATACATTTTATGATTCAGGATGGTGGTTAGTCACCTATAAACCTGCAAGGTGGTTATTCACCTTATTATATGAATGGTGGTAAGTCACCATTGATGCTTATGCATCCTCTGATATATGATATATGGTGTTGAGACACCTTGATACCTTGGGTATCCAATGTTATATGTTACATGTTTGACTTGATTACCTAATCCATTACTCAACCAAGGCAACACTCTAAGTACTTGAAATAAAACTTACATGAAATGTTATATGATTATAAATGATATGTTATATGTTACATGATTAAAATGTGAATTGGATAGTGACCCATAAAGAATGATATGAGATTGTATTTGAATTGCACGATATAATAATATGAGTACAAGATTTCATGTTTCAAAAAGTTCATGTTTGGTAGTAGTACCATTCGAATGATATGATGTGAATTCAGGAATGATATGTTTGAATGATTACATGATTGAAAATGAACCTTGATGATTTGTTTGAATGTATATGATTGCTTAATGAAGTATAATGGTTGTTTGTAATGAAGCATGATCATATATTTACATGTTTGTAAAATTACTTGAGATGCAAGTAAACTAACTATGCCTACTTATGCATGAAATAAGCTAGTTAAGTAACAATTAGTTCATTAATCATTCAAGACCCAATAATAATATGTACTTATAAATAAACTTACATGATGAAAGATATGGTAATATGCTAAGTGTTTACATGATATATGAGTTGGGTAGTGACCCTATTTGTATAATGTGAGTACGTGATAAATGATATGGATATATAACCAATGATATGATGTAATATATGTACATTGATTTGCTACCCAAATGATATGAGTATTTGAATTATTAGATGATACATGTATGTTTGCCTTAATGTATTTGTGAAATTAGCTTTGTTTGCTTGTGTATGATGGACTAGTTAGGTGATCTAATATGATCTAAGCCTAGATAAGTAAACTTGAAACATGAATAAGGCTTTAAAAGATGATATTAGTAAAGTTTAGGGCTGCCTCACTAAGTACATTATTTGTACTTATCACTCTATTGTTTCCTTCTTCCAAAGTTTTAGGGATTTATATCCGAAAGCTAGTCGTATTGTTTCGAGAGTCGTCGTAAGCCAAGGCACAAGTATGATATAGTTTTGTTTAGTCTCCTAGATGGTGGCATAGTTATATGTGTTTGAGTTATGTCACATGCATTTTGGAACCTTGTATATGTTAGTTTGGGTTTATATATAAACTATAAAGAACTATGTTATGTAAATTTGAACAAGTTATGTTATGTAATGAAATTAAAGGTTGATATGTATATATATGTGGTTTTGATAATATGGATGAGTTATATTTAAGATTCTAAGCTTGATATGGATTGAATAGGTCACATGTTGTATAATTATAGGTTCGATTCAAACTATACTTACACAAGATTGATATGTATGAATGATCTAGGTGTTTTGCATTTAGAATTATCTTATTCAATGCTATGTTTCGAATGAATATTATATACACACTCTAATGAATTGAATTTAGGATATTAAAGCATCTAGTTGATCGTTTCGTATGGGAATTTCATGAACATTGTTAGAAAAGCATTCAAGGGTTACATGCATGGGTAGTTAGAATAGAATGACTAGAGGTTCACCTTGATAAATGAATGGTATACATTTAGGTTATTTGTTATGTAAATGTATCGTATAAAAGATAATATGAATCTCACAAGAATAGTTCAAATGTTTAAAGTATTTTAAGTGATAGCCGATTGTACACAAACATATAATAGATTGATTGTTTGTTCTTGACTGTTTAAATGTATACATGATTGAGTTATGTAATAAGTCATGTTATATGTTAAGTTAAGAAGCTAAGTTATATGATAAGAAAAGTTTAAAATAACCCACTTTTGTCTAAATGATTTTGTGTATATGTTTTGATTACTTGGTTTTATGATCACTTGTTGAAAACCATATAGTGGATTGATTGATATATATGTTTGCAAAGCATGTGTATATTGTCATACGTTATATGTTATCCGAGTGTAACATATCTCGCTCCTGACCCGAGCGAGGGGTGTTACAGCTCAACTCTCCACCATTGCAAATCTGCTCAAGAACATGCAGTCGAAATCCAACACACGGTAGGCTAAGGTGATTCAATAGACATGTGAGCATGTGATGGGGAACACCAGTCGAATGAATGCCCCTAGCAACAAGAATCTTAATTATTTAGGACTTTATTAAACTTAAGATTACTGAATCTTAATTATTTAGGTTACATGCATACTTTTCAAATTTTGTCATCCAACAATCATCCAAACTCATTTAATCGCATGTACAAGAAACGAGGGCTAATATGTAAGAAAAGCAAACTTTAGTTCATAATTTCCAGAAAATAACAGACTCGGTATCGGTACGCACCTTACCCGTATCGATACATGGTTCATTTAACAAAGGGTATCGGTATGGTCCTCCACGTACCAATACCGATACTTTAATCTTAAAACATGGAATTCTAGTAGCTAAAAGGTGTACCGATATGGTTGCTCATGTAACGATACCTAATTTAAATTTCTCAAGGGCGTACTGATACGGGGCTAGGTGTACTGACACACATGTGCAATTTTGCACACTTTTGAGCCTTTCACAACCCCGCGTATCGATCCTAGGGGACCTGTTTCGGTACGACTGGTCCTGTAATAACCTCTTGGCCTAACATATGACACCTTGGCTCGAAGATATGTTACCCAAAAACCAAGTAAACATTATAAAACCCTAATGAAATTCATATATCACCAAACCACATATGCAAAGCAATCAAACATAGCAAGGGGAGTATTAGAAAAGACCTATAGGCATGATCTCTACCCCCAAACTTGCAAAAGCTATCACAAGCCCAATTTCAACTTCAAACACCACAAAACACATCCATAGTAGCATTTAAACTTGTTCAAAATAGGGAGAAGTACATGATCTATAGCATGATCTCTACTCGGGACATTTTTTGAAAAAATACCCGAATTTTAATGATTAAGTTGGTGGGTCAACGGGTCGGGTATTATTTAACACCCCTAGTACTAGTGTAAGGGTGAATGAAAGTTTTCACATGATACAATTTTTAAAACTAAAAAGAATTGAGGGAGTACAACATTGTGCTTAAAAAGAAAAAAAGAAAATGCTAAGGCAGTAAAATAGAGCAATCCTTAAATTTTTCTAAGGTCATTAAGTAATGAAAGCATGTGACACAACACCCACTGCACATACAGTAGAACCGATCCTTGGAACAAAATTGTAAGCTTTGATGCATTGCATTTCTTTAAAATAGTTGAGGAATGAATTATTGTTGAAGCATGTCTTGGAATTCTTGCCATCATAGCTTAGTTGGAACCTTATAAACAAAAGGATGTTTATGTTTTTTTTTCATGTTTAGATTTCATTGCTTGAGGACAAGCAACAATTCAAGTTTGAGGGTATTTAATGACTGTTTAGATAACCTTTTTTCATACCATTTTTACTTGGTTTTTTACATGTTTTTAAGCCCATTTAGTTGCATTTAGAGTCGTTTTCATATAGTTTGCATGTAGTTAGAGAGTTACACTGTATGTGCTTAATTGATATATATTTTGGTACTTTTAATGGGAAATGTAGTGTTTTTGTGGTGCATGCGCAGGATTTAATAGAGCTAGAGTAATGATGGAGCAGGAAGGATAGCAAACCTCTTGTAAGACCTCACAAAGCAACAAGAGTTGGAGATAAATCTAACTTTGACACACGTGGACTCTCCATAGATACATAACTCATTAAAGATATCGAGAAAGCAAGATCCTCTTAAAGGAGGCTACATGTGCTTTAAGGTTACGAAACCCTAGTTTTTTCGCCTATATAAAGCAAACTTGGGCAACAATTGAAGAGAGCTCGATCAAAGACGACAACCCGTAGTCTTCAACTATCAGAGAACCACCAAAGTCAAAGTTCTAGAGGAGTCTCCACATGACATAAGCCATCGAGAGAGGCTAAAGGATTGCAGGACCTGCAGCAATAGTTAGAAAGCTTGAAGGAGATCGTCGAGTACGCTTAACCCCTTCTATCCATTGCTTGATAAGTTAAAATATTTTTAATTGTTTTATCATGGATGTTTTAGGCTCAAACATGAGCTAAATACTTTTAGTTGGGTTTATTGCTTTATACGATTTTATGTTTTGAATACCTTGTTTTAATGCTATAGTTATTTTCCTTTATCTATTTTGTTCATCGTCTTTCATGCGTAGTTATTGTAAGAGTGTTGCGTGTAAAATAATCTATCGCAATTATAGTGCAAGTATACACGACGCAAGTAGTAAAGTGATACGAAGTATCGGATATCGTCTCCACAGGGATTGGGCTAATAGCTTCACCTAAATTCACTGCACGAAGTAAAGGAAATAATTATGAGAAGTTGTCACGAAAATAATAAGGAAAACGCAAATAAAAGAAGTAAGATATCAGGATAAAGAGAAGGGGCCGGTATTGAATTGCTCGGTAGTGCAGGTATTGAATTGCTTAGGATCTCCAGTTCTGTCGTCGCTCCCGTCGCCGACAGCACCTGTCGCGGCGTCTGTCCGTTAGTTGTCGCGGCAGCAGACACTAACTCAGTACTTCAAGCTTGGCAAGAATCCCAGATTTGCCTTGCCCTATCCCTAGGCACAAGTCTGTCGATGAACACGTCTTTGATGATACCTCCCGGCGTGAATCGAAGGATGAACACAGAATGTGTATGAATTCTTCCTTAGCCACTTAACCTCGCCTTATCCCTAAGCACGAGATGGTTCAACTATAAACTAGAGAACGCGCTTTTACCTCTTTCGTATACTTAACTCTCCCGATGCTAAGTAAATAGATAACCTCACAATGCTCTCCCGATGCTCTTGCAAGATATTAAAACCAAGATAAAAGAACTTGAAGTTTATTTTATTGAACTTGAAAAATCCTAAAACAAAGCAACCCTTGCAACTACTTTACAAAACAACCCGTAGCCCTAGGGGGAATTTAGAACATGTCGGTGACAGGTAAACGGCAGGGTTTAGGTTTCGGTTATGGGGTTATCGGTTATGCCCTAGGTTTAATCTATGCCCTTTATATAAGCTTTGGGCTCAAGTTATCTAAGGTAACAAGGATTACAACTTTAATTAAAAGTAAGATTCTAATAAAGACTAAATCTCTAAAGTCTCCTACTTTCCAGCTGCATCCTTGCTTTTAGGGATTTCCTCTCCTTTGAGCTTTGGCTTGACATATCTTTTGATCCGGGGCTTGGAAAAATATTCGGCTTCCACACGACAGACGAGCAGAGTTTTCTCTATCTATCGAGGTCCACTTGACTTTTCCTCTTCATGAGTCTGCTGTCACGACAGGTCCATGACAGGTTCGTCTTCTTCGGTTGTTTGTCCAGTTCAGCTTTCCTGCTTATCTTCCCTGCGCCTGCCTTCAACATCTACTGTGGCAGATATCTACAAAAATAGCCATCTTTCAGTAGAATCCGTGCCTTTTATATAATTGTGATGTTTTATTGAAAACTAACCTAAATGCAATGCAATGATGCTTGAATGCAGCAGAAATATGGGTTAAAAAGGGTGTAAATAATAGAACTTTTACACACTCAACACACCCCCAAACTCAAGTTTTTGCTTGCCCTCAAGCAATGAAGACTTAAAAGAAAACTGAAAATTTTTGTGTTGGCCTTCAAACAATGAACTGTCCCTTACCTGTCGCTCATTCTCTATGGCGGCAGCAACCTGTCGGAAGGGTTAGGATCTGTCCGGAGTCTCCCTATAGCTCTCGTGCAGTGTGTGCATGCTTGTGAACAGTTATATGCTAAGACTCTCTTAGTTTCACTAGAATATTCAACTCCTTAACTCGAATTTTATGCCAAAGTTTACTTTCTTTTAGAAGGTACATTTTCATGCTTCTTTTTCTTCTATTTTCAAGCTAAGTTTTTCTAGAGCTAGTTTCGGGCACCTCTAGTTAGCTTCCTAGAGCCGGTTTCGGGCACCTCTAGGTTTTTGATTTTCTTTTGCTAAACTTCTTTCCTAGAGCCAGTGTTAGGCACCTCTAGGGGCTATCCAAGTTCTAAGCTTCCTATTCTAGTTTGGCTAAAAGAAATCTAAGCAATATAACAGTCACAAAAGTGTTTAAATTTTCAGAACTATAGAAAGGCTCTAAACTTTTCCTTAACCTGTCCTAAAGATGCTGCCACGACAGAGCCGTCATGACAGGTAAATTAACTTCACAGTTTTTAAGCCAACAGTTTAAATTTTCTGATTTTTTTTAAAAGAACTTGAATAAAAATAAGACACCATAATTACTAAAAGATGTACTAAGACTCCATTAGAATGAAGGGTTGCCACCCCCAAACTCGAGGGTTGCATTGCCCTCAATGCAAAATGACACAAAAACAAATAAAGAAGAACACGATAAATAAAAGTACATCACAAATATATAAGGGCAGGCAGCAATAAGAGGAGAAAAAGAAATAAAAACTTAAATTTTATTCGCTGTCCTCGCTGCTGCTGCTGACGCGGATCTGATGGCGGCGTCTGCGTTGTGGAGGTGGCTGGGCAGGTTCCGGAGCAGGTTGATCAACAGGTTCATCAGCCTGTTGAGGTGCAGGTTCTTCCTCCGGTTGGGGGACAGGGTCGTCAGCAGGTTGAAGGGCAGGTTGCTCCACTAGCCTGACATTGGAACTGCTGTTGCTGTCCCAGCTGCTACTAGTGATGGCTTTGGACAGCCTTCTCTTGTTGGCCACATGCTTAATACGTTTTACCCGCGTGAAGGCGCTGTCCAAATTCCTCCGGACAAGAGGGCTGTCATCAGTGGCAGCTCGCTTGGGGCCTCGAGGGGAGGTGTCTGCCGGTGGGCTGCCGGTTGCCGTCGGGGAAGGTGTGGAGGAGGCAGATTCTCCGTGGGGAGAGACAGGTGGTGTGGGAGTGGGGGAGGGGATATTGAAATAATGGGCGGGGAAGGTGGGGAAAATGACATCCGGAAAATTCAAAGTATTGGTAATGAAATTTACCGTTGCATTGGAGAAGTCACGGATGAAAGTCATCAAACCCATCTGGCGCTCCTCTATTCTCAAGATGGCAGCAAGGATGTGGGCGTTCTGATCTGCCGGAGCGGTGTTGGTGGCAGCTTCTGGGGCAGGTTCGGTGGCAGGTTCATCATCAGACTCAGCAGGAGGGGCGTTTGGATCGAAGGCGTTGAGAGGCGATACGACGATGATCTCCATGAGGCTGGAGATGTTGCTGTCTGTCCAGCCGCTGCCCTTCTTGATTTTGTCTGAAGGGTCCTCCGGTACGGCAGCGCAGCGGCAGAGGGCAGTGATGGTGAAGGGCAGGCAGAGTCGTGAATCTGATCGGAAGGCACAATCGAGAATGCTGTCCCGCATGTACCTGCCCACATTGATGGGCCTGTCGTGCATAATGGAGTGGATAAGGGCCAGCCGCTGTCGGTTGACTGTCGTATGGTGGGACGAGGGCAGGATACGCTTTTTGATGAAAGCGTTCCATAGTTTTGCCTCAGGGAGTAGCTGCGCCCTATTGACGGAGTTGGGGTTCTTCTTACTGGTGCTCCATGTCGTTCCCGCCTCTGTCAACTCCCTCATGACAGCATCATGTCCGGCAGCGTCGAGGGTGTCCCAAACTTGTTGATGAGCATCATCATTGGGGTCAAAGAAGAGGCCGAATACATGGTTGATGCTGCTGGCGGTGAAAGGAACTGTCACTCCTCGGACGGTGACAGATGTCGCCGTCTTACTTTCGATCGCCGCATAAAATTCCCTGACCAGAGTGTCATTAAGCTCTGCCGGCTGCTCGGCAAAGTCCTCCCAAAGTTGTGCTGTTATGGCCTTCATAATGAACGGCCGGAGTCCAAAAAGAGGGGCATCTCTGTTATAGATGAAGCTCCGTTCCTCCCATAGTTCCTTTTTAGCGAACGAGGATGCTGCTGCTGAAGAAGAAGCGGCAGCAGCGTTCTGACGGGTTTGTCGTGATGACATTTTGGTTGCAAGGGCTGAAAAAGAAAGAAAATAGATAAAACTAGAAGTGAATAACAAGAGAGAAAATTAGAAGTGATGAAAAATGAAAAGGGGAAGGGGTTTATATAGCGGTCGAGTAGCTGCCCATTTAATGCCGCAACGACAGGCGGGAATAACGGGGCGGCAGATTGGATATTGCGTGTCTGACGCGTCTGACACGCATTAATGCGTCTGCTGTGCGTCTGCCGCACGCTTCTTCGTCTGCTGTGCGTCTGTTGACAGCCTGTCAAATCCGTCTGCGCCGGCAGCCGAAACGACAGGTTACCATAAATGGGCTTTATTGGGCTGGTGGATGAGCGGTGGGCTTGGGCCACTTCTTCTTTCTCACTTGACTCCTTTATTTCCTAAAAACTGAAATTATAAAAACAAAACATTATTCGAATAATAAATCTAATTCCTAATAAATAATATTAATAGTAAAAGAAGAATAAAAAAAATTAGGTTAAATTAGGGATGCCTTTTGGGGCATCACCTAAAGTAACCACTTCTTGTATTCCTGGGGCTTCAGTCCCTTGATAGTGCTTGAGGCGTTGTCCATTGACTTTGAATTGGTGCCCGTCCTTTAGTGATTGAATTATAATGGCACCATGGGGAAAAACTTGAACTACTTGGAACGGGCCAGACCATCTAGATTTAAGCTTCCCTGGAAAGAGTTTCAACCTAGAATTAAACAACAACACAAGCTGCTCTGGGCAGAACTGACGTGGCAGCAACTTCTTGTCATGCCACTTCTTTGTTTTTTCCTTGTATATTCTTGCGTTGTCGTAGGCCATTGTCCGTATTTCATCGATCTCGTTCAAATCTAACAGCCTTTTCTGGCCTGCCTTGTCCAAGTCCATGTTTACTGCCTTGATTGCCCAATATGCCTTGTGCTCTATCTCGACAGGCAGGTGACATGTTTTCCCATAAATTAATCGGTATGGAGACATGCCCAATGGAGTTTTGAAAGCTGTCCTGTATGCCCATAATGCATCATTCAGAAGTAAAGACCAATCTTTCCTAGTTGGTTTAACCATCTTTTCAAGAATGTTCTTCACTTCCCTGTTGGAAATCTCAGCCTGTCCATTGGTCTGTGGGTGGTATGTTGTCGCGATCCTGTGCTTGACACCATATTTCTTTAAGGCGGCAGCAATTACTCTATTATCGAAATGTCTCCCTTCATCACTGATAATTGCCCTAGGGATGCCAAATCTAGAAAAGATGTTTTTGTGCAAAAACTTTTGGACCGTTTTGGCATCATTCTTTTGAGTTGCGATTGCTTCTACCCACTTAGAGATATAATCTACTACTAGGAGGATGTAAAGATTTCCACACGAAGATGGAAAAGGTCCCATAAAATCAATCCCCCAAACGTCGAAGATTTCGACTTCTAAAATATTCTGCAGTGGCATCTCGTTTCTCCTCGAGATATTACCTGTCCGCTGGCACCTGTCACAGTTTTTGTAAAATTCCTGTGCGTCCTTATATAGTGTCGGCCAATAGAACCCTGACTGCAGCACCTTGGCAGCAGTTTTATTGCCTCCTAAGTGTCCTCCATATTGTGAAGCATGACAGTGATGGAGAATGTCTTCTTGTTCTTCTTGTGGTACACATCTCCTTATAACCTGATCTGCGCACATTTTGAAAAGAAGAGGTTCGTCCCAATAATAATGTTTAACATCATTTTGAAACCTCTTCCTGGCTTGATAAGTAAGATCAGAAGGTAATATTCCGCTAACTATAAAATTAACGAAATCAGCATACCAGGGAAGGTTAGAAGACTTACTTGCCGCCATGGCTGTCGCGACAGCTATTGCGGCAGCAAAGAGCTGCTCATCTGGGAAGGTCTCTAGTATGTGTGTCTCATCTAAAGGTAGACTCTGTTCCATCTCCAACCTCGACAAGTGATCTGCCACCTGATTTTCTGTCCCCTTTTTATCTTTTATCTCAAGGTCGAACTCTTGTAATAGTAAGATCCACCGTATCAACCTAGGCTTTGCATCCTTTTTTGCGAATAAATACTTGAGGGCAGAGTGGTCGGTGTGTATTATAACCTTCGTTCCAAGTATGTAAGGACGAAACTTGTCGATGGAGAACACCACAGCTAACAGCTCCTTTTCTGTGGTGGTATAATTCACTTGGGCATCATTCAATGTTTTGCTGGCATAATATATGACATGAAACAGCCTGTCCTTGCGCTGTCCAAGTGCTGCCCCGACCGCATAGTCACTAGCATCACACATAATTTCAAACGGTTGCGTCCAGTCTGGTGGCTGTACTATGGGGGCTGTCACTAGCTTTTCCTTCAGAACCTTGAATGCTTCAGTACATTCTTCATTAAAGTCAAAGGGTCGGTTCTGCTCTAAGAGATGACATAGGGGTTTCGTGATTTTTGAGAAATTGGCAATAAATCTCCTATAAAAACCAGCATGCCCTAAAAAAACTCCTAATGCCCTTGACTGTGGTTGGCGGCGGCAGCTTCTCTATGACTTCAATCTTTGCCCTGTCGACTTCTATCCCACGGCAGCTAATCTTATGGCCTAAAACTATCCCTTCATCTACCATAAAATGGCATTTTTCCCAATTAAGAACAAGATTAGCTTTTTCACATCTTTCAAGTACCTTTTTAAGGTTGCCGAGGCAGCTCTCAAAATCGTCTCCAAAGACGGAAAAATCATCCATGAAGATTTCGAGGAAGTCCTCTACCATGTCGGAGAATATTGCCATCATGCACCTTTGGAAGGTGGCAGGTGCGTTACATAGGCCGAACGGCATCCTCCTAAATGCGTATGTTCCGTAAGGGCATGTGAAAGTCGTTTTCTCTTGGTCCTCCGGTGCAATAGCAATTTGATTGTAACCTGAGTAACCATCAAGAAAACAATAGTAAGGTTTACCCGCTAATCTATCAAGCATTTGATCAATAAAGGGTAAAGGAAAGTGGTCTTTTCGGGTAGCTTTGTTAAGCTTCCGATAGTCCATACAAACCCTCCAACCGGTCACAGTCCTGGTTGGGATTAACTCATTGTTTTCGTTGGTTATCACGGTCATGCCTCCTTTCTTGGGAACACATTGCACCGGGCTTACCCATTTGCTATCGGAGATGGCGTAAATAATACCAGCATCTAACCATTTAATTATTTCTTTACGCACTACCTCCTTCATTGCAAGGTTTAACCGCCTTTGGGCATCAATAGTCGGCTTATGATCTTCCTCTAGGAGGATTTTGTGCATACAGATTGCCGGACTAATGCCCTGAATGTCTGCTATCGTCCATCCTATCGCCTTCTTGTGCTGCCTTAACATGTCGATCAGCTGTCGTTCCTGTTCCTGCGACAGCTTAGCAGAGATGATTACGGGCAGTGTGTCATCACAACCAAGATATGCATATTTACGCTGCCCTAGCAGGGGCTTAAGTTCTAAGACAGGTGGTTCAACAGTCGATGGCTTTTGGATTAAATGGTTATCCGAAGTGTAATTCAAAGGTTCGAATAACTTACCTGGACGATGGTCTAACCAGTTTACCTCCTCATGTCCTTCAGTATCAGATGTATTGGATTCAGAGGAGTCGCTATCGTCGGTGCTGTCGTCGTTGCTGTCGTCATTGCTGTCGTGACAGGTCTGTAGATGGCTGTCGCAGCAGTGACCAAATTTTATATCACGGCAGCCCGACCTGATGCAGGGTTGATCAAAGGTCACCTCAATGATGGCCTTGCATTCTTCATCCACATCAGCATGTTTCATCGCTTGGAGAACATTCAACTTAATTTCTTGATCGTTCACGCGCATGGTGAGTTCTCCTTTCTCCACATCAATCAATGATCTGCCCGTGGCTAAGAAGGGTCGCCCAAGGATGATTGGTGCGTTCTCATCTGCCTCACAATCTAAAATAAGAAAGTCAGCAGGAAATATAAGCTTATCCACTCTTACCAAAATATCTTCAATTTTTCCCTCGGGGTGAACGTAAGAGCGGTCGGCTAGCTGTAGGGTAATTGTCGTGGGCCGCGCCTTGCCAATACCTAGTTTCTGAAAAATAGATTTGGGCATTAGATTAACACTAGCACCAAGATCACATAATGCCTTACCCACAAATCTGTCACCAATTACGCAAGGTATGATGAAGCTCCCCGGATCCTTCTTTTTCTAGGGTGGCTGCCGATGAAGAATACTCATGCAACCTTCTGTCATCTTTACTGTTTCAAATTCCCCAAGTTTAGATTTTTTCGACATAACATCCTTGAGAAATTTAGCGTAACCGGGCATCTCCCTAACAGCATCTAACAACGGAATATTGATATGAACCTGTTTAAAAATATCATAAATCTTTTTAAGTTGAGATTCATGCTTAGTTTGCTGTATCCGTTGCGGAAAAGGTGGTGGAGGACGGTAATCAGCAATGCGTCCTTCCCACTGCATGCGAATCTGAGGACGGTATTCATCTTTCTTCTCCTCTGTCGCTTCTGCTGTCGTGACAGGCTCATCGGCAGCAGTCTGTTTATCACCTGTCGGGGCAGCTTCCTCGGCAGGTTTATCCAAGGCAGGTTCCTTTTCTGTTTTAGCTTCTTTTTCTGGCCCTGGTAACTTTTTCCCACTCCTAGTAGTAATTGCCTTACATTGCTCATGTGGGGGTGGTCTAGCATTTTCAGTATTACTAGGGAAACCTCCATTCTGCCTTGGCTTAATATGCTGCGACACCTGACCCATTTGTGTCTCTAGAGATTTCAAGGTAGCCTCATGGTTTGTCATTCTCATCTTGGTTTCATCCATAAAGTTTTCCGTCTTCTTGACAAACTGATTAATATTCTCCATATACGTACCAGTCT
This sequence comes from Hibiscus tridactylites, assembly GCA_958450335.1. Classification (NCBI taxonomy): domain Eukaryota; kingdom Viridiplantae; phylum Streptophyta; class Magnoliopsida; order Malvales; family Malvaceae; genus Hibiscus; species Hibiscus tridactylites. Next base: position 63,114,044 of record OY288270.1, on the reverse strand, counting down.
GAGACATAAAGGTGGCCAGAGTCTGCTCTAATACACTACTCGTGGCAGGTGGTGGCTGCTGTTGTTGCTGAGGTGGCAGGTTCTGCGGCAGGTTCTGTCGCGTCAACAATCTAGGACCCCCCTGATTCTGATTATGTGCTTGTGGGTTCAGAGCATTGTTAGGGTTACTCCAGGAAAATTTGGGAACCTTCCTCCAATTAGGGTTGTAGTTGTTGGAATTATAGTTCGGCTTGTAATTTCCAACATATTTTCCCTCTTCTATATTTATCGGGCACTCATCCCTACTATGATTTCCCTCACAAGTAGCACAAATTTCCTCAACAGCAAATCCTTGTTATTCATCATCATTCAATAACTTTTTCATGGCTTTAGTAAGGAATGCTACCTGCGATTTCATAGTGCTGTCGGCCTCATAGTCCTTGACAGCTAGTACCCGTTTACCTCCTCTTCTAGCGGTTGGAAACTGCTCCTCATTCTGAGCCAGATGTTTCAAAACTTGCAGGGCCTCGTCCGGATCTTTATCCAATAATAGTCCATTTGCTGCAGAATCAATTCGAATGCGAGTTTGTAAGTTAGCAGCATTATAAAACTTAGTTACCTGATTCCAGACGGGAAATCCATGCATTGGGCAGTTTCAAAGAAGAGTTGTGAATCTGTCCCAGGCCTCGTGCATTGGCTCGTCATCTTCCTGTTGAAAAGTAGCAATTTCATTACGTAATCGCTCAGCTAAATGTGAAGGATTAAAACGAGACAAAAATTCACGAGTTAAATCTGCCCAAGTCATAATAGAACCCGGTGTAAGTTTATTCCACCAAGTTTTAGCTCTGTCCCTCAATGAATGGGGAAATAACCGAAGCCTCAGTATCTCCGGACTAACTCCTGGCAGTCTAAACGAACCACAGATCTCCTGGAACGTTTTGAGATGCTCCCTGGCATCTTCTGTCGCAGAACCACTGAACTGTCCGGCGTTGTTGATCATACTAAACATGACAGGTTTAAGCTCGAAGTTGTCAACATCAATATCTGGCAGCGTGGTCTCCAGCTCTACATGATCGTTCAGCATGTAGTCACGACATGACCGTCGTCCACCTGCCGCGGGCGGGTCACCGACAGGCGGTACATCATCACCGACAGGCTGATTACGGGCCATCTGCTCTAGCTGTTCTTCAAGGTATTCATTTCGGTCTAAGAGGTGGCGAATCTGTTTCTTGAGATTAAAGGAACGTTCGATCTCCGGATCTAATTTATACTCAGGATCTTCACCTCTTTTCGATCTGCGCATAAACAGGAAAACCTTGTGAAAAGCAAGAGTTTAAAACACAAAAGAAAAATTAAATAAAATAAAAACAAAAACAAAAACAAAAACGAAAATAAAAACAAAAAGTGCAAGGAAAGAAAGGTGTAGTTATGTTTCCAATCCCCGGCAACGGCGCCAAAAACTTGTTGCGTGTAAAATAATCTATCGCAATTATAGTGCAAGTATACAAGACGCAAGTAGTAAAGTGATACGAAGTATCGGATATCGTCTCCACAGGGATTGGGCTAATAGCTTCACCTAAATTCACTGCACGAAGTAAAGGAAATAATTATGAGAAGTTGTCACGAAAATAATAAGGAAAACGCAAATAAAAGAAGTAAGATATCAGGATAAAGAGAAGGGGCCGGTATTGAATTGCTCGGTAGTGCAGGTATTGAATTGCTTAGGATCTCCAGTTCTGTCGTCGCTCCCGTCGCCGACAGCACCTGTCGCGGCGTCTGTCCGTTAGTTGTCGCGGCAGCAGACACTAACTCAGTACTTCAAGCTTGGCAAGAATCCCAGATTTGCCTTGCCCTATCCCTAGGCACAAGTCTGTCGATGAACACGTCTTTGATGATACCTCCCGGCGTGAATCGAAGGATGAACACCGATGTGTATGAATTCTTCCTTAGCCACTTAACCTCGCCTTATCCCTAAGCACGAGATGGTTCAACTATAAACTAGAGAACGCGCTTTTACCTCTTTCGTATACTTAACTCTCCCGATGCTAAGTAAATAGATAACCTCACAATGCTCTCCCGATGCTCTTGCAAGATATTAAAACCAAGATAAAAGAACTTGAAGTTTATTTTATTGAACTTGAAAAATCCTAAAACAAAGCAACCCTTGCAACTACTTTACAAAACAACCCGTAGCCCTAGGGGGAATTTAGAACATGTCGGTGACAGGTAAACGGCAGGGTTTAGGTTTCGGTTATGGGGTTATCGGTTATGCCCTAGGTTTAATCTATGCCCTTTATATAAGCTTTGGGCTCAAGTTATCTAAGGTAACAAGGATTACAACTTTAATTAAAAGTAAGATTCTAATAAAGACTAAATCTCTAAAGTCTCCTACTTTCCAGCTGCATCCTTGCTTTTAGGGATTTCCTCTCCTTTGAGCTTTGGCTTGACATATCTTTTGATCTGGGGCTTGGAAAAATATTCGGCTTCCACACGACAGACGAGCAGATTTTTCTCTATCTATCGAGGTCCACTTGACTTTTCCTCTTCATGAGTCTGCTGTCACCATGCTGTCACGACAGGTCCATGACAGGTTCATCTTCTTCGGCTGTTTGTCCAGTTCAGCTTTCCTGCTTATCTGCCCTGCGCCTTCCTTCAACATCTATTGTGGCAGATATCTGCAAAAATAGCCATCTTTCAGTAGAATCCGTGCCTTTTATATAATTGTGATGTTTTATTGAAAACTAACCTAAATGCAATGCAATGATGCTTGAATGCAGCAGAAATATGGGTTAAAAAGGGTGTAAATAATAGAACTTTTACACACTCAACAAAGAGCCATCGAGAGAGGCATTTTAACTATTGATATGTGGCTTAATATCGAGAGTGTTAGGTTAAACAAACACGAATAGTGAGGCTAAGCTGTTAACTTACTCTTAATCTGGCTTAGACATAAGTTTAGGGTTTCAACAACTAATAAGTGGAACTTAAATAGATAATAGAGTTGTTAGGGTTCAAGCAAACATGTATTACCTTAGCTTCAATGTTATCAACTTCTAGGCATTGAGAGAGTTAAAAGTTAATTAGAAAACCCTGTCGAGCAGATAAAGATCTTAGTTGGCTTACGCAGACATGTATTGTCAGTCATTATAGCATTGAAATATGTAATCAAGCATAATTCCTAGGCAATAAACCCAGCGTCCATAATTATATGTTATTTGCAACAACATTTGTTTGTCTTGATTATAACTACTTTACTTTATTTGCATTTAGTTTTAATAAATCTCCATCAAACCAATACTTGCTCAACCATTCTTAAGTACAATCGCTTTGTATTTATTGATCCAATCCTCGTGGATTCGACACTCTATTCCATCACTTTATTACTTGATTGAAAAGTATGCTTGTTCTAAAGTGCATCACTATTCGACAAGCATCACCTAGACACAATATTCTGTTTTTTACTCTTTCAGGTCACTAATTTTCTTCAAACAAAAGAGTAGTAACCTCTAATAGACCTTCTATCTATTTATTCACTTGCCCAGCTTGAATCTAAAATAAATTCTCACTGTTTGTTAAGAGACTTTTTGAACATTAAGCCATGTTCAGGTGTACCCTTTAGATATCTCAGAATTCTTATGGCAGCTTCCATATGTTCTTGTTAGAGGTTGCAACCGGGTCGTTCGGTTCGGGTTCGGTTTGGGTCGTTTCGGTTCGATTCATTTTGGGTCTATATAGAATCGGTTTAGATTCGGTTCAGGTCGGTTCAGTTTAGGTTCGAGTCTAATCCGGGTCTGTGATGAGTCAGATTCAGTTCGGGTATTGGATCGGGTCAAAATCAGATCAGTTGTTTTCGGGTCGGGTCAATATCGGATCAGTCGCTTTTGGTTCGAGTCAAAATCGGGTTGTTCATGTCGATTTCGAGTCGGGTCAACATTTGAATTTTTTGGTCAATTCGTTTTGAGTTGGGTTTAGGGTTTGAGGTTTAGTATTTATGGTTTAGTTTAGAGTTATTGGTGTATGGGATTAATTCTGATTCAACTTTTTAATCTATGCATTCGAATTTGATTAAATATTTAAATCAAAGCTTCATGTATCCATATCAAAATTTTGTGTATAATTATATTGAATCAAAGTTTAATAATAATAATAATAATAATAATAATAATAATAATAATAATAATAATAATAATAATAATAATAATAATAATAATAATGTCTGAAATGAATTAATTTATTAAATTTAGGATCTAATTGAGCTAACTAAAATCTAGAAACATAAATCACGAACATAATTAAAAAATATTTAAAACTAAATGTGAAATTTCAATTAAATTAATCTAAATTGAAACTCAATTAAATTAAGAAAAAGAGAAAGAGAAAGACAATTAGTAAAAATAGAGAGATAAAAGAAAAAAAATTGAGGGAAATAAGCCATCAATTTTGTAACATCCGTGTTTTGGGGTTAGGAGTTAACCGGGTTTATAGTTCAAGTCAATAAAAATTTAATTAAATCAATTCAACTTAAATAAAGACCCATTTGAGCTTTAGAAAAAGGGGAGGGACTAATATTGAAATTTTACCCAAATATTTTGAAAAGCAAGACCACTTTAATTAAAAGTTGTCTTCCTCCCCCTTTATCTCTTCTCCCACGTTGGAAACAAAGAAACCCTCCCTAAACCCATAAGTTACTATTCCATTAAATATCACCTTCAATCCAAGGTCTCTTTGAAAGGTAAAAGTACTTTCTTACTCCCCTCTTCATTCTCTAGCTACCCATGGTTTTAGATTTAAAAACTATGAACTTTGGAAAAATTAGGGTTTGTTTTAAAGTTTGGGTTTTTAAAGAGTTTTTCATCTTGTTTTGATAAATTGAGTTGGGGCTTTGTTTACTCATGTTGAAATACACATTATATGTTAATTTGGTTAAATTTTGATGAAAATCCGAAGTAAGGTCTTAGACCAAATTTTAAGGTGTCAAAACTTGGGTTTTTGGGAGGTTTAAGGTTGAAATTGAAGGGCTGTTGGTTTAGGTATATTAGGAAGGTGATTTGGGGCCTTTTGGGTGTCATTTGGATGTTTGGAAGTAGAGTTTTCAGCCAAGGTTTGAGGGAGTACGAATTTGAGATATTTGGGGATTTAATTTGGTTGGAAATTTTGGAAGAAGTTGGTTTGAATTTATAGGTTATGTGTTGACTGAATATTAGCATTGATTGTGGCTATTGGTTGTGTTTTTGGTTGGCTAGAAGCAAGAGGGATCGTTGAAGAAGCTTTGGGACTGAATCCGGGTTCGTAGGAGTTTCGCTTGGTAGCTAAGGAAGGGCGGTGAGTGGTTTCAAACTTGTTTTAAAGTTTGGTTCGAGTGTGTGTAGAGTGGGTGTGTGGAATGTGCTTGGTAGGTCATTTCCTTATTTCAAGTTGTTAATTCTAGCCTTTGACTTCATTGTATGCTATTGTGTATTTGCCTATCTATACTCTTGTGGATTGTGGTTAAATTGATGCATGTATATCATGAAATGTATATATGTGATGAGTTTGGAATGTGGTTGATGATGCATATGATGTGGTTTTGATAATTGGCACTAATAAGTTACCGGTTGTAAATGACCGATCATTAGGATTAGTGTGCACACAAATTGAGTCAAAACGTACGTGGCTTTGATGGCGTTAAGTCATCAAGGAGGAGTACGGTGATGTAATATTCCACCGGAAGCTTTTATATATATTTCTACGGGATGATGAGTGGAATCTCATCCGTAGGGCATGTGGCGATGAGTGGAATCCCGCACATGCAAGGTCCGGTGATGAGTGTAATCCCACCGAGGTAAAGTGTTGTTGAGGTTTAAATCCGCACAATCGGGGTAATTTAAAGTGGCCAATTAACTTGTTCATATATTGTGATATGTGATGTTGATTTACTATTGTCGATATTTGATGCTTGATGCTTAGTACGAACTAAGATGCCATACTATGCCACTTGAAAGACTAGCTAGGTCTACTTGATTATATGCCAATGTTTGATGTATGTGAGACTAGGATTTACATGCTTGAACCCTGCATTGTTGATGTTTTTCGTTTTAGAGCACCCTCACTAAGCTTATAGCTTACGCTCTCAATGTTCAACAATGCAGATCATTAGCGTGGTGTTAGCTCGGAGCAAGGCAAGAAGGGTTTCCAAGTTTGTGACTCAAGTACGGTGGTAAATTTGGTATTAGTTAGCAATGTAGCAAGGGTTTTTGTATGAGCTATGTATGACTCATGTATGTTGACATTCGATTTGGCCTTGGTTTGTAAAACATGTTATACTATGATGGATGTTGTATGTGTTGGCATGTCTTTAGATGTTTAGGTTGCCTTGTTTTAGTGCAAACCTCTTTGTGCTTATCTTGTGCCTTTTAAGGCCTTTGAGTTCCATGTATGACCTTATATGCTAATTTGGCTATTGTTGGAATGCCAAGTATGGATGCCTTGTTCAAGTTTGAATGCTAAGTTGCTTGTATGATCCGTGCATCACTTTGTGTTGATTAGTGCCCCTTTGGCTTCTTGTGAAAGCATGCTTTTATGTTTGGTTTGCCTTAGGATTGATGTTAGTGTGTTGGTTGGGGTTTTAGAGGGATTTAAGGGCCTCCTTGTGCCTTAAATCAGCTCAAACCTGCAAGTTCGTAGCAGGGGTATCGATACGGTTGGTCCCGTATCGATACGGCCTTCTTGTTCCAGGCCTTGCGTTTTGATACATGAGGGAGCGTATCGATACCTTTTTGGTCACTGAAGCTATTGTCCACTTCGGTATCGATACAGGCCCTTGGCGTATCGATACGGTCATCTTAGCGTTGACCGTGGGAAGTCAACCGTTGGGGGAGGGTATCGATACACTCCCTGGGTGTACCGATACGGTCTCCACGGGTTGACTTTGACCAGTTGACCTAGTCAAGGGGTATCGATACACCCCTTAAGTGTATCGATACCGCGTGCAGTTTAAGCTTAAAATTGGACTGTATGATATTGGGTTGAGTTCGTTTGTTTGTCTCGTGAATGTTGTTCCGCTGTATGATCACATAGGGTTAAATACTCATCTAGACAAGATTTAAAATGAAAAAAATAGGGTTGCTAACCGAGGGGGAATCCTTAAGGGGTTTTCACTCGGTTTTTCCCGTGTAGCTCACTCGGACCGGTCATCCGGCCAGACCAGGACGAGGGGGTTACAAATTTTTTAAGTTAGATTGAAAAAAAAAAGAAAAAGAAAAAGACAATTGGTAAAAATAGAGAGGGAAAAGACAAAATTTTGGAGAGAAATAAGTCACCAATTTTTTAAGCTAGAGATTAATTACTTTTTAAGTCATGTTGCATTTAAAATGTTACATTTTAGTACTAATATTCAACTTTAAGTTTTAGTTTAATTTAATTTAGTCATAAGTATCCCCACAGTTTAGACTTCGGATATACAAATCCCCTCCCCGTAGTAATATTTAGTATCTAAAAATTTACATTCAGTCGAAATTAACTAATCTATGTTATTTAGTCTATTAATTTAATGTAATGATATTTTTGTTCATTTTAATTTCTAAGATTTAATTTTTAGCCAAAATGACATAAAATGTTATTATACCACAACTTTGACAAGAGCAACGGTCTATTCCATGTTATAGTACAAAAATATAATAAAATATATTCATTTTATTATTTATTATATTATTAAAAATAAGTTATTCATTTATTTTACCTTAATTTCCGGGTTAAAATCGGGTTGGTATTCGGTTCAGGTAGCATTCGGTTCGGGTCCATTTCGGTTCAACAAAAAAATTTGGGTCAGTTTCGGTTCGGTTTATTTCAGGTTTCGGGTCAACTTCGGATCATCATGTTCGGGTCAAAATCGAGTCTCATTTCGGGTAATTCGATTCGAATTTCGGGTCTCGGGTCAAATTTACCAGGTCTAGTTCTTGTCTTGGATCAGTCATGTTGACTGATAATATTCGCTGGGAAAGCTATGTCAGGTCTAGTTAAAGATAAATAAATAACTTTCCATCTAACCTTTGAAACAATCCCTTGCCAACTTTAGGTCCAAACTCATTTTTGCGGAATTTCAAGACTACATCGATAAGAGTGTCAGTTGGTTTGCAGCCCAACATTCTAGTCTCTGTGAGTAAATTCAGAACATGTTTCCTCTATTTAATTACTAGACCCTTGCTCGATCTAGCTACTTCTATGCCTAGGAAATATCTAAGTTTCCCAAAGTCTTTTATCTCAAACTCCTTGCTTAACAATGCTTTCAAGGGCTTATTTCTTCTTCATCATCCCCTGTCAGAAAGATATAATCTATATATACTATCAAAATAACATTTTTGTTGTTAGAGGTTACCTTAGAAAACAATGTCTGATATGCTAGTGATTGCTTGTATCTATTTTTTAGAATCACTTTAGTGAGTCTACCAAACCAAGCTCTAGGTGACTGCTTCAAGCCATAAAGAAAATTTTCAAGCTTGCAAACTTCTGTTCACTTTCTGCAAACTCCAAACCTAGTGAAATTCTCATGTAAACCTTTTCTTCCAATCTCTCATTAAGAAAAGCACATTAAATGTCAAGTGGATGAAGCTTCCAGTCACTGTTAATAACCAAGCTCAGGAGAACTCTGGCAGTATTTAGCTTGGCTACATGGAAAAGGTCTTCTTGTAGTCAACTCGAAAAGTATTTGTAAAGCAGTTAACCACCAATCTTTCTTTGTATCTGTGCACGCTATCATCAGAAGTATACTTAATTGCAAACACCCATTTGCATCCCATTGGTTTTTTTGCCATATGGAAGATTAGTAATGGTCTAAGTACCTTTCTTCTCTAATGCTTCAACCTCCTCTTCAACAACTCTCTTCCACTTAGAGTCCTTTAAAGCCTCCTCAATAGTTTTAGGTATTTGTTCTTCATCTAAACAAGATGTAAAAGCCTTAAAAGTTTGTATTAGATTACTATAAGGAACGTACTTCTAAATGGGATGTTTTGTACACTATCTTACCCCTTTCTTTTAGCAATAGACAGATACTCAGTTTTAAGTAAATGAGAAAGGATTTTAGCTAAGTCATTAACTCAATTATCTTCTCAAGCAGCTTGACTAAAGTCCAATTCTCGACAAGTGTAAAATTCTAGAAGTCTTTGGAATGATTTTCTTTTTTCTATTATACTCCCGCATTTGTTTGGAAGGTTGGAGAGTAGATTTAGGTAAACTTTAAGGGTTGTAGGGGTAATAGTAGGAGAAGGATGTGAAGCTGGAATAGTAGGTGAAGAAGCATTAGGTTTGAAAGAAGTTTGAAGCTCATGAAACAAAGAATTATTAGTAGGCAAAAAAACTAAAGGTAAAGAAGGATAAACCTGACTTGTAGGAAGCTAAAAAACATCCCAACTCTCCCTTGATTTGCATTCATGGAAAAATGGGGTACTTGTTCAAAAAATGTGAGATTCAAGGAAGTAAAAAAAATTAGAAGGGGGATTATAACATTTGTAGCCCTTCTTAAGTGAAGAATACCCTACTAAAACACATTTCAAGGATTTAAGATCAAGTTTAGATCGAGAAGGATTAGATTTTTACACAAACATAGTATAACCAAACACATTTAAAGGAAGAACAAAGGACTTAGCCTTAAAAGTAGGATAACTCTCCAAGAAAACATCCATAGGTGTCCTAAATTTTAAAACTTTACTAGGCATTCGATTAATAAGATAGGTTGTCAAAAAAGCCTCACCATATAAGAATTTTGGAACATTATTGGTAAAAATCAAAGCTCTTGTCATTTTCAATAAATGCCTATTTTTCCCTTCGACAACCTCATTTTACTGTGGTGTATCCACACAAGAGCTAATATGAACAATCCTTTTTGTTTGAAAAATTCTCCTAAGGACCTAGCAAAGTATTCACCCCTATTATCAGATTTAAACACTGAATTTTGCTACCAAATTGGCTATCAACCATATTATAGAATTTAAAAAATATAAAGGCAACTTGAAAGTTTTCTATTATTAAATAGGTCCAAGTAGTTCTACTATGGTCATCAATAAAAGTAACAAACCACCTACAACCAGTGACATTTCTAACTTTAGAAGGACCCCAAACATCACTATGAATTAATGAAAAGAACTAGGAATGTTGAGTTGTAAATATGCTGTTAGTTAGATAGTTTTTCTGTTAAAGAGTTTGTTGTAATTAGTTTGATAGTTAGAGTTGTTAATTCATTCTTTTGTAATCCTATAAATAGCTGATAAAGTAAATTAATAATATCCATCAAGGAAATATTCCAAAATCCTCTTTTCTCTTTCATACTTTTAACATGGTATCAGATATTTCGGGTTTTTTTCTCTTTCCACGTGTTTTCCTTTTTTGCTAAAGCGTTTCATTCACGCTTTGTTTTTTCCTTTCTTTGTTTTTTCCCCAAAATGCCTCCGGCCACCGCTCCTCCGTCTGCTTCAACCGTGATTGATTTCAATCACCCTTTGTTTCTTCATCCCTCGGATACTCCTGGTGGTTTATTGGTCTCCCACCAGCTTCTTGGCATCGAAAATTATAATATCTGGAGTCGATCTATGAGGATTGCCCTCCTTGCGAAAAACAAAATCGGTTTTGTCACTGGTGATTGCAAGAAGACTGATTATGAAGCGTCTTTGCATTCTCAATGGGAGCGTTGTAACGCTTTCGTTTTATCTTGGCTTTTGAATACTGTCAGTCGCGACCTCTCTGCCGGTATTGTTTTCGCTTCGAGCGCCGCTCAAGTCTGGGCAGATCTGAAGGAGCGATTTGACAAAGGCGACGGTGCTAGGGTTTATTTCCTACATCGGGAAATTTCGACGCTCTCTCAAGGTGATTTTTCGGTTTCGACCTATTTTACTCGCTTAAAATTACTTTGGGATGAGTATCATTCTTTGGTGCCGCTTTCCTCCTGTGATTGTGAGGTTTCAAGTCAGAATGCCGATCATCTTGCCCAGCAGAAATTGTTTCAATTTCTTATGGGCTTGAACGAAACTTACTCCGCCGTTCGTAGCCAGATCCTGTTGATGAAGCCGCTTCCGTCTGCAAATCAAGCTTATTCGATGATCATCCAGGAGGAATCTCAACGAGCTCACTTATCTGGTTTTTCCCCAATTTCCGATTCGACTGCTTTATATTCCACATCGGGGGGTTCTGAGCGTCGTCGTTTCCAGGGCACCTGTGATTACTGCAAAATCAAGGGCCATAAACGTGAGACTTGCTATCGTCTCAATGGTTTTCCACCTGATTTTAAATTCACCAAGAAGAAGGGCTCGTCCTCTGCGTCTTTGGCTTCTTGTTCCCCATCTTCTCCGGGCTCGTCCACTTCTTCTTCTGCCTCTACTGCTCCGACTTTCACTCCAGAGCAATATTCTCAGATTTTAGGGCTCTTGAACAAAGCTCCTTCTCTGGATTCCGCTGCGAATCTAGCAGGTATTGCGTCTCAATCTGCTATAATCCCTAGTTGTTTTTCTGTTGATTCTGGGGAAATTACTTGGATACTAGATACGGGCGCTACTGACCACATGTTGTCTGTCTTTCATGGCTTAACCTCTCCTGTTTCTTGTGCTTCTCAGTCCAGATCAGTCCATTTACCTGATGGCCAAACTACATCCATCACTCACATTGGTTCTTTTCATTTTGATTCCTCTCATAAACTTACCAATGTTCTTTATGTCCCTTCTTTTACTCATAATCTTCTTTCCGTTTCGAAATTAACCAAAGATTTAAATTGTAGTGTTCACTTTTTTCCTGATTTTTGTCTTTTACAGGAACTTTACACTGGAAGGATGATGGGGATTGGTAGAGAATCCCATGGCCTGTATTTCTTTGATTCTTCAGGTTTTTGTTCTGCGCATAATTCTTTTTCTTCAAATTGTTCTACCCCTGTTTTGCCTGTTTTTGATGTTCATGTAAAACCTGTGTTTCCTGCTTCTTGTATGGTTTCTGCTGATACTGTTAATAATACAACCTTGTGGCATGCTCGTTTGGGGCATGCTGGTATTGCAAAATTGCATAAAACACCTTTTTTGCTTAATGTTAAACTACATGATGACACTATTCACAACTGTTCTATTTGCCCTCTTGCTAAACAGTCTAGGTTTCCTTTTCCCTCTAGCTCTTCTCGTTCTTTAAACCCTTTTGACTTAGTGCACATTGACTTATGGGGTCCTTATAGGGTCTCCACTCACAGTGGTTCTCGTTTTTTCCTCACCATTGTAGATGATGCAACTCGTATGACTTGGATCTACTTGTTAAAACTCAAAAGTGATGCTATCCTATCTCTTCGTGCTTTTTTCTCCTTTGTTCAGAATCAATATTCTGCTCTTATCAAAACTGTCCGTAGTGACAATGGAACTGAATTTTTCAATTCCAGTTGTTCCTCTTTTTTTTCTTCTCTTGGTATTGTTCACCAGAGCTCGTGTGTACACACACCACAGCAGAATGGCGTTGCGGAACGCAAGCACAGGCATTTGTTAGAAGTAGCTCGTGCTTTACGATTTCATTCTGCTGTTCCTTTAAAGTTCTGGGGGGAGTGTGTGTCTACTGCCTGTTATTTAATTAATCGTCTTCCCTCTGCTGTTTTAGGTTGGAAAAGTCCTTTTGAAATGCTTCATCATAAGTCTCCTTCTTTATCTCATTTGCGTGTCTTTGGCTGTCTTGCTTATGCTACTCAGGTTCCTAAAAAGGACAAATTTGCTTCTCGGGCTATTCCATCTATATTCATGGGATATTCCTCCACCCAGAAGGGTTATCTTCTATTCAATCTTGAGTCTCATTCTTTTTTTGTTAGTAGAGATGTTCTTTTCCATGAAAAGATTTTTCCTTTTAAATTTTCTACTTCTCCTTCTTCTTTATTTTTTCCACCTATTTCTGATTCTTTTTCTGATTTTCTCTGTCTAGATAATTCTTTCCCTTCTAATTCTGTTTCTTCCAATTCTACTGATTCTTCTCTGACTGACCATTCTCCTGTGAATGAGTTAGTTTCTGATCCTCCTGAGTCAACTTCTGTTCAGCATGACTCTTTTCCTCTTCAAACTGAGTCTCTTCCTGAGCATCATTCTGATACTTTAACAAGTGGATCTGATCAACCTGTTGTTGAATCTGTTATTCCTTCTCGCAAGTCTACCCGTACTGTTAAACAACCCTCTTGGCTTAATGATTATGTGCAGTCCTACCAATCCTCCTTCCTTCCAGCTTCTTCTTCAGGTGTGCACTCTATTTCTAATGTCCTTTCTTATTCTCATTTGCCTTCTCATGTTCAAACCTTTCTTTCCTCCACTTCTCACATTGTTGAACCTCAGTCTTTTTCCCAAGCTGTTAAAAATCCGATCTGGGTTGAGGCCATGAAGGAGGAGATTTCAGCCTTGGAGTCAAACAACACTTGGTCAGTGGTTGATCTGCCATCTGGTAAAGTTCCTATCGGCTGTAAATGGGTGTTTCGGGTTAAGTTCAAGGCTGATGGGAGTGTTGAGCGTTACAAGGCTCGGCTTGTTGCCAAGGGGTATACTCAGCAGGAAGGGGTGGACTATTCTGAAACTTTTTCTCCTGTGGCTAAGCTAGTTACAGTTCGGCTTGTTCTAGCTTTAGCTTCGATTTTTGCCTGGCCTCTCTATCAAATGGATGTCTACAATGCGTTTCTGCAAGGAGACTTGGTTGAAGAGGTTTACATGCATCTTCCTGAAGGATTTGGTAGCCAGGGGGAGTCTAAGGTGTGTAGGCTACACAAATCGTTGTATGGCCTCAAGCAGGCATCTAGACAATGGAATTTAAAGCTCACAAATGCTTTATTACTTGCTGGTTATAGTCAAAGTAAGTATGACTATTCTATGTTCACAAAGAAAAAAAGATCCTGCATTGTTGTCATGCTTATTTACGTTGACGATCTGTTGATTACTGGAAATGATAGCTTCTTAATTGAAGAATTAAAAGGGATCTTGAATACAAATTTTAGAATGAAAGATCTTGGTGAGTTGAAATATTTCTTGGGTTTAGAAGTGCTGAGATCCAAGGAAGGAATTCTGGTGAATCAAAGAAAATACGCAATGGAACTAATTGAGGATTCTGGTTTAGGGGGAGCTAAATCAGCTTTGACTCCACTTGAGCAGAACTTGAAGCTTACTTCAGTAGTATTTGATGAGTCTCTGAATTCACAAGAGAATTTTGATGAATTACTGCCAGATAAAACAGTGTATCAGAGACTGATAGGGAAACTCATTTATTTGACACATACAAGGCCTGATATCACCTATGCAGTGCATCACCTAAGCCAGTTTATGCAACAGCCAAAGAAGTCACATTTTGATGCTGCACTTAGGGTAGTCAGGTATATAAAAAAGAATCCAGGACAAGGGATTCTGTTAAGTGCCATAAGCAGATGTGAATTGCTAGCCTATTGTGATTCTGATTGGGCTTCATGTCCAATGACAAGGAAATCTGTAACAGGTTTCTGCATCAAGTTGGGTGATTCTTTGATCTCATGGAAATCCAAGAAGCAGAATACAATAGCAAAATCTTCAGCTGAAGCTGAATACAGGAGTATGGCAATGACTGCTGCTGAGATTGTATGGTTAAGAGGATTGCTTGCTGAGTTGAATGTTCAAGAAGCACAACCAGCTATGTTGTTTTGTGATAGCAAAGCAGCCTTGCAGATTGCAGCAAATCCAGTCTTCCATGAAAGAACAAAGCATATAGAAATCGATTGTCACTTTGTTCGAGAGAAGATTGTGGAAGGAATAATACGAACTGAGCATGTAAGATCAGGAGAACAATTGGCAGATGTGATGACTAAAGCTCTCGGTACTCAACAACATCAGTATTTGTCATCCAAGTTGGGGTTAAAAGATATTTTTAAACCACCAACTTGAGGGGGAGTGTTGAGTTGTAAATATGCTGTTAGTTAGATAGTTTTTCTGTTAAAGAGTTTGTTGTAATTAGTTTGATAGTTAGAGTTGTTAATTCATTCTTTTGTAATCCTATAAATAGCTGATAAAGTAAATTAATAATATCCATCAAGGAAATATTCCAAAATCCTCTTTTCTCTTTCATACTTTTAACAAGGAAGGTTTGTAAGAAGAGGCTAAATAAGATGATTTTATTTGTTTAGTAAGTGGACATATATAGCATTTAAAAGAACTTGTTTTTTTTTATTAACTAACAAATTATGAAACAATTTTACAAGATAGAAAAAAACTAGGATGGACTAACCTTAAATTCTATAACATTACAATATCATACTGTCCTAAAGATGTAAAATAGTAACATGGATTGGAAAAAACAGATTTATTTTTGCCGTGGATAACATAAAAACCATTTTGCAAGCTCGCACTACAACCATCTCCCTCGAGTCTAGTGCCTACAAAGAACAACCGAAATCAGTAAATTGTAGAGTGCACTTAAAATTCTTGGAAAGCTTGCTAACATATATTAAATTGCAAGCAAGATTAGGCACAAACAACAATTCCTTAAGTATCAAATCATCATTAAGAAAAACAGAACAATTCCCTTTGATAGAAGATAAGGAGACATCAACAGTTTTAATGGAACTTTTAGAAGATGAAGGCACAAATTAAAAAAAAATTACTTGTAACCAGTCATGTGATCAGAAGCTTGATCCATGTTGGGGCAGTCTTGGTAGACATAAGAACAGTAGAAAAAGAAGTGCTTTTATTACCTTCATCTTGCACTAAGTCCATATTTCCTTCACTAAGGCCATTAAATTTGTAAAATATTTTCTGAAGCTCTTCCATTTTCTGCCTGGTGAAGCCACCAAAACTGATACTCATAGCTGCATTAGAAAAAGAAGTACCACACCTTTTTGCAGTAATCACATTTCAATTTTTCTTTCCTTGGTTTAGTAGAGGAAGATGTTTGAGTAACAAGAGCAGAACTTTCAGTTATAGACATTTGATGATTTCATGGTCTTTCTTGTAATGTACCCTAGTTTTTCTCTGTCAATGAGGAAAAGTTTAACAAATTGGGATCACTAGAGCTAATTGTGGCCAACAATTCTGTGACATGTAACAGCCAAATCTGTTATTTCTGTAAAATCTCTCAATCCAGCAGTCTACTCTGCAGTAGACCGCATCTTAGTGGTTATCGAAGGAGTCCCCTATTGAAAAAGTCGATAAGGATCTACTTAGATTGATACCATGAAGAGAAACAAAATTGAAGGTATTCTGTATTTCAAAAATCTTATTAAATGTGATTATGTTTACAGACTTTTAAAGACCTTTAGGGTAGGACTTTCGATACATTAAGGAGTCCTACTTACAAAAAAACTACTCTAACAATGATTAGATAAACTTACAAGTTCTCCTAAATATTAGGGGTTAAAATTGTTATTGTGTCAATTAAAAATGAGACACCCCAATAATTAAAGGAGACGAATCTAGGAAGTTAGGTTTGAAAACTTTCCCCCAAGTTATAAATCTTAGGTTAAGATATTTTAAAAATTCAAAATATCAAAAGTAGATAAACTTAAAAACATTTCATTTATCATAAAACGAAGTCGTATAACATTATTCCTATAACTTGATTAAATAACCGAAAATAACCTTATAATACATGCATCAAATAAAACCCAAATTATAAACAATCCCAATATCTGAATTACATAAAATCCAAAAACATGCTAAATCATAGTCTGAAATAATCAAAAGAGTGTTCGTACTGATTTATAAAAAAATCCAAGTAAAATGTGAGAAGCACCAAGTACCGAGTCGCCTAATAAGTCTGGATATTTGAAAAAAAAACTATAGGGGTGTAAGCTAAAGAGCTTAGTGTGTCTCTAAAGTGCAAAAAAACATAAACAAAATCGAGTTTATTTTTCTGATAAAATCTTTCTTTAAAAAAACAGTAAATTCGATAAATCCAAATCATAATGTTATGATGCCCTATGCATGACTCATTACCCAACCATCTAATATCATATAGAGTGGAGGTTGCCCATGCCAGAGTGGAGGTTTCCCTCACCATAGTGGAGGTTTCCCTCACTTTTTTCCGAATATATTAATGATCTCATGACTCATGATATGATTTTTAAAACCATAATTCCAAACTCTTACGAGTGTTTCATTTCGAAAATCCGATGCTTGATTTAAAAATACAACTTAGCATGCAATGCATGATGTTTCAAATGGTCTCCAATCTCAATTCAAATAATTAAATCAAGCAGAAATTAAACATTTATTTATAACACAGGAAAAAACACACATTTAGCAGACAATAGCTCTAATCTCGAGAAGAGCGAGCCTCACGCTCGGATCTCACTGAAACAAGACCTACGAGGTATGAATTCTATATTAGCATTTATTACTACCACTAAGCCGCCGACTAAAACACTAAGAACTGAACTGAAGATATACTCACGTGAAGATTTCAAAGGACGTGCACGCTCAGTCTGAACAGGATGAGGTAACTCGTCAGCCTTAGTGTCGATACCTAAACACGAGAATAACTCGGGTCAAACCAATATTCAATTTATCTGAAATTACCAAGTACAAATAAATTGTAAATAGTAAAACAGAGCATTTAGGTCTGAATTCGACAAAACAGGCAACAGGTTCGGTCTTAGAACGTCAAAAAAGGTCAAAAGAAAAGTTGTTCGAAAAAGACAACTTTGGTCAATTCTGGTCAAAGGTCAAAGTCAACTTTGACAAAAAATTCAAAGTCAACACTGACTTAACTGGTCAATAGTAAACATGGTCATACTCTCGGTCAACAAGTCAAACAATCCAAGGTCAAAACTGGTCAAACGGGTAGGTCAAAGTCAAGGTCAAATAGGTCAACGAGTCTAAGGTTAAACCGGTCAACTATCAGATCTTGTCAAAGAGTCATGGTCAAAACCGATTCAAGTCACAAGGTTTGGTCCGATTAATATCAAAGCTGATTCAGTTTATAGTCTGGTTCAGATCAGTTCTCTAAATCGGTTCGACTTCATGGGTCTGATTCACAAGCTCACATTTGGGCTCTCTCTATTCCCACACATACACACACAACCCACATTGGCCCAACTACTAAGGGCTGGTTTAGGCAGCCCATCAAGTTGGGTCTTCTCCACTAACCAGAACCCCCAACACATTCAACTTCACATGGCTGCTAGGGTTTTCATAACACCCTTTGCGGCGGTGATGGCGACAACACTCATGAAAGACCACGATGATGCCGCAAGAATGACGACGACGGCGGTAAGGCGACGACAAGGAATATTGACAATGAAAGCTCACTAAAAATCCAAAATAGTGACCCTGATGATCAATCCGGCTAAACAACAAAACCAAAATTAATCCACAACCCACTTAAACGAACTAAGAACAAAAGAAAATGACAACCCAAAAGCTTACCCAGACTAACAAACGGTGGCGCAAAGAAGAGGCAAACCATTTCCTACCGTTTTTTACTAGACAACGGTCGGTAAGGATGGTCTGACGAGTGGGGTTTGCTCGCGAGGTAATGGGGAACCCGTTGGTGGTGGTGATACGCAAAACATGTGACGTTTGGGTGCTTACCGGAGCTTGATCGAAAAAAATAATAATTAAAGGAGATGGGTGAGGGGGTGATATCAAGAGAGGGGAGATAAGGGGAAGGTGCGGCTGCAAAACACATTTTGAAACTCCCACCCATGCTGGGGTTGATAAAACATGGTTAAATACCACACACAAATGGGTAAATCGCAAAAATAAACCATCCAAATTATACCATTATTGCGAGAAGGGCACTAAAGTTCCAATTTCTATCATTTCAATCACTCAAATCTGATTTATTTTCAATTAAGTCCACAAATTCAAATTAGGGTTTCTGAAACAAAATTCCCAAATTCTAGGATTCCAAATTAGGGATTTCAAAATTGGAATTTTTCAAGTTGGAAAAAAATTGGGGTGTTACAATAGAACACGCCAAAAACTTGTTGCGTGTAATAAGTGCTACGCAATTGTGCAAGTATACATGTTGCAAGTAATAAAGTGATATGAGTATCGATTATCATCTCCACAGGGATTGGTTTGGGCCACTTTGCTTAAGCTACTGCACTGTAAAAAATAAAGATATAAAAAGATGATAGGAAGAGTTCTAACTAACAAGTAAACTAAAGAACAATAAAAGTAAAAGATAAAGGAAATCAAGTAAGAGAGAAGAGTCCGGGTTATCGTGAATTTGAGGAATGATAAGTGAATGGACCGTCTTGGTAATTGAGTGCAAGAACGACTCAATTGCTTGGGCAGTGGTAGCAATCGTATTGCTAGGGCATTGAGTTGAGGCGATGTCAGGGCAATGAAGAAAAGAAACCTATGATGCGGCAATGAATGAAGCTGATGCCCGGGCAATGAAGAAACTCGGTGATTTACTTGGCAATACGTAAAGCGGATGCCGGGGCAATGTGGAAATGGTGCAATTGCCTTGGCAACGAACAACAATCTTCGAGGTTCGGAGAAACGTTCTTCAATGATTTCTTCTTATCCCTAAGTCGAAATACTAGTTGATTATGCAAGCCTTGATAATACCTCCCACGTGAACCAAGGGTGTACAACAACTGAGCGCGTGCTCCTTTTAGGCATTGAAATCCGCAACTTATTCCTAAGCTGGATTAGTCTTCACTATCGATTTGATTGAATAAAGACTATGCCCATTCGTTTCGTGAATCTAACTCTCCCGATATTAGATAAATAGATAGTTTCACGAGATCCTCTCCCAATTCACTCGCAAACAAAATTAAAAACCAAGAATGAACAAACCTTGAATTAAAATTGCAACTTCAAAAACCTAAACAAATCTAATCGTTTATCAAAACCACAAACCCAAAATAACTCAAGCCAATTCACATCAATTCATGGTTGGGTTTTGAAAGATATACAGAGAATAATCCTCAAACATGAATCGAATGGAATAAAAAAGAAGAAGATGAAGAAGAATTGGTGCAAACCCTAGTCGAACTCTCTCTAATCGATCTCCCCTCTGAATTTGGCGACTTGGCCTTCTTTATAAAGGAATCGTCTAGGTCAAAGTCTTTCTTGAGGAAGAAGTTAAGTTGGAATTAAATTGAATAAAAGAAATATTAAATCTCTTTTAATTTTATTCCAATTAAAACTCCTCCTATTTTCTTGGAATTTAATTTTCTTTTAACCTCTTCATGGACTTCCAACTCTTTTTCTCCATGCCACCTATCTAGATTAAGTCAGATTTGTCCGCTCATAAATTCGGCTACCACTTTGCTTCGTCATCTCTTGTCTATGGTTAACGTGGCAAATGGTTCGACATGTACTTCTTGGGTTGCCACGGCAACTTGTTCGACAAGTCCTTCCTAGGTTGCCACGACAATTTCCAGCTTTTCTCGGGCATTAATCCTGCACACACAAAACAGCCTTCAGCAGTATCTTTTTCCACCAAAACTAATAAAAACAAGAACTCAAGCATAACCATAAAGGAAACAATGCAAATATGCATAAATATGTAACCCCCTCGTCCTGGGCTAGACGACAGACCGGTCCGAGCAGGTTACACGGGGAAAACCGAAGCGAAACCTGTTATGGTTCCACTCCGATTAGTAACCCTAGAAAACTTTCATTAATTATCTTGTCTAAATGTATCATTTAGTCCTATGTGTGGAAACGACAGCAGAAAACGACAACGAGATGATGCAAGCAGATCGTAAGGTATCTTAAATTTATCGAGTGACACGTTAGTCCGATTTCGTGCTTACGAAGCAAAACCATACATAAACGATGCTTATTAACTTAACAGGGAAGCAATCCAACAAAAGGGACTAAAACACAACATCTGATAACCTTTGAAGATGCCAAAAAGCCCAATTACAGGCTTGCGTTTCGAAACAGGCTTGCCCGTTTCGATACGCGGACCCTAGTTTAAAAACCAGACCAGGCCGTACCGATACAGTCCACTCTGTTCCGGTACGGGGGTCTCCAGTAACAAAACATTCTGGAACTCATTCCGAAACATGCACTCACATAGGCAAACCGTATCGAGACGCGTACTGAAACGGGAGCTCACAGTATCAAATCGTATCGAAACGGCACCACCCATGTTCGGGTCCGAGTATCCCTGGAGCTACACCCGTTCCAAAACAACCATGAGCGTTTTGAAATGCATTCACTCTATGTGACCCTGAAAACAGATTTCTGCATCTCTAAACATGCCCCAAATCAACAAGATTCAAGAAACAACAATCATACACTTAATCTAGAGGCATTTCATCCTACCACAAGCACGATCAAACATATAACGTACATAGCAAGACCAATTCATTCATAGGAAACATGCATCCACATCACAAAGCATAACATAAAACATGGTTACATGCCTTCAATACAAAACATAAACATCTCATAGAACATGGTTTACAATTCATCAACACAAAAGCATAGGCACTTAACAACATGTAGCCAAACACAAAGGAGTCTAACACATGATTCTATAACACGTTGTAATCACCTATTTTGTCCGGGGTGTTTAACCCGTTTTTCTTCTTTTAAATAATGGGCTTTAATTATATGGTAATTAATAATAAGAATTAAAAAAATGAAAAAGGGAATAAAAAACAGAATATATATATATATATATATATATATATATATGATGTGGTTGTGAACATATTATCTATATTACTATTATAAGTATTATATATTATATATTACTCTTATTATTGTTACTATTACTTATGTTATATAATCCACTATTATTATTATATTTGACATTATATCATATAGTTATTAATACTATTACCGATTATTATCATTAATATCTATTATTTATTACTTATATTATTATTAATACTATCTACCATATTATTAGTATTGTATTATTATTATTATTATTATTATTAATCAAATCTAAAAAAACAAAAAATAAATAAAAGAAAGCCCACAAGTTTATTCATTTTAAAGTCCATATTACAAAGCCCAAAAATAAATAAATATACAAGGCCTGTTTTGGCCCAAAAATAATAAACCCTAACAGAAACCCTAATCTGAATGCCCATTTTTGTCTTGCAGCCGCCCTACATTTCCCACCGTTAGATCTGGGATCCAAATCTAACGGTCCAGATTGCTTCAGGAGAGACGGAGGCCCTAGCTGCCCCCAAGAAACCCTAGCGCCGCGCAGCCTCAGCCATTGGATCAAGGATGGATCGGACGGCCAAGATCAGACCTTGTCCGAGCGCGTGTGATCCACACGCGTCGATTCAGTCACCACACGCGCGCGTGCATCACACACCCGAGTCCCCCCAGCTTCCCACGTCGTCCTTTCGAACCCTCTGGTCCCCCCATCCCGAACGGCCTCACATGCAGCAAAAACAAACAAAATGTCAGAGTCCGGAAACGCAACCGAAATCAGAAATCAGAAACAATTTCAACAGAATACAAAGGCAACGCATGAATACAAACAAATCACAACAGTGATTTACAGCAATTCTAGGAATTTAGAAAAAGAAAAATGCAAATTTCCCAGGCTTATAAAAGCCGGATGCATGAAATGTAAGGGGAGGATTTTTAGAGAGAAAAAATTGTAAGAGAGGATTTCGGGATTCAAAAAATTTCCAGAGAGAGACATTGTAATCAGTTTTCATATCAATACAAGCAAGACAGATTTTCAAAGGTATATATTTCATTTCAGCTTTCGCATGATAAAAAGATAAAGTTTTTTTTTACCTTTGCTTCTTTGGCTCCTTCATCCCCTTGCTTGCCGGCGAAAAGCCCTTCGACCTCCATGAGGCCGTCTGTGGTGAGTCGGAAAAGCTAGTTTCGAAGAGGTTAGGGATCTGTGTTTTGGGTTTTAAAACAAAAAGGAAACGGTTTTTTGGGTTTTGATTTCTTAAACGAAAGAGACTCTCTGTTTTTTTTGGGGTTCAAAGAAAGAAAAAAAGAACCTTTTTAGGGTTCCGGCGCCGGAAACGGCGACTGGAACCCCTTTGCGGCGCCGGAGAGGTGACAGAGGAGGGGAAGAGACTCTCTCGGTTTTTAGGGTTAGTGAAATAAAAGAAAGGGGCCAAATGTGTTTTTAAATTTGTATTTATAACATTTTCTTTGTTTAAAATACGGTTTAATCGTGTTTTAAGCCCTCCCGTGTCACTCTAATTACGCGGGGAGGGCTTCCGCGTGTGGAAATCCCGTCCCAGGTCCCTCCACGTTTTCGAGCCCTTTTAATTTCGTCCTTGGTTCTGTTGCAATCAGCTTCCGGATGGTAAAATTCCATTTTTAGTCCATGTAGGTTTACGTCTCATTTTAATTAAGCCCAGTTTCGCATTTTAATCAGCTTTTTTAATTGGTTTATTTACTGTTGCGATCCCTGTCTGTTTGTATTTTACTTACCTTGCGTTTTATTTATATTGCTTTTCATTTATGTCATATTATATGTTGTCATTCATGCATTTTGCATTTTTTATATCGAATATATGTATTTTGCCATATTGTTTATGTTAGTATGTGCATATTTTGTCTTCTCTTATTCGAATATATATATATGTTTTGTGACATGCATTTTAATGTCATTTCATGTGATTTTTAGTGCTAAGTTCGCATGTTAATGAATTTTAATTATAAAACGGAGATACCTATTAATTCGCGTATTCGGGTCGACTAGCTTAACTTATTGGATGTCCCCCGAATATTCGGATTAATTCGAATCGTCTAAAGGTAAATCTGTAATTAAAACGAACAAGACCATAGCTTCATCCTTTAATTGCTTGCATCATGCATAAAGGTGACGTACGGGATTCGAACCCTAGACTAACACGGCAGTCAGTCTTATATGATGTCGGTTTAGTCTTTGGTCCGGTGTACCGTCATCCTTTTTAATTAAACGTTTAATTAATTCGAAACCACCAATTTGGACAAAGCTCGTAAAATTAAAGTCCGGTTTTCAATCAAGAACCCCTAATAAAAGTCTTCTTAAATTTTAAATAATTTCCATCACTTAAAAGCAACAATTGTTTTGGTACCGATTTCCAGGCGTGATGGGGTGCTAACCCTTCCCCACATGTAACCAACTCCCGAACCCTTCCAAAAGAATCTCTGGTTTTGTTTTTTACGGTGTCTGGCCTACCTCAGTGGCCGGTGACGACTCCAAACAAGAAAAAGATTTTTTAAAAGGGATTTTTCCAAGCTCGAATCGTTTTCGAAATTCCCCTTTTTTAAATTGAATATTTTTCAAAGTAGCGGGGAACTCCTTTTTAGTGACAAGGAAAAGGAAGAGAAAAAAAACCTTGTTACAGCATGGCGACTCTGCTGGGGACAATTTTGTTTTTCAAAACAAAAGAGAGTTAAGCCAAAGAAATAATTGTTGCTTTTAATGATGGAAATTTTGGAAATTTGATTTGACTTTAGCGAGGTGGTTCCTCCTTGAAAATAGAACTTTAATTACATGAGCTTTGATAATTGGTGATCTTGAATTAATTCTTCATTTAATTTCGAAGGAATCACCGACATGTGTTGCATCATGCATTAAGCTCTATACCCGAGCTTCGTTCCTTAAGTGGGAGTGAAACGCCCATACCCACGTGAGTCTCCCTCCACGGGTCGGTAATTCACTTCCGGAATCCACGCCTTTTACATGTGAGCAGCCCTCCACGTCATTAGGTCGTGCTTTCCCTCGAACCGAAACCAGTTCGCAAGCTTGTAATGGGCCAGAATTGGGGTTCTTGTTACCTTAGTAGGTGATAAGATAGGTTCGGGTACCCTTGTTAGAACCGAACCACATGAGTGAGAATTTAAGAAGCCTACCCCGGTTAGAGCCATGCGAATAACTGTAGAATTAGAATTCATGCTATTAGGTCTTGCATCGTTGATTCACTTTGATGTGCTTCCTTTTGCTTGTTTTATTCAGTATTTATTATTGGTGTTACTAACCCAGTTGCCTTCTTGTCTTGTTTTGCTTCTTTTTGCATACTTATCGCATTTTCATACGAAATGTTGATTTGAGAACAGTCTAAAGTTGAAAACTTTCACAATGGGAGAAAAGAGTCCATAGCAACAAAGCTCCCGGAGCGCGCTAATTTAGAAAAAGGGGACGAGCAAAATTTATTGAAAATCGTACCCTATGAATTCATCTTCGTGCATCGTTGTAACGAGATTTGATCTCCATTATGGAAAGTTGTTTAATGAGGATGTTCGTCGAATCAACATTTCCTTACATTCGATTTTGTGTTTTTAATTTGTTGCCTTTAATCATATGTTTCTGTTTTGCATACGACATTTCATTCATTGCATCATTAATTTATGGGATCTAATTGTTCGAGGTCATGGTAGCATTTGTGATTACCGAAGATTCCGCACCCACACTTCACTCGCCACCAAAAAAGGCAAATGGAGGAGAGTTTTGCTAAGTTGGAAGCTGATTTGAGAGGTCAGTTAGAACAAGCCAAGCAAGAGTTGAGGGACACCATTATCAAGTCCCAAAAAGATATGATGAACGAGATATCCCAGCTATTGCAAGCAAATCTAAAAGGAAAGGGTGCTGTTGGAAACCCTAGTCAGGATAAGGGTGACCCTTCGTATTCCACGGGCTTTGTCACAGATACCCCTAAGCCCTCGCAAGGAGCGGCTACCCAAGGAGATGGGGCAACATCACACCAGGCGGGCGCCTCTACCCACGCTCCATCGGGTCTGGTTTTTAATGTGGAAAATGTCGGGGATAGTGTCCTAGACTTGGATGAGATTGAGAATCTGAACAAGGTCAAAGCCGAGTTCTCAAAGCAGTTAGAGAAGACCCGGAAGGACCTCGAGGAGAAATTCCATACAAAAGAAGGAGAAGAGGGGGCATACGGGATGAATGACAGAGACCTCAGCTTGGTTCCGGATCTGATTATTTCGCCCAAGTTCAAGACGCCGGAGTTTGAGAAGTTCGACGGGACGACTTGCCCTACTGCTCACATAACCATGTTTTGTAGAAAGATGACGGGTTTCATCGACAATGAGAAGTTGCTAGTTCATTGCTTTCAAGACAGCTTAGCGGGGCCCGTATTGAGGTGGTATAATCAGTTAACTCGTGCTCAGATCAGGTCATGGAAGGATTTGGCCAAAGCTTTCACCGATCAGTATAGGCACATAACCGACATGGTTCCGAACCGACTCATGCTACAAGGTTTGGAGAAAGGCCCAATGAGAGCCTACGTGAGTACGCCCAGCGTTGGCGAGATGTGGCGGCACAAGTTCAACCCCCACTTCGTGAGAATGAGATCTCTCCTATGTTTGTTGACACTTTGAAAGGGACCCTCTATGACCGCATGATAAGCAACCCTATCGGTAACTTCTCAGATATGGTTATGACCGGTGAGCGCATCGAGGCAGCCATCAAGAGTGGTAGAATTGATGGAGGTGAGAGTACCCGAAAGCAATTTAAGAAGAAAGATCATGAGGTAAACAATGTCGGTGCTTACGAGGTTTCTAAGCACTTCACAGTTTCAGCCCCTCAAGCCGCAGTCGGGAATGCGCAAGGCTCAAACCGAAGAGAGAATAGGGCTCCCAAGAAGGAACAAGAGAGAATGACCTTCACCCCTCTACCTATACCGTACAAGGAGGTGTACAAACACCTATACGAGGCTGATTTGGTCCGCCCGTATCATGTTACTCCCTTCCAACCGCCTTACCCTATATGGTACGATGAGAAGGCACACTGTGAGTACCACGACGGAGTACCGGGACACACGATAGAAAATTGCTTAGCATTCAAGAAGCTCGTGCAAAACATGATTAACACCGGGGTCCTCGAGTTAGAGAAGCCCAATGTGACGACCAACCCACTTCCGAAACATGAGGGTCAGGGCGTGAATGCCCTCGAAGTGGTAGATACGAAGAATGTGAGGATGGAGGTGTCAGAAATCAAGTCCCCTCTGAGTTGGGTGTACGAACAACTGTGCGCAGCGGGCTTAATTGAGAAGGGTCTGAATGGGGCATATGATGGCCTTGAATCCTTCTGTGAGTTCCATCAGAGAGTGGGGCACGAGATTCAGAGTTGCCTAGAATTTAAGCAATTGGTCCAGGAATTGATGGACAATCGGGAGGTTGAGTTCCTCGAAGAAGCTTAAGGGTTGGGATGGACGGCCAGCTTAGTCAAGAGTTCTAATGCATTCAAGTTTGTTTGCTTTCATTTCATTGCATTCTAGTTTTTTTCCTTGAAGTGATTGTGGAATCCAGTTTGCTACCCTTTGCCCGAAGGTAGCAAAGATCTTTTTGTAAGGGCCTCAGACTGCACTTTTTTAGTTTCAATGAAAGGATGCCTTATGTTTCAATTGCATTTTCATTTTGTGTGTATATTTGTCTATTGAGTCCCCGTATATCAATTGCACAAGGGACATTGACTTTGACCCCAAAGGTTGACTTCGAGCCACCTTTGTCTAGTGGAAATCGAAAGCTTTGAAGATGATGAATATGTGGCTTACACTCCAAGTTAATTTGGTCACCTAATTAAATACACATAGAATTAGGGCATTCGGGAGAATAACCAGAAATTTTCCACGCTAAAAGAAAAAAAAAGAAAAAAAAGAGGAAAAAAGGAAAGAGAAAAAGAAAATGAAAAGGAGAGAAAAAGAAAAAGAAAAGAAAGAAATAAGAGAAAGAGAAAAAAGAAAAAAAAGAGAGAAAAAGAAAAAAAAAGACAAGGGAGCGAGAATACTAAGCCTAACAAAAGCACTCCAATGTCCGAAGCCTGGTAATAGGAATTTTTGGATACGAGTGTGGAATTTTTGGGGCACTCCGCTGTAGCAAAAAGACCAATAAGGTTGCTAGGCACCATTCACTTTAGCTACATGAGTGATGGTAATATTTTCAAATCATGACAATGCCGAGTAGCTCGGGGTTTTGTTGTTTGCTCCATCATTTATTTCGAGCCAAAGGAATGTGATGAGTTGACTTCCCCATAATTATAAAGAATTGATAAAGGCGAAACCTATTGAAGATAAATCTAATTGATTAAAAAGCCGAAATAACTTGGAGAGTATGTCATATTTTCAGACATCAACTCAGCTTTCGAGGTCTCCTAGACACATGATGCTTGAGGCAATCATTGGTAAGCCATAACGGTGTCATTCGTGCACTTAATATTCAGGGTATTTAATCTGGCTTGATGTACCCATGATTTGAAGAGAAAATCTAGTTTTCGAAAACGCATCTTATTTTGAAATTAGAAGATGCAGTCTAAATCTTTTTGTGAACACAAATTAATTCCCCTTTGCTTTAGGGATAAAGTTTAGAATGCAATGTCATGAATACAAATGACAGCTTGTCATACTACAGTTCAGAGACTTGAAGTGAATTTTTGTCGAAATGTTTCAATTGCTTCAAAAGATGAGAAGTTGACCTTAATGAACTTGAGAGAAAAGTTCAGAGGCTTGGTGGCATGTGCTTCCCCTAATGTTGAGAAGAGAAGAAATCGTCACGTAGAGTAAAGACGAAGAGAATAATTCAGCACCCAATTTGAGACGGGGGCAATGTTTTGAGAGCAAGCACTACGAGAAGTGTTATGACAAGTCTGACTAGTGAAAGTCAGCAGTTATCTTTCGAGAAGAAATCAAAAGATTGAGATTCGGCAAGGAGGAAAGCCAACAGAGATTAAGAACAAGAAGAAGGTCGAGATGGACCAGTCCAAAGAGTGAAAGTGTTCGAGCACTCTTTAATGAACTTAAGAGAAAAGTTCAGGGACTTGGGGGCATGTGCTTCCCCTATTGTTGAAAGAAGAGAAAAGTCGTCGCATTGAGTTAAGACGAAGAGAATAATTTAGCACCCAGCTTGAGAATGGGCAATGCTTTGAGAACGTGCACTACGAGAAGTGTTACGTCTATCCTGATCAGTAAAAGTCCGTAGTCATCTTCGAGAAGAGACCAAGAGATCGAGATTTGGCAAAGATGAGAAAGCCCGAAGAAATTGGCAAAAAGAAGAGAAGAAGAAGAAGAAGGTCGAGATGGACCAACCCAAAGAATGAAAACGTCCGAGCAATTTTGATGTCATAATTCATGCATCACTTGTAGTTAGGCATCCCTAGGATTAGGGGCATGCTAACTCACATAATCATATCATTTTTACCTATTTTTGACAGGTATTTTAAAGCTTTCCCCGTAAAAGGAAACCGACCTATCTATTCAGGCTCTTGGAGAATAGAACCCGCATATCCAATCAGGCCCTTGGAGAATGGAACCCGCCTATCCGATCAGGCTCTTAGACAATGAAACCGGCCTATCTATTCAGGCTCTTGGAGAATAGAACCCGCCAATCTGATCAGGCCCTTGGAGAATGGAACCCGCCTATCCGATCAGGCTCTTAGAAAATGAAACCGGCCTATCTATTCAGGCTCCTGGAGAATAGAACCCGCCTATCCGATCAGGCCCTTGGAGAATGGAACCCGCCTATCTGATCAGGCTCTTAGAGAATGAAACCGGCCTATCTATTCAGGCTCTTGGAGAATAGAACCCGCCTATCCGATCAGGCCCTTGGAGAATGGAACCCGCCTATCCGATCAGGCTCTTAGAGAATGAAACCGGCCTATCTATTCAGGCTCTTGGAGAATAGAACCCGCCTATCCGATCAGGCCCTTGGAGAATGGAACCCGCCTATCCGATCAGGCTCTTGAAGAATGGAACATGCCTATCCGATCAGGCTCTTGGAGAATGGAACCCGCCTATCCGATCAAGCTCTTAAAGAATGGAACCCGCCTATACGTTCAGACTCTTGGAGAAGGGAACCCGCCTATACGTTCAGGCTCTCGGAGAATGGAACTCGCCTATCTGTTCGGGCTTTCAGAGAATAGAACCCGCCTATCCGTTCAGGCATTTGGAGAATGGAGCTTCTGCTAATTATCTGTTTGATCAGACCTCGAGGGGTTGAAGAGTGTTGAAATGAGAAAAACAGCTTCAGGCCTCCGCGACCGTTGCATTTTCCCGGACTGACTTTCGAACCGCCAGTAGTTCAAGTACATGGTTACTCGGAATCCAAACAGGGAAGTCGGACAAAATTGGTGCTTATTGCCTTTGCTTTATCCTTGTTCTACAAGTATAAGCAAAGGGGGGCAGCTGTAATCACCTATTTTGTCCGGGGTGTTTAACCCGTTTTTCTTCTTTTAAATAATGGGCTTTAATTATATGGTAATTAATAATAAGAATTAAAAAAAAGGAAAAAGGGAATAAAAAACAGAATATATATATATATATGACGTGGTTGTGAACATATTATCTATATTACTATTATAAGTATTATATATTATATATTACTCTTATTATTTTTACTATTACTTATGTTATATTATCCGCTATTATTATTATATTTGACATTATATCATATAGTTATTAATACTATTACCGATTATTATCATTAATATCTATTATTTATTACTTATATTATTATTAATACTATCTACCATATTATTAGTATTGTATTATTATTATTATTATTATTATTATTATTATTATTATTATTATTATTATTATTATTATTATTATTATTATTATTATTAATCAAATCTAAAAAAACAAAAAATAAATAAAAGAAAGCCCACAAGTTTATTCATTTTAAAGTCCATATTACAAAGCCCAAAAATAAATAAATATACAAGGCCTGTTTTGGCCCAAAAATAATAAACCCTAATAGAAACCCTAATCTGAATGCCCATTTTTGTCTTGCAGCCGCCCTCCATTTCCCACCGTTAGATCTGGGATCCAGATCTAACGGTCCAGATTGCTCCAGGAGAGACGGAGGCCCTAGCTGCCCCCAAGAAACCCTAGCGTCGCGCAGCCTCAGCCATTGGATCAAGGATGGATCGGACGGCCAAGATCAGACCTTGCCCGAGCGCGTGTGATCCACACGCGTCGATTCAGTCACCACACACGCGCGTGCATCACACACCCGAGTCCCCCCAGCTTTCCACGTCGTCCTTTCGAACCCTCTGGTCCCCCCATCCCGAACGGCCTCACATGCAGCGAAAACAAACAAAATGTCAAAGTCCGGAAACGCAACCGAAATCAGAAATCAGAAACAATTTCAACAAAATACAGAGGCAACGCATGAATACAAACAAATCACAACAGTGATTTACAGCAATTCTAGGAATTTAGAAAAAGAAAAATGCAAATTTCCCAGGCTTATAAAAGTCGGATGCATGAAATGTAAGGGGGGGATTTTTAGAGAGAAAAAATTGTAAGAGAGGATTTCGGGATTCAAAAAATTTCCAGAGAGAGACATTGTAATCAGTTTTCATATCAATACAAGCAAGACAGATTTTTAGAGGTATATATTTCATTTCAGCTTTCGCATGATAAAAAGATATAGTTTTTTTTACCTTTGCTTCTTTGGCTCCTTCATCCCCTTGCTTGCCGGCGACAAGCCCTTCGACCTCCATGAGGTCGTCTGTGGTGAGTCGGAAAAGCTAGTTTCGAAGAGGTTAGGGATCTGTGTTTTGGGTTTTAAAACAAAAAGGAAACGGTTTTTTGGGTTTTGATTTCATAAACGAAAGAGACTCTCTGTTTTTTTGGGGTTCAATGAAAGAAAAAAAAAAGAACCTTTTTAGGGTTCCGGCGCCGGAAATGGCGACCGGAACCCCTTTGCGTCGCCGGAGAGGTGACAGAGGAGGGGAAGAGATTCTCTCAGTTTTTAGGGTTAGCAGAATAAAAGAAAGGGGCCAAATGTGTTTTTAAATTTGTATTTATAACATTTTCTTTGTTTAAAATACGGTTTAATCGCGTTTTAAGCCCTCCCGTGTCACTCTAATTACGCGTGGAGGGCTTCCGCGTGTGGAAATCTCGTCCCAGGTCCCTCCACGTTTTTGAGCCCTTTTAATTTCGTCCCTGGTTCTGTTGCAATCAGCTTTCGGATGGTAAAATTCCATTTTTAGTCCTTGTAGGTTTCCGCCTCATTTTAATTAAGCCCAGTTTCGCATTTTAATCAGCTTTTTTAATTGGTTTATTTACTGTTGCAATCCCTGTCTGTTTGTATTTTACTTACCTTGCGTTTTATTTATATTGCTTTTCATTTATGTCATATTATATGTTGTCATTCATGCATTTTGCATTTTTTATATCGAATATATGTATTTTGCCATATTGTTTATATTAGTATGTGCATATTTTGTCTTCTCTTATTCGAATATATATATATGTTTTGTGACATGCATTTTAATGTCATTTCATGTGATTTTTAGTGCTAAGTTCGCATGTTAATGAATTTTAATTATAAAACGGAGATACCTATTAATTCGCGTATTCGGGTCGACTAGCCTAACTTATTGGATGTCCCCCGAATATTCGGATTAATTCGAATCGTCTAAAGGTAAATCCGTAATTAAAACGAACAAGACCATAGCATCATCCTTTAATTGCTTGCATCATGCATAAAGGTGACGTACGAGATTCGAACCATAGACTAACACGGCAGTCAGTCTTATATGATGTCGGTTTAGTCTTTCGTCCGATGTACCGTCATCCTTTTTAATTAAACGTTTAATTAATTCGAAACCACCAATTTGGACAAAGCTCGTAAAATTAAAGTCCGGTTTTCAATCAAGAACCCCTAATTAAAGTCTTCTTAAATTTTAAATAATTTCCATCACTTAAAAGCAACAATTGTTTTGGTACCGATTTCCGGGCGTGATGGGGGTGCTAACCCTTTCCCACACGTAACCAACTCCCGAACCCTTCCAAAAAAATCTCTGGTTTTGTTTTTAACAGTGTCTGGCCTACCTCAGTGGCCGGTGGCGACTCCAAACAAGAAAAAGATTTTTTAAAAGGGATTTTCCAAACTCGAATCGTTTTCGAAATTCCCCTTTTTAAATTGAATATTTTTCAAAGTAGCGGGGAACTCCTTTTTAGTGACAAGGAAAAGGAAGAGAAAAAAAACCTTGTTACACACGCAGCATCCCCATTTCTAACTACTACATTATTCACTAAAACCATACTTGAGCAACCACAAACGCGCTTGGATGCCCCTTCCTTGCTCCTTGCTAACTCCACACTAGTGATATGCATTGCCGAAAACGAGAGCATAAGCTAGAAGCTTAGTGAGGGAGCTCAAAGCAAAACATTGACAATGCAGGGTTCAAGCATGATATCCTTAAGACATTCACAAGGCATACATTTACACTAATAGAGCAACATAGCCAAACGCCACAAAAATGCATGAACATGGCACCTTACCTCATGTTATGCTAAGAAAAGATATAACAAATATCTTACACAAAACCACACATGAACAAGTATATTGGCAACTATATAGCTTACTTGGATATGCGGATAACTTCCGTTGGGATTTTTGCCCTAACGTACTAAAACAACCATATTACCTTCCGGTGGGATTACACACATCACCGTTTCTTTCATGGATGGGATTTCACTCATCATTAGATACTAACATTTTCCGGTGGAATGTTACCTCACTGTACTCCTTCTTGACGACTACATGTCACCTAGTCCACGCGCGAATTTGACTCTTACCGTGTGCACACTCATCTTAATGATCGATCATTTATACCCGGTAATTATAACTAGTGTTGTTGAGTGTGTAAAAGTTCTATATTTTACACCTTATTTAACCCATATTCCTGCTGCATTCAAGCATAATTCATTACATTTAGGTAAAGTTTCACATATACATCACAATTAGATAAAATGGCACAGTTGCTACTGATTTTGGCTGCTTTTGCAGGTATCTGTTGTGGCAGACTCAAGACAGCGAAGGAGCAGAGCTGAAACACAGGACTGGAGTCGAGAAGCAAGACGTTGTCGTAGCTACTGTCGTGGCAGCCCCGACGACAACATTGGTGAATGGAAAAGTTAAATGGAACTCGACAGATAGAGGAAATCAAGCCGGTCTGTCATGAACCACTCTTATATTTTTCTGAGCCCTAAGGCAGAATGAAGGTCAAGCCTAAAGTTCAAGGAAGAAATCCAAAGCAAGAAAAGAAGACGAATTAAAGGCATCTACTTAGAAGATTTAGTCTTAATTAGAGTTGTACTTTAGTTTGAACTTGTATTCTTACCTTATTAGAAAACTTGAACCCCATGCCTATATAAAGGCATGTAATTCGACCTAGGGAAGGATATCGCATCTCTAGTCGTCTTCCCTAAAATCCTTGTCGTTTTCCCCTTTCTCATCATGTTCTAAACTCCCCCAGGGCTAAGGGTTGATTCTGTAAAGTAGTTGCAAGGATTGTACTGTTTTAGGAATTTTCTGTTCAATGAAATAAAACTTCAAGTTTGCTTATTCTGGTTTCAACATCTTGCAAGAGTATCAGGAGAGCATTGTAAGATTATCTATTTACTTAATATCGGGAGAGTTAAGTATACGAAAGGAATAAGTATGGGTTCTCCAGTTTATGGTTGAACTATCTCGGACCTAGGGATAGGACGAGGTTAAGTGGCTAAGAAAGAATTCAACAACATTGGTGTTCACCCTTCGATTCACGCCAGGAGGTATCATCCAAAAAGTGTTCATCAACAGTACTTCGACCTAGGGATAGGACAGGTCACAGCAGGGATTCTTGCCAAGCTTGAAGTACAGAGTTGTATATTCGCTGCAGCGACAACAACAGACTTCTGCTGCGATAGTTGCTGCCACTACAGGGACGACGACAGAACATGAATTTCTCTTCAGTGCAACACCTGCACTACCGAGAAAATCAATACCAGCCTCTCTCCTAACCCTAAATCTTTATTCTTTTATATTCGTGATTCTTCAATATTATTTCCCAAACAAATTTAACTCTTTTCTCTCTTGTGTAGCAATTCAAGGATAAAGTTATTTCCAGTCCCTGTGGAGTCGACATCCGATACTTCGAGCATCACTATACTACTTGCGTCGTGTACACTTACACTACATTGCGATAGAACTTTTGACACGCAACAAGTTTTTGGCGCCGTTGCCGGGGACTGACAACATATCTTTACCCTTACTTTTACTGCAGTTTTTAATTTTTTCTGTTTTTATTGGGATAGTTTACCCTGTGCTTTTCACAAGGTTTTCCGTTTGCTTATGCGCAAATCAAAACGAGGCAAAGAACCTGAATACAATCTAGATCCTGAAATCGAACGTACGTGCAACCTCAGGAACCAAGTCCGCCTCTTGATAGCCAGAAACGATTATCTTGAGGAACAATTAGAAGCAATGCATAACGGGGTAAATAATAACTTGAGGAATGATGAAGATCCTCCCATAGATGACCAGAACGAACGGCCTGCCGCTGGCGTGGCCGCACGGTGGTCCTGCTGTGACTACATGATCAATGATCATGTGGAATTGGAGACCACCTTGCCAGACGTGGAAGCTGAGAATTTCGAGCTGAAACCTGTTATGTTCAGCATGATCAATTCCGCTGGCCAGTTTAGTGGTGTTGCAATAAAGGATGCCCGAGAACACCTGAAAACGTTCCAAGAAATTTGTGGATCGTTTAGGCTACCAGGAATAAATCTGGAAATACTGAGGCTCTGGTTATTTCCTCATTCACTGAGAGACAGAGCTAAAACTTGGTGGAATAAACTAACGACAAGTTCAATACGAACTTGGGCAGATCTCTCTCGTGAATTTTTATCTCGTTTTAATCCTTCTCACTTATCTGAGAGATTGCGTAATGAAATTGCTACTTTTCAACAGGAAGATGACGAGCCAATGTACGAGGCATGGGACAGGTTTACAACCCTTCTAGGGAACTACACGATGCATGGATTCCCCGTGTGGAATCAAGTCATTAAATTCTACAATGATGCCAACACACACACACACTCGTATGATAATAGATTCAACAGGGAAAGGACTGTTATTGGATAAAGATCCAGACGAAGCAATGGTGGTGTTGAAAAATCTAGCAAATAATGACGAGCAATTCCCTACAGCAAGGAGAGGTAAATGTGGGGTAGCTGTAAAAGACTATGAAGCTAACAATTCCCTGAAGACACATGTTGCATACCTCACAAAGGCCGTGGAGAATTTGTTGAAAAAAGATACTAAACCTATATACTCTGTCGAAGAGGTATGTGAGACTTGCAGTGGGAACCACAGTTCGGAAGACTGTCCGTTACAGCTAGAGGAATGGATGTATGTTGGAAATTACAATAGCAAAGAAATTACGACTCCAACAATTACAATCCCAACTGGAGGAAAGATCTCAAGTTCTCTTGGAGCAATCCAAACAACGAACTGAATCCTCAGGTACAGAACAATCAAAACCGAGGGGCACCTAGAATTCTGACACGGCAGCAACCGCAACAGCAGCCACAACAGCAGCCAGTAGCCGCACCTAGTATATTGGAGCAGACTTTAGCCACATTCATGTCACAGACAGGAGCTTACATGGCAAACATGGATCACTTTGTCAAGAAAACTGAGTTATTCATGGACAAGACAGAGATGAGAATGACTAACCATGAGACCACCCTGAAATCATTGGAGACACAGATGGGCCAGGTTTCCCAACATATTAAGCCAAGGCAAAACGGAGGATTCTCTAGTGATACTGAAGTCGCTAGAAAACCCACGCATGAGCAGTGTAAAGCAATTACAACTAGGAGTGGGAAACAACTGCCAGGGCCGGAGATGAAAGCCATACCGATTGAGGAACCGAGCCTAGATACACCTACCGCGAACACTGCCCCGGTAGAAGAAGAGCAATCTGCTGCCGACACACCTGTCACGGCAGCAGAAGGGACAGGGGAGCAAGAAAAGAATGCTGAAGAACCTAAGCCTCCTCAGATCCGAATACCATGTGAAGGACGTCTGGAAGATTACCGTCCTCCACCTTCTTTTCCACAACGGTTACAAAAACAGAAACATGAGTACCAACTCAAAAAGATCTACGATATTTTTAAGCAGGTGCACATCAATATACCGCTGTTAGATGCTATCAAGAAGATGCCCGGTTATGCGAAATTTCTCAAGGATGCCATGTCAAAAAGATCCAGACTTGGGGAATTCGAAACGGTAAAAATGACAGAAGGATGCATGACTATCTTGCACATGCATCCACCCCAAAAGAAGAAGGATCATGTGAGCTTCGCAATACTGTGCATAATTGGTGATAAATTCGTGGGTAAGGCACTTTGTGATCTAGGTGCTAGTATAAATTTAATGCCAAAATCTGTGTTCTAGAAATTAGGTATTGGACGAGCACGGCCCAAGACAGTCATGTTGTAGCTGGCAAACCGTTCTTACGTACAACCAGAAGGGAAGGTCGAAGATATTCTGGTAAGAGTGGATAAGTTTATTTTTCCTGGTGACTTTCTTGTGTTAGACTGTGAAGCAGATTAAAATGCATCAATCATCATGGGGCGACCCTTCCTAGCCACATGCAGATCTCTGATTGATGTAGAGAAAGGAGAACTGACTATGAGAGTAAATGATCAAGAAATCAAACTCAATGTTCTCCAAGCAATCAAACATGCTGATGCAGAAGAAGAATGCAAGGCCATCACTGAAGTAATCCTTGACCAACCCTGCATCAGGTCGGGCTGCCATGACATTAAATTTGGTCACTGCCACAACAGTCATCTAGAAGACTGTCACGGTCGCAACGACGACAGTGACTCCTCCGATTCAGGCATATCAGACACTGAAGGTCATGAGAAGGTAAATTGGATAGGAAATCGTCCAGATAAGTTATTCGAGCCCCTAAACTATACCTCGAATGAACACATAATCCAAAAGCCTTCAGTTGAAGAACCACTTGTTTTAGATCTTAAGCCCCTGCCATGGCAGCTTAAATATGTTTTCCTTGGTTTAAATGATACGTTGCTCGTAATCATCTCTTCCAAGTTAATGCAGAAACATGAACATCATCTGATTGGAATGTTACAGTAGCATAAGAAGGATATTAGATGGACGATAGCCGATATCCAAGGCATCAGTCCGGCATTATGTATGCACAAAATTCTCCTGGAGGATGATCATAAGCCGACCATTGATGCTCAGAGACGCTTAAACGACGCTATGCGAGAAGTGGTGAGAAAAGAAATTATCAAATGGTTCGGCGCCGGAATAATTTATGCCATCTCGGATAGTAAGTGGGTGAGCCCGATGCAGTGTGTACCTAAAAAGGGAGGAATAACTGTGGTGACCAACAAAGAGAATGAACTAATCCCAACCAAGACTATGACCGGTTGGAGGGTTTGTATGGACTACCGGAAGCTTAACAAAGCTACCCGGAAAGACCATTTTCCCCTACCTTCTATTGATCAAATTCTTGATAGATTAGCGGGGAAACCTTATTATTGTTTTCTTGATGGTTATTTAGGGTACAACCAGATAGCAACGACGACAAGAGAAATTTTCACATGCTCAGAGGATCAAGAGAAAACGACCTTCACATGTCCATACAGCACTTATGCTTTTCGGAGAATGCCATTTGGACTCTGCAATGCACCGGCAACCTTCCAAAGGTGTATGATGGCAATATTCTCCGACATGGTAGAGGACTTCCTGGAAATTTTCATGGACGATTTTTTCGTCTTTGGAGACAATTTTGAAGGCTGTTTAGGCAACCTACAGAAGGTGCTTGAAAGATGCAAAAAAGCGAACTTGGTCTTAAACTTGGAAAAATGCCACTTCATGGTGGATGAAGGGATAGTCCTAGGCCACAAGGTAAGCTGTCGCGGCATAGAGGTAGACATAGCGAAAATAGAAGTCATCGAAAAGCTGCCGCCACCCACCATAGTTAAGGGGATTCGGAGTTTCTTAGGGCATGTTTGGTTTTATCGACGATTTATTGCTAATTTTTCGAAGATTACCAAGCCTTTATGCCACTTATTGGAGTAGAATCGTCCCTTTGACTTCAATACTAAATGTACTGAGGCATTCAGAATTCTGAAGGAGAAGCTAGTAACAGCTCCGATCGTACAGCCGCCAGACTGGAGTTTGCCATTTGAGATAATGTGTGATGCCAGTGACTATGTTGTAGGGGCAGCACTAGGGAAGAGGAAGGATAAGCTCTCTCACGTAATTTATTACGCCGGCAAAACACTTAATGATGCCCAAGTGAACTACACCACAACAGAAGAGGAACTATTAGGAGTGGTGTTCTCGATCGACAAGTTCCGTCCGTACATACTTGGAACGAAGGTGGTGGTCCATACAGACCATTCAACACTGAAGTATTTGTTCATGAAAAAAGATGCAAAATCTAGATTGATACGTTGGATTCTGCTGCTGCAAGAGTTCAACATTGATATTAAGGATAAAAAGGGAACAGAGAACCAAGTGGCAGACCACTTGTCGAGGCTAGAGACAGGGAAGAGTCAATCGACAGATAAAACCAACATATTGGAGACCTTCCCGGATGAGCAGTTGTTTGCTGCCACAAGCACTGCCGTGACAGCCATGGCGGCAGGTAAGTTTTCTGAACTTCCTTGGTACGCTGATTTTGTTAATTACATTGTTAGCGGAGTACTACCTCCTGAACTTAATTACCAAGCAAGGAAGATGTTCCAAAATGATGTGAAACATTATTATTGGGACGAACCTCTTCTTTTCAAACATTGTGCAGATTAAATTATCAGGAGATGTGTACTAAAGGATGAACTGGAAGTTGTGCTTCACCACTGCCATGCTTCCCCATATGGAGGACACTTTAGTGGAAACAAAACCACTGCCAAGGTTTTGCAATCTGGTCTCTATTGGCCCACACTATTCAAGGATGCACAAGCCTTCTACAAAAACTGTGACAAATGCCAAAGGACTGGGAACATCTCAAGAAGGCATGAGATGCCACTGCAAAACATTTTAGAAGTCGAAATCTTCGATGTATGTGGAATGGATTTCATGGGACCGTTCCCAGCATCTTATGGGAACCTGTACATCCTATTGGCAGTGGATTATGTGTCCAAATGGGTTGAAGCGATCACCACTCAGAAAAATGACGCCAAGACTGTTTAGAGATTTCTGCATAAGAAAATTTTCTCCAGATTTGACATTCCTAAGGCGACCATCAGTGACGAAGGGAGACATTTTGATTATAGGGTAATTGTTGCTGCCTTGAGAAAATATGGAGTACAGCACCGGATTGCAACAACGTACCACCCTCAAACCAATGGACAGGCCGAAATATCCAACCGGGAAGTAAAGAACATACTTGAGAAGATGGTTAAACCTACTCGAAAAGACTGGTCTTTACACCTCAATGATGCACTCTGGGCCTATAGAATAGCATTCAAAACACCATTGGGAATGTCACCCTATAGGCTTATATATGGGAAAACATGCCACTTACCTGTTGAGATAGAGCACGGAGCTTACTGGGCTATCAAGGCAGTAAACATGGACTTAGAGAAGGCAGGACAAAAGAGGCTACTGGACTTGAATGAAATTGAAGAAATTCGAGCAATGGCCTACGGCAACGCCAAGATTTACAAAGATAAAACCAAAAGGTGGCACAACAAGTAGTTGCTGCCACGACAGTTCTGCCCAGGGCAGCATGTGTTGTTGTTTAACTCTAGGTTAAAACTTTTCCTAGGAAAGCTTAAATCTAGATGGTCCGGTCCTTTTCAAGTCGTTCAGGTTTTTCCCCAT
This sequence comes from Hibiscus tridactylites, assembly GCA_958450335.1. NCBI lineage: Eukaryota > Viridiplantae > Streptophyta > Magnoliopsida > Malvales > Malvaceae > Hibiscus > Hibiscus tridactylites. The sequence continues at coordinate 63,073,593 of OY288270.1, read as the reverse complement.
GGTGCCATCACGATCAAATCCTTAAAGGACGGGCACCAGTTCAAAGTCAACGAACATCGACTAAAGCATTATCAGGGGACTGAAGCCCCAAGAATGCAGGAAGTAGTTACTTTAGGAGATGCCCCTAAAGGCATCCCTAATTTAACCTAGTTTTTATTTTATTTCGTTTTATTTATTTATTTATTTATTAGGAATTAAGAATTATTTTATTTTATTTTAGGAACTAAGATTTTATTTCAATTATTTTTGTTTTAGGAAATAAAGGAAGCAAGGAGAAGAGAAGAAGTGAACCAGCCCACCATATCAACAGCAGCCCAAAAAGCGCAAAGGATGAGTCTGTCGTCACAGCCTGTCATCAGCTGTTGCGACAGACGCAGAAAATACAGTCTGTCACCCAACTGTCGCGGCAGACACGCAAACGCGTAACAGACGCACAATAGACACGGAAACGCGTGACAAACGCGTCAGAAACTGCGTAACAGCTGGCCCCGTTATTCGCGTTTGTCGTTACAGCTCCAACGGGCAGAAAATCATCCATCTATATAAACCCCCATTCACTATTCATTTTTTCATCTCACTTTTATTCTCTCAACTTGTTTTCTCTAGGTCTCAAAATTTTCTTTATTTTCCACAGCCCTTGCAACAATGACTAGCAGACAAACTCATAGAAGTGCGGCCTCCAGTTCTGTCGCAGCAGTGAGCACTCCAAGCCATAGTGCCATCCCAAACCGCTTCGCCTCCACCGACTCCGCCGGCAGATACTACCGCTCTTTTCAAAAAAGGGAGATGTGGGAAGAACGGAGGTTTCTCTACACCAAACCCACGTGAAACCTAGGGCTTGAACCCTTCATCGCATAAAAGATCCATGCCCTCAAATGGCAGCAGTTTGCTGCCCAGCCGAAAGAAATGAACGTCACATTAGTATGGGAATTCTATGCTGCCGTCGACAGCAAAGATACTACAACCGTGACAGTTCGAGGTAAAGAGCTTTCTTTCGAGCCTTCTTACATCAACACCCTCTACGGCCTCTATGTGAGTAAAAGGGAGGACGCCCACAAGGGATTCGTCAATAGTCTGTCGCCGGTAGACTACGACGCGGTGATGGCAGAGCTGACTGAGGAGGGAACAGAATGGAACTCAGACCCAAAGCATCGATGGATGGTGAAAAGAACTCAGTTGACTCCCGAAGCCAAACTGTGGAATCATTTCATGAAGAAGCGCATCATGCCATCCTCCCACAACAGTACAGTCGACCGACCAAGGTTAGCTCTTGTACATTCAATTTTAAATGAAAGATTCATCAATGCCGGCCAATACATAAGGGAGGGAATTTTGGAATATGCTCTCCGACCATCGGGACCCCTTGTCTTTTCCGTACCTCGTTACCGCAATATGCCGAGGCCACAACATGCCGGAAATTGCCGAAGATTTTAAAGTCCGAGAGAAAGGGTGGATGGAGCGAAACATCTTCAGCCTCATGGAGCTAAAGGCTGCCACCCCACTATCCTTCTTCAACCCATCTGCCACACCAGAGTAGACGGCAGGCCCTAGTCACCAAGAACCTGTCGCAGTAGAACAGCAGCAGACGGCAGCCGCACCTCCACCGAATGCCTCCACCCAGATTCTGTAAACACTCAAAAGAATGGAGGAGAGGCAGCTCGGTTTGATGAGCTTCATGAGGGATTTCACGACAACAACGGTAAATTTTATTCATAATGATTTAAATTTTGCAAATGTATCGTTCCCCTCCTTCCCATAAAAATATTTTGCTGCCCCCACACCTACTCATACCCCTGCTGCCACACCGAAAACTCCATATGTTGCCTCTACACCTACACCGGCCGCAACAGTTGAAGGCGGCAGCCAAACTGCCACTGCCAAAGGCGAGAAAAGAAAGGAGCCCCTGCCAAACAGCAATGACAACTCCTCAACTTAAGTTTCTATCTTATATTTTGTTGTCTTGTTGTGTTATTTATCTTGTGATGTATCTTGTTTTTCTGTTTTTTTTATTTTCCATGTTATCATGTATTAAGGGCAATGCAACCCTCGAGTTTGGGGGTGGCATCCCTCCAGTAATTAAGTGTTAGTTGTGTCTTAAATCTGTGTCTAAGTATTAGTTATTATTTAGTTTATTTTTGCTTAAAAAATTTGGCTTAAGTCTTTGAACTGAACTTACATGCCGCGACATACTATGTCGTGACAGTGCCTTTAGGAAATTTTAGGATATGTTTAGAGCCTTGCTATGATTCTAATCTGTACAACACTCTTTGTGACTCTTATGCTATCTAGATTTCTTTAGTACACTGGAATAGGAATGTTTACCCACTTGAAACTGCCCCTAGAGGTGCCTATCACTAGCTCTAGGAAAACAATAAAAGAAAGAAAATTATTCAGACTCATTTGCTTGCAAAATTGCCTTGCACTGATTTTAGGAGATTTTTTTTAGCTAAGTTAGAAAAAACTAAAGGAGCCCAAGAATTGCCTCCAGAAAAGATGTAGTTAAATCAAGAGTCAGAAAAACTAAAGGAGCCTAAGAATTGCCTCCAGAAAAAAAAATTGAATTGGCATAAACTCAAGTTTGTAAGCATGACTATTATGGTATACTAAAGGAGTCTAGACACATAGTTGTTCACAAAACCTGCACACATCACACAAGAATTATAGCATGGTTCCGAATGAATCCAGAAATGCCCGACAAGGTATTGCTCTTGATAGAGAACAAGTGGTAGGTAATGAAAGGTTCACTGATTTAAGCTAAACCAAAAAGCTTTCATTTTAGTTAGGTAATATTTGCTTGAGGGCAAGCAAGAACTTGAGTTTGGGGGTGTGTTGAGTGTGTAAAAGTTCTATATTTTACCCCTTATTTAACCCATATTTCTGCTGCATTCAAGCATAATTCATTGCATTTAGGTAAAGTTTCACATATACATCACAATTAGATAAAATGGCACAGTTGCTACTGATTTTGGCTGCTTTTGCAGGTATCTGCTGTGGCAGACTCAGGACAGCAAAGGAGTAGAGCTGGAACACAGGACTAGAGTCGAGAAGCAAGACGCTGTCGTGGCCACTGCCGTGGCAGCCCCGATGACAGCATTGGTGAAGGGAAAAGTGAAGTGGAATTCGACAGATAGAGGAAATCAAGTCGGTCTGTCGTGGACCACTCCTATATTTTTCTGAGCCCTAAGGCAGAATGAAAGCCAAGCCCAAAGTTCAAGGAAGAAACCCAAAGCAAGAAAAGAGGACGAATTAAAGGCATCTACTCAGAAGATTTAGTCTTAATTAGAGTTGTACTTTAGTTTGAACTTGTATTCTTACCTTATTAGAAAACTTGAACCCAAGTCCTATATAAAGGCATGTAATTCGACCTAGGGAAGGATATCGCATCTCTAGCCGTCTTCCCCAAAACCCTTGTCGTTTCCCCCCTTCTCATCATGTTATAAACTCCCCCTAGGGCTAAGGGTTGATTCTGTAAAGTAGTTGCAAGGATTGTACTGTTTTAGGATTTTTCTGTTCAATGAAATAAAACTTCAAGTTTGCTTATTATGGTTTCAACATCTTGCAAGAGCATCGGGAGAGCATTGTAAGATTATCTATTTACTTAATATCGGGAGAGTTAAGTATACGAAAGGAATAAGTACGGGTTCTCCAGTTTATGGTTGAACTATCTCAGACCTAGGGATAGGATGAGGTTAAGTGGCTAAGAAAGAATTCAACAACATTGGTGTTCACCCTTCGATTCACGCCGGTAGGTATCATCCAAGAAGTGTTCATCAACAGTACTTGGACCTAGGGATAGGAAAGGTCACAGCATGGATTCTTGCCAAGCTTGAAGTACAGAGTTGTATGTTCGCTGCAGCGACAACAACAGACTTCTGCTGCGAGAGGTGTTGCCGCGACAGGGACGATGACAGAACATGAATTTCTCTTCAGTGCAACACCTGCACTATCGAGCAAATCAATACCGGCCTATCTCCTAACCCTGAATCTTTATTCTTTTATATTCGTGATTCTTCAATATTATTTCTCAAACAAATTAAACTATTTTCTCTCTTGTGCAGCAATTCAAGGATAAAGTTATTTCTAGTCCCTGTGGATTCGACATCTGATACTTCGAGTATCACTTTACTACTTGCGTCGTGTACACTTGCACTACATTGCGATAGGACTTTTGACACGCAACAAGTGCCAACATACTAACAAGTCACACCATGATTCCACAATCATGCAACACAACATATCATCACCATTATAAAACATCAATGTATATCAACATGCATAATGAACACATACTACACAAGTCCACATTCATGCACATTAAGCAAGAACTCATAAAGTCAAACAAGAGATTAAGCTACCAATTTAATCCCCACCTTAGATTGGCCTACCAAGCACAATCCAACACCTCAACCACATACTTGAACCAATTTTAAACAAACCACTCACCGAACACCCTTAAGCAAACCGAGAAAGCCGATCAAGCCTCCAAATTTCCCGGAATCGAGCCCGAAGCTTCTCCAACAATTTCCCTTGATTCTAATCAATCAAAAACAACATATTACTCAATCAATCATCCACAAAACCACTGTCACAATCAGGTCACAAGCACAAGACTATTTCTCTACATTTCCAAGCCAAAACTAACACAAAATCTTCATTTTCGGACTTGGACTTAACCCAGCATAAATCTATTGATCTCAACACTCAAAACATCATTAAACACCTTCAAAACAACCATCAAGCATCACCAAATCATCAGCCAAACTCTCCTACACCAAACTACCTCAAAAACCCAAATTTTCAACCCTTTAAAACACCCACAAAAACCCATTTCGGGATTTTTGACAAAACCCCACCATTTTCACATATGATACACCTAAGGGCAAGAGTTCAACATAAATTAACTTTACAAATAGAAAGCCAAACAAAAACTCATTAAAGCTTCTTCCTTTTCCCCAAAACTTGAAAACTTCAACAATGGTGTTTATCAAAAACTAAAGCCATAGAAATGTTAAGAAAGATGACGAGAAGTCAAAAACACCCTTACCTTGATGAAAGCACTTGAAATGGTGAAGGAAATGGATGGAATAGTAACTTGAGGTTTGGGGAGGTTTTAGTGTCGTGAAATTTGGATGAAGGGAAGAAGAAGAAGACTTTCAAAAGCCCATTTTTACTTGTTTATTTCCTTTATTTAAAATTTACCAAATTGCCCTTAATGAAAACTCATGGCCCTTTTTAATTAAAACCAAGCCCAATTTAATTTAAAACAAGCCCACGACTCAAACCCAATTCACACACTTAACATCCGACCCCTAAACTCGAGTGTTACCGGATAACTAAAAATACAACTAATATGAGCCTAAGTTTAACAATAATATGAGTAAAAAGGGTCATAAAAATAGTACTTTTGAACATTTAACAACCATCATCTATATAAAATGTACATTCAATTTCTTTTATTACTTTTCTCCCCTCCTCTATATGTTGTTCATATATTAAAATTATACATTTGCTTTTGTTAAATGTGTTGGAAAATAAATGATAAATTGGGAACTTTGAGTCATATTTTTATGGGTAAAGGTAGAGTTTCGAATGATGAATTTATTTATTTATACTCTACTCCATGAGTCATGAGATTTTTACAACGGTATCTCATATGCTCAAAACGGTTGAGTGATGAATGAGAAATTGATACTCAAAGTATGGTACTTGTGAATTGTGTAGGGAAAATGGAAAACCCATATCGCATACTGGTAGAATAACAAGTACGAGAAATATTTATATACACCAACCCACTTTCAATTATTCAATGATTTGGGTTGAAATCCTAATTCTAATTCTTATCCTACCTACAGGGAGGGGAGGGGGACTCTAGGGAAGGAAGGGAGTGTTCCTAGTGGGTGTAGAACCCATGACCTAAGGAAAAGGAGGAAACAAAGATGAGCAGCTCGGCAAACCGGCCAAATATGCTTGCTCACCCAACTCATATATTTTACCCACTATATATGGTAAGATATTGTATTCGGAAATTAATTTGGTAATGTGATAGCTTTATGATTATTCTGATATAACGCAATAAAATATGTAAATTTGTTCAAAAGCATTTTAAAACAATTCTTCAAAATATTTTCATGTCAAAAATAATGCTAAGTATTTTGACTTTGTTCCTAATATTAAACAATATTAAAGAGATCAAAAACTTTTGGAAAATCAAACTTTCTGGAGCAAATTTTCGAAACTATCTTCCTAGTTTCGGCACTTTATAACAAGTTTCGAAACTTCATGTGTAGTTTCGATACATGTGAAAACAGATAGGTTTTAAGTTTCGAAACTTAAGTAAAGTTTCGATACTTAGCAAGAGTTTCAGAACTCTTGTATAAGTTTCGAAACTTCTTGGTTCTAAAGGTCAAATTTTCAAACTGGCTCAAAAACTTTAAAAAATCTTTGAGAAGCTTTGAAACTTCTGTGTATGTGAGCGTTAAATGCCCGATTTTATGACACTACAACAGCTCCAAACCTCCCCCAACGACTAGAAATGGCTAGAAATTGATAGAGGACATAGAAGGGACCTCCAAGTGATTGAAGATCATCAAGAATGTCCATTCCATCAGTCAAGCAAAAAGAATTCTTGGATTTTTAGCTTTAAAGTCTATTTTTTCTTGTAAGAACACTTGAGAGCTTTTCTTGTTTAATTTTTGCTCAAGTGTTCATTTGGGTGAGAACTCAGATTTGCAAACACATTTTCCTAGAGAGGTTTTTCCTTTGTTTGCACAAATTGTATTTTTCTCTTTGGGAGAGAGATAGACAAGACATTTGGGTATAAGTCTTGGTTGATGTAAGGTTATCTCTTTTGCCTTAAAAGAAAGAAATTTAATAGTGAATTTGGGGAAATAGTTGGTGGTGAGCTAAGGTAGTGGATATAGACTTTGGTTAGAAAGTCGAACCACTATAAATCCTTGTTTTCAAAATTTTAATTTCCTATTGCTTCTACCACAAATCTTGCAAAGCCAATTCACCTTCCCATTTGGCATTTCGGTTGATCATATCAAGCCTAACATAATGTCTTGTAGTTCGTGAATTTTTCGAATTTATTTAGATACGATATTAATGACTTTCATTTTAGAATATATTATTTCCATACCGTGTAAAGTGCAAACCTATTAGGTTACCCACAACTCAAAAATCTTTTTTTCTCCTTTGGTTTTCGTTGATAGACAAAGGCAATGTTTCATTACAGACAGACGACCGGCGATCTCAAGCACCAAAGAAGTGATCGAAAATTTGTCTTAAGGAAACTGTGTAGCTACAAGCCTCAACTCGTTTCCAATCAATTTTGTTTTAGATATGTTGTATCTATCTTAATCTATTCGGTTCAATATTTCAAAATAATATTCGTATTTTATTGATTATTTTTATTTCTTCAATTAACGTTTTTCTAACAAAATGGTTTATTTTGTCTGTCGCACTATGTTGGTATGGTGTTAGTGACCAAAAAGATAGAAGTAATAAATTAAATATCCATTACGTTCTTCTGAAGGTATATACAAAACAACGAAAGAACAAATGCATGAAATCTACACTACATCGTTTGATGCTTTAATAAGTACTTAGGTTTTCCCTCAAATCTGGAAAGAGTTTCGCCATCCAAATAAAACCATTGTTGTTTTGTTTCCTTTTTTTCTGGCAAAACTCAATTCGAAGCATTGATTACGTTTCATGCATTGTCACCATATTCTTCGCAGGCATCTTCAACAATGGTTTCCAAAGATGGAGAATTGGAAGGCTTTAGAGGGTAAATAACAAGAGGCGGGGCCATTGCCATCCATGAACATATTTTCAAACTTCCCTTGCCCATTATGGAATAAACTTTGCTTTGCTTGATGATTAACAAAGGGTAATGAATCTTCCTCTCTTCTTCCTTGACCCTGGGAAGAAGAGAGGTGGATAAACGCTTAGACTTTTGAAAAAGCTTTGTTTGCAAGAGGGGGATAATGGGAGGAATTGTGTGTTGAATGTTGAGAATGGGTAAAGAGGTTAAATAGAGAAAGAGGTGGCTAAATATATCGGAGTGGGTCGAGTCATGGGGTGAATTCATGGTAGACCATAATCCAGGGCTTTTTCCACCTAAATATCATTCTTTTATAAACTACATATTTCAAATAGAAAAGGGTTTGAGTATATGTATATTATTTCAAAGATATTGGATTTCTTTACTAATTTCTTTCAAAAAAATATTCACCCTTCCACTATTTTTTGTTCAAATAATTGCTAACCTAGTAGTTATAAAATTTAAATTTTAGTTATCATACTTTAATTTTATGGCATGGAGTAACTATATTATTTTTATTCAAAAATTTTGGTTTCTCTTCTATTTTCTATTTAATTCTATTATAAACTACTATATGACAATTATTAACAAGCAATGTAACTTTTTTTTATCCTTATACGTTTATAGTTTTAACTTCCTCTTAATATTTAACAATACATAAAAACTTATTTTTAACTGAATAATTTCCCCTTACAAATTTTAAGAGCTAAATTTATATATAAAAAACACTATAAACATTGATAACTAAAAAGTTGTTTGTCTTTTTTATAACCGCTAGATCAACAATAAATGATATTTGGACAAATATTTTCAAATAAAAAATAGTAAATTAAAGAGATTTCAGTGTCAAAAAATCAATGTACAAGGATTAAAGGAATTTTGACCCAAATATTACATTTGGATTTTTTTTATTCTAAAAGTAGAGTACCTCTCAAATTATTTCTCAAACTAGGGATGTTTACTATTCAATAAGTGAAGACCTTAGGAGAACAACCTGATTTTGAACAGTAATTTGGGGGTTCGGGTACTATTCAAACTCGGATCACCCTCCCCCCATTTTCATTTTCGCACGCTGCCACGTGGCAGTATTCATGGGTGCCTAACACTGTTCAAAGTCGGGCTACCCTCCCCCCGTCTTTGAATAATGCTGAGAATCTTGACAGGGCAAGGCAGGGACGACAACATGCAGGGGCCAGGGGTATGGTGCTATCACGGGTAGATTTTGTATTTAGTTTGATTGGATAAATGGGAGGTGGTTTTTGGGTGGTTGAAATTGAAAGTGGTTGGGGATTAATAGGGGTTGTGATGAAATTGTAGATAGAAGATAGAAGAGGAAAATTTGGAAAAAAAATTATAAGTGTATATATTTTATTTGAGAAAATTATGTTAAATTGGTATTTTTATTTGTAATGTAATGTATGTATTTTTTTGTAGTTACGATTTTTTCAGTTTAGTTTTTGTAATTATATATTTATTAAAAAATTTGAAGTTAATGTTTGAATTATTGAAATTTTGTCTTAAATAGGTTGTTGAGGAGAAGAAATTTTGTGAAGAGTTTGAGTAAAGAAAGAAAGATTGGAAGAAATATAGTAAGTATGACCAAATTTTAATTTGGTTGTTGAATTTTTTAAATTTGTTAAGAGATTAAGTTGTTGTTGTTGTTGTTGTTTTTAAGTTGATGTTTGAATATTTCTATTGTTGTTAATTGTTTGTTAGATTTTATAATATTAATGTTTAAAATGAGGATATTTGAAGTATATTGGGAGTAAAATGAGTATATTTGTAGTTGAATAAAAAATTAGTAAATTAGTGATTAGTTCATAATAATCTTAAAGTTAATTTGTTTTAAAGTTATATTAGTAGTAGTAGTAAAAAAACATTTTTAAAATTTTATTTGTAATTTTGAAAAAAAATTAACTTAGGAGTTGGCATAGTAAAAAATATTAATATTATTTTTAATTTAGGAGCATTAAAAAATTTTATGTATATACCGATTGTAATTAAGGTATTAATTATAAGTAGATTAGTGACTTGTTTGTAAAAATGTTAAAATTGAAGGTTATGAAGCGAAAGTAGTAATAGTGAGTAGTTTGTAAAAATCTTAAAGTTGAAGAATTTTAAAGGCAAATTAGTGAATGATATAGGGACTAAGGATTAAAGTTATATTAGTAGTAGTAGTAGTAAAAAAGATGTTTTTTAAATTTTATTTGTAATTTTGAAGAAATTGTTTTATTTAGGAGTTGTTGAAAATTAGTAAATAAATATTATAATGAATTTTAATTTGGGATTTTTCTAAAAAAATTTATGTATAAACTGATTGTAATTAGGGTATTTATTATAAGTAGATTAGTGGCTAGTTTGTAAAAATGTTAAAATTGAAGGTTGTGAAGCGAAAGTAGTAAATTAGTGAGTAATTTGTAAAAAAATTTAAAGTTGAAGAATTTTAAAGGGAAATTAGTGAATGATATAGGGACTAAGGATTAAAGTTATATTAGTAGTAGTTTTAGTAAAAAAAAAGATGTTTTTTAAATTTTATTTGTAATTTTGAAGAAATTGTTTTATTTAGGAGTTGTTGAAAATTAGTAAATAAATTTGGTAAAACTAATTTATAATATATAGTTTTATTTTTAATTCGGTTAACGAAATTTAAATTCTAAGCAATTATTATTTAGTTATTTAGTAGTGTGATAAATGTAATAAAAATATTAATGAATTTGAGAGTTTTTTAATAATTAGTGACCTTAAAATTGTACTATGTATTAAAAAATATGGATGTTATTAGTCTTTTAATAGTATTGTAGTTGAATTGAAATTTAAACAAAATTAATTTATAATATCTAGTATTATTTTTAATTCGGTAAAATTCAACGAAATTTAAATTTTAAGCATTTATTTGGTTATTTAGTAGTGTAATAAATGTATTAGAATGAAAATTTTAATTTCGTAGAATTTTACAAAATTGAGTCCCGGGTTATAATATATTCGTACTTAGCATGTAGGATGGCTGAGCAAGCTCCTCTATTGAGATTCCAGGATGACACATTAGTAGTTTGTCGGTTTTTGAGATGGTACAGTTTTGTTAATAATTGATTTATTAGAAATTCAATTCAATTATGTTAATAATATTTGGTTTGGTTTATCCCTTTATTTATTGATGTGTTAATTACAGGATTTGGAGGATACATTTAAACATCACCTGACCATGGTGAAAAATCCTCCGCACGATCGAATCACTGGTTGCAACAATTTGAATTTTATTATGCGACATTCCTTCGAGGGTAAAGTTGGTGCCAGGGTTGATTGTTGCTCTAATTGAGCGTTGGAGGCCGGAAACCCATACGTTCCATATGTCGTGTGGGGAATGCACGGTCACACTTGAAGACGCATGCTTATTGGGGTGCCGGTAAACAGGGCACCATTGATCGGGGCACTATTGACCGGGGAACCCTCGATCGACCAGACTAAAGTTAGAGCTGAAGCACTTTGCGGTTATTTCATTGGGAAGGTGCCGGAGAAATCAAATTTGATAGGAAGTCGTGTGAAACTGAGTTGGTTGCAAAAAGAATTCAAACTCAGTGAATATAGTTCGATTGATGCGATATATAATGTCAGTCGAGCTTATATTTTGTAGCTCATTGGCGGTATATTGTCCAGATAAATCTGGCAATCTTGTTAATACACGGTATCTACGTTTTTTGAGGTATCCATGGGAAGTTGCTCAATATAGTTGAGGATCGTCCATATTAGCGTTCTTGTATCACGAGTTGTGTAAGGGCGCTAAAATAGAGAATCGTCGTAAGGTTCGAGGTATTGGTGGATGTTTGTTGTTGCTGCAAGCATGGGCTTGGCAGCGACTTCCGTTCTTGACACCGATTACTTGAACACCGGTACATTTCCCTCTTGTCGCCATGTAATTATCCTGATTGTAAGTTTAATTTTTGTGGTAATTTTAAATTATTTTTATTATTAATTAAAACATTATTTGTGAATTGTATGCAAATGGTGCGAGAAAAAAATGCACACGGGATTGACGGACAACAACTTGAAAGTATTTAGAGCGGAAATTTATTTATATTGTCATGAGCGGGTATGTGGTTAACAGTATTGCTTACAATTTAGTACGATATATATTAAAAGTTTATTATTTACATTTTAGTTAGGTCTTATTATAATAATCATTATTTTTGCAATTTATTTGGATGACGTACAACGATGATCGCATGTTTGTACCAGATGAACTGATGAAGTTTTCTAACCAGTGGTGTTCGGTTACACCATTAATCCACTTTGCGATTGTCGAGTTCCACTTTGCCGACAGGGTGCTTAGGCAATTTGGCTTCCACAAGCCTATTCTGTATCCCCACACTGAGCATGATTATTTGCACAATTATGATGGACGCGGCAGGGCAGATGTAAATTGGGAAGTCGTACACGCTCAGTACATTACCATGTGGAACAACAGAGATTCAACGGTACCATTTCACGCTCAAATCGAAGAGGATGATTTTGATTTTTAGAGGTTAGAGTACCTAATCTATTTTTTAAATAATAGAAAGTCTTACTTAACTTCGGTCGAAGAACGGGAACAATGTCGAACGCTTAAGAAAAAATATGGCGGTAAAGGTGAGTCTTCCAAGAGTGCAGCAGCGCCCGCATCTCAAAGTCTCCTTTGGTCGAAAAATCCCGAAGGTTGGCCAACCACTTGGAAACAACCATAAGTGGGCTCGCTAGTTATTTGGGAAAAGGAACTGGCCCCAACACATCATGCACGAGAAGTGGGCCCGAGCTCCTCCGATACTCACGGGTTTGCTGATGATGTTTTATACACACCCGAGTTTATTCCTCCACAGTTATCTCGTTACTCAAATTTTGAACAGAGCATGAATTTTTAGGAAATACAAGATTTCCTAAATTCACCAGAGTTTTTACCTCGTTGCTCCACGGGTTACGTAGACATGTTCACAACACTGCCTCCTATGCCCTCAGTGAATGAGGAGGATGCTGGAGAGGTTCCTAAGGCAGAACTGAGGCCACAACGTAAGAGGACCCAAAAACACACCTATTTTTTATCATATCCGTTCATTGTTAGAAATTACGTAAGCGGATGCAAAAGAAAAATGATTTTATCATTATTTGTGTAATAACTTAGAGTACTGATTGAATTTGAATATTGAATATTCACTATGTGTTTTGTTTTTTAGTATTCGTTGTTTGGTTAAAATATGATATAAATGATATATTTTGGCCTAAATAGTGAAACGTAGTAAATGAATTTGAAATGTCCTAAAATTTTGTATGCTATTAGAAATATTGTTTTTAAGGTTGCTTGCAAAATTTGGTAAATTTTGGAAATCGTTTGGTAGATCAATTCGAATAAAACAGTTTTGAATAGTTTATGAAATGGTCACTAAATATTGTATCGTCTAATCGGATAGTTAAATGACCTCCGTTAGTAATGATATTTCACATTTATTCATATTAGTATAACTAGATTTGTAAAAGTACAACTACCACACATTCGGATAATATTTTAAATGCAAACATTATATTTTCAAGTACAAACATGACAAATCATTGAGACATGGGCACATATCTTGGTTCATTGGGACATTTTGATTTTGAATGGCCTTCACCCCTACATATGCTGCATCTCTTGCATTGGCCCTTCTCTCTGTGGGGAAGATCCATACTCGTGTAGATCCGAATCAATATAGGTCGCCTAGTTAGCTTTCTACGGAGTGTCGAATCCGGTAGCCATTTATCATGCTCCATTGGAGGCCAATACATAGAATTCGAGATTGGTGGGAACTCAATTTTGTAAATTTCTAACATCTAGTTAAGACTGAAGCATTCAACAACATATGTGTACGGGTCAACATTAACGAACATACATGTATCAACTACATGAATACATGGATATCGCCACGCTTGGAACTCGCCACAGTCACACCAGTTACGTCTGAAAACTACTCGAAATATGTTCGAGTGAGGGGCTCCGTGTCGGGATCTGGAAGCAACAACATTGAAAGTCTGATTCGTTCTATCGAATGCGTGAACCACCAACACTGTTGCACCTGCTTCCCTTTGACGATCCAAACCTTATCCAAACGGTAGTATGTCTCTGTTACCAAGCTGACTTTTAGGAGATGATGTGACTCTTTGAGTAGTCCATTAATTCACTTCACAAGGTAAGTAGTCATTTGCCTGTATCGTCTACCACCTTCATCATATGATTGGGCCCATCTCTCTCGATGTTGTTGGCCCAACTCCAAACACGCTCGCCATATTTCATTAAACCCGCCATCTTCCTTTCAAATTCTGGCCATAGTAATTGATACCTTGTGCCATAATATTTGTTTGACTTAGCATCAACAAAAATCAAAACACATCACTACATACACAAATATAACAGAATTGGAAAGGATGACACTTACCCATGCTTAAAATCTCATTGCGAAGGTACTGATTTTTGAACCTTTCAAAGCTATTCTTTCTGACGTGACGAACACAGTATGTAGGGTATGCATGGGGAGGTGTCCAACGACTTCCCTCTCGATTAATTACTACTTTGATATCGGTCCCTCGATCAGATATAATACAAACCCCATCTTCTCGGACCACATGCTCATGCAAATTAGTCAAAAAGAAATCTCAAGCTTCAGCAGTTTCCCCCTCAACAATTGTGAATGCAATCAGAATGACATTGCTCTCACCATCTTGTGCAACGACAACCAGTAGTATGTGAGAGTATTTCACGTAAAGTCACGTTCCATCGACTTGGATCATACGCTTACAATACGAGAAGTCATCAATGAATGGCTTCAAAGCCCAGAACAATCGATGGAAAAATTTATACCCTTGAAGCAATTGCCCTTGTCGGTCGCACGCATCATTTGTTTGATACCTTATTATGGTGCTTGGGATGAACTGTGTCATTGCCATCAATAACTCTGGTAGCTCATTATATGATCTGTCGTAATCATCGTACACTGAATGCAATACCTTATCCCTTGCACGCCACCCCTTCTTGTATTGTATTTGATATTCAAATAGTTGTGCAACGGTTGCTTGAATCGTTGAAACTGGAACCCTTGGATTTTCTTCGACCAACTTCATCACGTGATGGCTTATTACACTCGAGTCCAATTTGCTGTGGTCCTGGTCGATGGATGTTCGTACACATGTGTGATCGTCGTTGTACTTTGTCACCTCCCAACGATATGTCTTCTTACGCTTCGTTACATGAATCTTCCAGTTGCACCCTTGTCCGTATTTCACACACTTCACAAGGAAAGTTCTCGTGTTGGATTCTGCAACCGCATAATCTACATGATGTCTGATGTTATACTCTTTAATTGCCAATATAGTTTCATCCTTTGCCTTAAATTACAGCCCCACAAACAATTCACCATTCTGACTCGAAGTTAGTTGGGGCATATCTGGAAATTGTGGTGCCCTCATTGCATCGAAATCCACCAAGTTCGTATGAGCAAGAGCTTTGTATAATGTAATGTCGCCCCCGGTCAGAACAAATTCTCCAACACCGAAATCAGGGGCTTCACCAACGTTATCCGGGAACAAATTAGGATCCTCAATATCTTCATATTCGATGGAATCTTTCAGTGATTCTCCTCATCGACCACGTAGGTTCGCAATATTAGCATCAACAATCGGTCCGGATGATGTTGCATATGTTGACGGTCCACCTTCATGAAATCCACTAGATTTCCCAATTGCCAACATTGAAACAAAACTGCTTCCGTGCGTATCAAATTCGTTACCAAAACTCATTTGACTAGATTCTCTAGTTGTGTTTCTAGAGGGACTGGGAATATCATGTATCTCAGCAAGTAACTCGACATTTCAAATTCCCATAGACTCATGCTCTGCGATCATTATTCTCACATCTTCATTATCTTCGAGAGCAATTGCGGAATATATGACCGGATCGAACTGTCATCCACCGGTACCACAAACTATGAATCTGAGCTCCAACTTTCTCCGATATCACCTCTTTCAATACTCGAAGTGTGATTTCTTTGTTAATTCTCATCTTCGTAGGGCTCTCAGAATGAAATATGATACCAACATAAGATTTTACCATTTCTCCATTGTAATAGACAATCACAACAAAGCTGTTGTTACTCATTTTCTCTGCATGTTCAAAAAAAATATTTCCAATAGTAATCCTAAACAAAAACACTAATTTTAACCAATAAATAAATAATAATCCATAATTTTAGAACATACTATTTATTTACAGAAGTATTTCGAATATATTTTCGAATAGACTTTAAAATTATCTATATTATTTTCTCAAAAATACTTATTAAGGTTTTTTCACATTACTATAATCCTAAACAAAAATAAAACATTCATCGTTCTAACATAACAATTAATTTTCAAACAACATAAAAATTAGACAGATAAAAAATAATATTTCAAAACGACTTACAATTTTTTCCTGCAACTTTCTTCTTCTACTACTTCTTCTTCTCCCTCTTTATTCAAATTTTTACTAAAGTGTTTTCTATCAAATTACATTCTTCAACACTAACACAACCTATTTACAAAAAAAAACTTGAATATTTCCCTATAATACCCCTACACGAAAATTAATATTCACTGAAAGATTTCAAATCAAAAAAACTATACTACCCCTACATAATTTAAAATTATTATAACAATTAAAAAAATCTACCCTATAACTACACCTACACCACTATTATTTCACATCACTGCAACCATATATATATAAAAAAAAACAACTCATACATGAAACCATCTTTTCATCTAAACCTACATCTGCACATACACCTCCCATTTATCCAATCAAAGTTAAAAAAAAAAATAAACACTACACCACGTGCCCTGCCCTGCCACCCTTGCCAAGATTCTCGGCACTGTTCAAAGACGGGGGGAAGGCAGCCCGACTTTGAACAGTGCCAGTCGCCCTTGAATACTGCCACGTGGCAGCGTGCGAAAATGAAAATAGGGGGAGAGTGATCCGAGTTTGAATAGTACCCGAACCCCCAAATTAATATTCAAAATCGGGTTGTTCTCCTAAGGTCTTCACTTTTTGAATAGTAAACATCCCTAGTTTGGGAAATAATTTGAGAGGTACCCTATTTTTGGATTAAACAAATCCAAATGTAATATTTAGGTCAAAGTTCCATGATTAAATTTTAAAACGGTACATTTGAAAGAAAAAAAATCCCTAAAGAAAATTAAACTCGAAACTAGGTTATAGAATTACATATTCTTGACCACTAGGGTATAGAAATACATTGTTTATGTCACCAGGGATGGACTCAAAGTGGGGCTGGAGGGGGCAGTCGCCCCCCTAAAATTTTGAAATTCATATATGCTTTAGAATTTTTTTTAGAAATTATCTATGTATTTTTTATTGAAAATCTATTTTCGTCCCCCTAAAATATTATAGGTTCGTCCCCGCTTAAAATTTTATAAGTTTGCCCCTCTTAACATAAAATCTTGCGTCCGTCCCTGTATGTCACTATGTGGCATGTCTAGGCAGTAAATGAGTGTTGCTATAATAATTAATCATAAATAAGTGATAGGTTGGGAAATTTTATGATGATATTTGTATTAAAATAAGCCCTGTATAAGAAGATTAAAGGAGTCGGGAAATTAGGGGTTTGGGCTTTGGAAATGACAAAAATCTCTTAGCATTAAAAGAATTCAAGCGACCCAACAATTGGATGAAGAAGAATGGGTTCTGATATCAAATGGGTTTTATTTGATGAAATTGAAGACTGATTTCATGCATAGGCCCAAATCTAGTCTAACCCTATAGCCTATTTTCCCATACTAAAATAAGAAAATCAAATCACATCTCCAAATTAACAAGTTCATTTATTTATAATATGGTATTCAACCAAGGACAAAGTTAGAATTAAATTTGGAAGGAATAAAATCTCGTTAAGCCTTTATATCTGAAAACTAAGAAGGAAAAAGACCTTATTCAACTAATATTTAAACTAAAAAGAACTTAAAATACTATTATGCTAAAAATTTTGGAAGTAGTTTACTAATATGGCTTCGTCCCTGTATTCAACACATGCAATGACTATAATTTTATAGTATTGATAAATCAGACGATAATAAATTAGATAATAACAAATATTATCATAAATTTTTAACAATAAATGTAAGTAAACTTAATTTTCATGGTGTATTTTTTAACTTTCAGAATCTGAATTTTAAATGAGATGAATTTACCGCGGCATAAAAAATCTAATTTTTAATATACTGGTGGGATTATATGATAATATGTGTTCATATTTTTTTAATTCTTTAACAATGCACACATACCTTGCACATATAAATACTCGAACTCGAATTTTCTAAAATGAACATTATCTTTTTTCTATTGAAATTATTATGTGGGTTCATATATAAAATAATCTTTATCATTTTTGGCCTGTGCGTCAAACTACCGTATATTGTGAACCCTACCGATTGATAAAGAATCTGGTGACATGCCACATGCATCCTTTAAGTGTTCCAGGGAACTCCATTATGAGACAAAGGACACTTAACTACATTTAAAAAGAAAAAGAAAGGGGGCCATTTCTTATAAGGGGTTTTCGATAAGATAAAGACAGATTCTACTAATATTCAAAAGAGAAGATAATCTTGAACAAAATAATATATATAATCTAACATCATTATTATGCTAATCACTAATGCATTTCTTTATTCCATTGCAATTCGAAAGAAGATTATCAATAGATTTTATTTCACTCTAGAGCATGGAATGCATGCATGCATATATGCACGCCTAGGGTTTTCTTTTATGCATTGAGATTCCTTTGTATTATTGGTGTTAGTTTATATCCGCGAGCATTATTGTCCATTATTTAAGGTCTGATTCATTGCAATTTGCAACCTTTAGATGTATTAACTAAGAGGGAATTAATCGACATCTTCCTTATAATAAACAGAGCCCAAATTTGGGATTAGGTTGCAAAACATAAATGTTTAAAAGTGTGGGACAAATTTATAAATAAACTAATTTTAATATATATATATATAAGAGGACAAGGGTGAAAAAATAGGGGTGTGGGCAGGGACGGAACTATGTTTAATTTTTCAAAAAAAAAAATTGGTTTATTTATGAATTTGCCCCCACTTTCAAACATTTATAGTTTTCCCCTCCCCAATCCGAAATCCTAATTTCGTCCCTGGGTGTGGGGCAATTGTCCCTCCCACCCCTATAGCTCCATCTCAGCTTATAATATTTGTTTTTTTTTTTGAAAATATCAAGCTAATTATAAAATTCAAGAAAGTGAAAGCTTTATTAGACTAGTGAAATCTTCCATATGTGCATGATGATGCGTGTTTAGCAAGAGTTTAGGTTTTGATTAGACATCTTCAATCTATAAATTCATAACACTTGAATTTAATCGCATAGTGTGTAATGAGAGTTGAAATAATTGACCAAAGTTACAAAGTTTCTTCTTGATTTGGTAAAACTTTTATATGGTACACAAATAAAACTTTTATTTCGATTTTTTTTAAGAAAACAAATATATTTACTTTGAATGCAAATCATGCACGTAATGAATTTTAGAGGTTAAAAGGAAAATAATGGTTTGTCCACGAGATATTTAGGTCTATATATACACTTTATGCCATCATTTAAATGGATAATCGTAGTTGGTAGAATGATGCTTTTTTTTAATGATATAATGATGTTTTTCTAACGAATAAGTGATGAGGATTTTTTTTGGATAATTGATTTTATTATCCAAGAGCAGCATAGCTGCTACGAAAAATAACAAAACTGTACATCATAACAATTCAATTCTCACCCTATATAATTAAACCCTAATATCTACATATCTGTAAGTCTATACTATCTCTCAAATGCAAAATTTTCCTATATAATCTTGTATTAACAACCTCTCTTATACTGAAAAAAATAGCAGAATAGGCAAAAGGACTCGAACCAAAAACCTTACAATTTCGCTCCCTTCACACAAAGTATAAACAAGCACTCCACGCAAGCCTTAAAACTAAAGCGATCAAGGATTTGCCTTTAAAATACTTCACCGCCCAATCAAACTCAACTTCTTATGGAAAAAACTTCCCTTGATATGCAATAATATCGCAGAACCTCCTTCCACGCCAGTTTAGTGTATCTACAGCCAAAGAAGAGGTGGCTTCTACTTTCATCAGCTCCATGCCCCCATGAAATAAGCATGTCCCTCGTAGGCAATCTCCCAAGTAATGAGTATTGTGGTAAGAGTCAGGGTGGTTTCCGAAATTTTAGTGGCCTAAGGGCGAACTAAAATTTAGGTCATTAATAACAAGTATTGAAAAAAATGAATTTTAAAAGTATGTCCCTATTTTTTTTTATCAACAAGCAAAGTATATTATTATAGGAAAAATATACAACGCGAGTCGCACATGCGCCTCATCAAAAACCTCCCTAAGCCTAACAGAGGAAAAGAGTACGACATGTCAACTAAAAAGAAAACGCACCAAACAACACCACCCCTTACAAAACCATCAAACCGAGGCCTGAAACAAAAAGACTCGGGAAACCCCTTCCTTCGCTAGCGCATCAGCTAGCCCATTCGCCTCCCGGAAAATGTGTGAAAAGAAGACAATTCCCAACGTAAAGCAAGCACGGTCGATCACAATAAAGATTTCCCACAAACGCCAAGGTCGACGTTCCACCTGCATCACCCAACCAATAGCCACTTTGGAATCTGACTCAACAACAAGTGGACGATCAGCCCATTTAGACGCAACATAAAATTCCAATGCAAAAGCTATCGCACGTATCTCCGCAACATTAGAGTCAAGAGAACCAAGCGGGCCCGAAAAAAGCGTAAGGATACGACTTTGGGCATCTCGCAACACCCCCCGAAACCCGTAGGCCCCGGCTTCCCTCGAGCAGAACCATCTACCGAAAACTTTAATGTTACCCCGAGAGGAGGCTCCCAACATACACCCAACCGGCTAACCTGTAGACCTACTCCTTCTCTGAATAAGCTCAGACAGTACCACCATAGAGACTCGCTCACGGACAGCCCCTCTTTGAGAGTCTTCACCTAATAAAAAGAACGCAATTTCACCAAGAAACCAATCTCAGAAGCTGGTATAAACTTGCCATTAAAAACAAACTCGTTACGCGCAAGCCACAAGGACCATAACAGTGCAGCAATGCTCGACACCCACAACTTCTTCAACGTTCCCTTAAAAGAACAGTGCATATCCGGGATGAGTAAGTCCGAAAAAGCCTTCGGCAACGGCAACGATATCTCCCACCAACCTCGGAACCAGTCCCACAAACCTTGGGCAAACGGGCAGAGAAAAAATAAGTGATCGATGTCCTCCTCCCTCTTGCGACACCACCTACATAAACCATGTTGCTCGCCCAACACAATTCCACGCATCCGCAGAAACTCAAAAGTAGGCAAACAGCGTAGCCAAGTAAACCACAAAAACACCTGGACCTTAGGAGGGACCAGGACTTTCCACGTAAAACAATCACCAAAATCACTCTCACCCATTTTATCAATCATAAGCAAACGAGACAATGCATTTACTGAAAATATCCCATGTCTATCCGGTGTCCAAACAAGCATATCCAATACCCCTTGCCGCAAACTCACCTGACACACCAAAGAACAAAGTTCCTGCAGTTGCCGAACCTCAAATGACCTCAAGCTACGATGGAAAAAATCCTCCCATCGATCATGCTGGAAACTCCCCTCAACGGCATGGTCAACAACCAAGGCTAGGCGATTGACCGCAATCGAGAATAATCTAGGATAAATATCCTTCAACGGCTGCTCAACACACCATGCATCAAACCAAAACAACACCCGCGTACCCGAACCGACCTTCCAAACAAACTGTGCCTCGCCCATGTACTTTTGTACGCTCGCCGAGCTAACCGTCTGAACTATCTGCTTCCAAATCACTAACATCGACCCCCTGAAAGTAGAATTAAATCGCCACCACTGAGCTGCCTCACCATATTTCGACACAATAATAGCTCGCCACAAAGAGGATTCATCCTTAGCATACCTCCACAACAATTTCGCCAACAAAGCCTTGTTTCGAACCTCCAAATCTGCCACCCCCAAACCGCCAAGATGACGAGGTCGACACACCATACTCCAACTCACCCTACACATCTTTCGCTGTAAACTAACCCCACCCCAAAGGAACGCTCGCCTCAACTTATCAATAGCAGCTACTACACCTTTCGGCACACGAAACAAACCCATATAATACACAGGGAGGGAAGACAATACAGAGTTTACCAGAGTGACGCGATCCGCAAAAGAAAGCGATATCCTCTTCCAACCAGTAAGCTTCCGACGGACCGAAGCAATAACAGGCTCCCACACTGCAATATTTCGCGGATTCACCCCCAACAGCAACCCCAGGTAGACAAACGGCAATTCTCCCTGTCGGTAACACAAAACATCCGCCATGGATGCGAGCAACTCCCCATCCACACCAATCGAGTAAATAGAGGACTTAGCGAAATTAATTTTCAGTCCGGAGCACACTTGGAAGCAGCACAAAAGCCTGCAGATATTCAAAGCACTTTCTACTGAAGCTTCAAAGAAAAGAATGGTGTCATCGGCAAACTGAAGGTGTGAGATAGACACCCCCGGAGCCACTACTACCCCACGGATTAGCCCCAAACCCTCTGCTTGTACGAACAATCGATGCAATGCTTCTGCCACAATAACAAACAATAAAGGCGACAATGCTTCTGCCAAATTCTTTAGTAGCACTACCATTCAGAAGAACAGAGAGCCGAACAGTACTAATGCACTCCATAACCCACCTTCGCCAAGTCTCGCTAAACCCCATCGAGCACATGATGTGATCCAAAAATTCCCATCGGACGCAGTCATAGGCCTTCGCAAAATCTAGCTTCAAGACACAACCACCTAGCCGACTCTGCCGCATAGAGTGAATAGTTTCATTAGCCAGTAAAATCCCATCGACAATCTGACGTCCGCGGACAAATGCCGACTGATGGTCACTGATCAGACCACCCAACACCACTTGTAATCTCCTAGCCAAAATTTTAGCTAAAATTTTATAGATTGAATTAAGCAAGCTAATCGGCCGATACTCATGCAATATAACCGGTGAGTCCACCTTAGGTAACAATACAAGAAATGTGTTATTTGCTCCCACAGGCAATCTACCCGAGGTGAAAAAATCAGCCAAAAAATGCCCCACATCATCACTCACAACCTCCCAGCACCTCTTGAAAAATTCCATACTGTAGCCATCTGGACCCGGAGACTTCGATCCCTCACTTCCTCCCACAATTACCTATGCCTCATCAATAGAAAAAGGCGCAACTAAAGCCAAATTTTCAGCTTCATTCACCCTATTAAAAGATCCCTCGAAGCGCCAAATACAAGACCTCTCATTCGCAGCGAAGTGTTGAGAGAAAAAACTCACAATGTGTTTGCGCAACCTGATTGGATCGGTTACCCAAGAGCCGCCGATAGTCAACCCAGCAATAGCATTCCGCATCGCACGCAGCTTCGCTGCTCTATGAAAGAAAGCAGTATTCATGTCCCACAATCTAAGCCAAGTCGCTCTCGACTTTTGGCGCCACAACGATTCCTTCCGGCGAATAGCTCGCCACAAAGCTTGCAACCATACCCTCTTCTGATCACACAGCTCACTACTTTCCCCCTCGGCCACCTCCTCTTCTCCACTATCCAAACAATCAATACGGCTTTGAAGTTGAGAAATCTCATTCTCAATATCCCCAAACTCTGTTTTATTCTACTGTCGAAGAAAGAGCTTCAAATGCCTAAGGTTAACAGAGATATTAGAGTTTCCAATACCCAAACCCGTCAAACGGCACCACTCCTCTGCCATGCGACGGACATTACGCCTCTCTTCCAACCAACAACTAATAAAACGAAACGGCCTTGGACCCCAATCTTTATCATCACACAACAAAAGAATTGGGGCATGGTCTGAAATTCCTCTCGGAAGCGATAACTGCTCAATACGAGTAAAGCAATCCAACCAAGTCGACGATACAAGAAACCTATCAATGTGACTCTTACGACTGTCCCTACCAAACCATGTAAACTGCTTTCCCCGTAGCGGTAAATCAATTAAACTTACTGAATTCACAAAAGAAACAAATGAACTCATACCTCTAGATGCCGAAATACATCCTGCTCTTTCCAACGGACGTAGCACCGAGTTAAAATCACCCGTGACGCACCATGGACCCGAAAAACCTTCGATCACCGTCATTAATCTGTGCCACAAACATTCTTGCTCCGACACGTTGCACGGAGCATACACGACCATGATGCAACAAACAAAATCCTCAGGTTTCCATCGCCCTTGAAGCACAACGTAATGTCGATCCACCTCCACTGACTCCAGCACAAAACGTGCACCTTCCCAAATCACTATCAACCCACCCGATACTCCCATGGATGGCGAAACAGAAAACTCGAACCCATCACTTGACCATAAGTTAGCAACAACCGACGGCCCCAGCTCCTCCAACTTCGATTCCTGCAACAACACCATATCAACCTGCTGGCTCCGTATTACATCACCCACCCTTCTCCTCTTCAACATAGAACCCAACCCCCTGACGTTCCAACTCAGAATACGCATGGCTACAAAGTGCAGATGTCGTCCTGTAGCACCCGAGACAAGTCTTGCAAAATCTCCTCCTCGCGACCTAGCGATGTCACCCCCACCAGGTTCCCCAAAGCCGCCGTAGCTAGAGCCTCGCGGTAAATAATTTGCTGCCTGTGGTTTATGGCCGAGTCTGTTAATGAAGCGTCGGCTACTATAGTATGAGTTTCACGTCCCACACCCTTCTTCGGTCTTCCTCTCCCCTGCTTCAGATTCTTTGCAACCCCCGACAGCGCATTCACCGACTTCGTCTTTCTAAAAACCCTGTTTATCCATACCGGGATAACTGTGTCACCCACAGAATTATTTCGTACAACTTGGTCGCCGTCAAGCTCCTCAACGGGGATATGAACCAAGCATGTCTGCTCTACTACGTTTGTCGCAACAGGTACGTTTACTAACCCGTCCAAAATGTTTTTTCCGGTCACCCCTCACCCTGTTGACCTTGAGAATCAATCGGATCACCCTCACTATCCTCAAGGATTTGATCATGGACAATTCCTTCATCCACTTGAAGTTGTTGTAACAACTTATCATCTAAATTTTCAAATCTTTGGTACTCCACCCCACTAGGACTCTTCACCCCGGCGACAACTGCTTGTGGCGGTGAACCACCAACCGGCACCACTGCCATATCGTCCATCGTCTCCCCAAAGTGAGCCGGTGTCGACTTTATGCACTCAGGCGCGACACTCACCGTGTCATGGTCCTCTCGGTAAGCATCATTCCAAAGATGGTTACAATGCCAATCCTGCTTTATCATTGTTCCCATGTCCACAAATTCCTCAATCTGTTGCTCATCGCCCAATCTCGATTCCGGCACACACTCAGACGAACTAAACTCCGGTGACTCACTACTAGCAGCATCGGTGGCCGTTGTGCATTCACAGTCTATAAGCGGCCTGAAAATGGTCACCTCTTTTACATAAACATGGTGCAACGTCCCCTCGACCTCCAGCATCACTCTTGTATCAATAAAATCCAGCATCTCTGTTTCAATTAGTAACCATCCACACTCAAATGATGTCGGCGACGCCGTGTTTTCCGCCACCCGAACAAGTGATCCCCAATGTTTCGCAATATTATCGAAAATCTCATGCGACCAAGCATGGATTGGGATTCCTCTCACAGAGATCCATGCCTGTCGTGCAGATAATATCATCCCCGGATCCCAACTCTCTATTTTGGAAATAGTAGTTGGGGTTGTTTATATGGTTTTATTGAAAATATGTGTAAAACCTCGATCCCACCGGATCCGAGACGCTACATCCAGGTTACCTCTAACCCGACCCAAAAATATCGTTCAATTTAAAAAACTCAAGTTTAGCCATAAATCATCATTTAAATTAAAACAATTCATTTAAATAAAAGTCTCATAATAGTTTCAAATCTGAAATATAAATGGTGCTCCGTACGAATAAACATCGTATATCAAAATGTTGAGTTCATCAAACAATGCAATTGGTCAAGAGGGTTGAATTGGTAAATAAACATTTGAAAGGAGAGAAATGGATGAACAAAAAAATTGCACAAGAGATTTATAGTGGTTCAAGTTCTCCAATGAACTCTATCTCCACTACCTTAGCTCCCACTAAGGATTTTCAACCAATCCACTATAGATTCTTCTCCTTTTCTTGGATAAGGAGGATACCTTACAGAGAAATTAAGCTTTCTACCAAAGCTTAATTTGAAACACTCTTTACAATTGAGAAAATGGTAAACCTTACAAATTCCTCTCAAATGATGAATCGTTTACCCAAATACAATTTATCACTCCTCAAACTCACAATACAAATAAGAATAGAACACTTAATAGAGTTGGGTACAAGGATTTGACAATAAAAGGCACAAGGGTTTAGATTTGATGCTTGGATGATTCGTGAAGGTTCAATAATTGTTGTTGGTGCTCAAAATGCTTGCTTTTATACATTCTCATTGATTTCTAGCCGTTTGGGTGGTTGACATCATAATTATAGCCGTTAGGACTTCATCTTCTTATCATTAATGATGTTCTGCAACTACCCATACTGAAACGGCATCACTTGTATCGAAACAAGTCAAAAACAAAAAGAGACGTTGGGGGCATTTAAGAGACCGTATGGAAATGATCGTGGTCATTCCGATACTGAAAGAGCCTACTTCGAAACGGGACAAGACTGTATCGAAACATTTTAAAACTGTGAAAACTCGTATCGAAACAAACCTAATGTGTATCGATACGCTTAACTAATTTTCAATAAAACAGTTATGAAAAAGCAACAGTTACATTTTTAAACAAACTTTACAGTTTCAAATCGTTCGAAACACCTAAGGGGTGTATCGAAACGATTAGTCGAAAATCATTGTTTTAGCTTGGAAAACACTTAGAAAAATTTATGGGAACTTGAGTTTTGACTTAAACATTTTGCTTGTCAATTTTGGGAGTTTGAGGACTTAAAATTTATCTTCTTTTCAAATTGATCCTTGAAATATTTGTTATATCAAAATCAAAGTTTTGGTTTTACAATCCCCCCTTTTTGATATAACAAAGCCAACTATAAATTTTTAAGTTTTGAGAACTTTGTAAAACTTACTCCCCCTCAATTTAAGATAGTTTTTTAATTAAGTTGCAAAGTTTCAAAATTGGCTCCACTTCTCTGTAGAACTAAGTGTTTTGATATAATAATTGAAAAATGTTTTCGACAAATTTGAAAAGAATTTAAAACTTGTCTTTGAGTCCAAACAACTTGAAAATATGTTTGAGGTATTTAAAAAGGTTTTTGGCAAAGTTTTTAATGCTTTAAAGTAGTCAAACTTGACTTTCAGCAAGCCCGTACCGATACGGTATACCCCGTATTGATACATTTTTACCAAAGTTTTGAATCTGCCAAAACTCGTATCGATATGGGGTATTCCCATATCGATACGGATAGGGATCATTTCAATACGCATATTAGGCGTACCGATCCCTGTTTTAACAACCCCAACTACTATTTCCCAACGGTCTTTTAAATGACACATCGTACCGATACGCCCTCAAGCGTATCGATACGCATAGGCTGACAAAGAGCCCAATAACTAGTTCTGGAGAAGGGCGTACCAATACGCTTTTACGTGTACCGATATGGTAAGCTGCAGAACTGCATTTATGGTGAGAAATAAAGTCTCCAACGGCTAAAATTCAATCCCAACGGCTAGTAACGACTACAAACTCAATTAGGAGTATAAAAAGGACCACCAAGCATCAAGTAATGGTTAATGCTTCAATTGTAATACAACATATGATCAAAATGTGTCTTAGTGCCTAATTGTCAATTCCTTGTATAGACAAACACTGGTGAGCCAAAATTGTTATATTTGCTCAAGTGTTTTGGGATTGGGTGAGAGCTTAATTGTGCAAACAAATACCTATTAGAGGGATTTGAGTTTGCTTATTTTTATCATTTTGTAAAGAGGGTTTGATCAAATCTTTGGGTAGAAAGCTTGATCAGTTTTGTAAGGGTTTCCTCCTAAGCCTAGAAAATGGGACGAATCAATAGTGGATTGATTGGAAATCCTTAGTGGTAAGCTAAGGTAGTGGATGTAGACCTTGGTTAGAAGGTTGAACCACTATAAATCATTTTGTCTTTATCATTTTTAGCTTCCACGCCTCTATCACCCAATATTCCACTTCTCCGCCACTTGGCGAGCAAGAACGGTTGAAGGAATCGAGCACCTAAAAACCCATCATTCCATCAATTGGTATCATAGTTTGGCTCAATTGTAGAGGATTAACATCCTATTGTAGAGATCCGACAAGCTCGATCAACTTTTCAAACAACCGGCTCAATGGCGCAATCCATCGACAAACTGCCCTTCTTCGATGGGACCAATTATGCTTATTAAAAGACGAGGATTATGTTCTTTGTCAAATACAAAAACTACAAGCTTTGGGATATCATAGAAGATGGCTCGTTCGTACCACAAGGAAGCAAGGCGGAGTGGACTGCCGACGACCGCAAGAAGATAGAGCTAAATTGCAAGGCTTTACACTTCATCTTTTGTGCACTTAGCCTCAACATCTACGAGAAGATGTCTTCTTGCGAGAGTGCCAAGGAAGTTTGGGACAAGCTTGAAATTACATACGATGGGACAAACGAATTAAAGGAGACCAAGATCGGCCTCCTCAACCTAGAGTATGAAAACTTCAAAATGGATCTGGAAGAGGACATTGAGAAGATGTTCCACCGATTCTCTACCATCACCAATGGACTCAAGGGTTATGGAGAAGTCATTCTGGAAGAGAAGCTTGTCCGAAAGCTCATCTACTCCCTTCTCGAGTCATGGGACTCAAAAAGAACCGTGTAAAACCTATGTTTGATTTTGATATAATTAAGTTGTTAAGGATTAAATTGAAAACTTGAAATTGATTTCTAAGTCCCTTTAATAATTTATAAATCACCAACACTTTAAACTGATTTGAAAATCTCAAACTCCAAATATTTTGTAAGTGTTCCAAGGCCAAAGTATTGAAAATCGTCCAGGTGTATCGATACGCTTCCAGTTGTATCGATACCTTTTTTACAAAGTTGGCTACTGGAAAGACGCATTTCGATACGCTCTTAACCGTATCGAAACAGCGTATTGAAACAGATTCAATCTGTATCGATACGCCCCTCTGCAAAATTGAAGGAGTTTGAATGGTGTACCGATACGGCTTGACCCGTATCGATACGGTTTTAATTGAATTTTTAATTTGAAGTATTTTAAATGTTTTCTACCGTTGGTGTCAGTCGTTAGGTAACTAACATTTAAAGTGGCAGTTGTCCCGTATCGATACGGTGTACCCCCGTATCGAAACGGAGACTTCTAGTGAGCTAAGTTGAGAAAAAGGTATCGATACGATCTTATCCGTCTCAATACAGTCTCTGACCCGTACCGATATGCTTACGTGTGTTTCGATACGCCCTCTTTATTATGTACAACGACTCTTTATGTTTTGAGACAAGTATCGATACGGCTCCCAGTGTACCGATACAGATAGCTGCAGAAGTGCATTTATGGTGGAAAGAGAGGGTCCCAACGGCTACAATCAATACCCTAACCACCCAAACGGCTAGAATTGATAGAGAGGGTATAAATTGAAGCTCCTTGAAGACCAGAAACAACTATTGCATTAAAGACAAACATCCAAGCAAAAATCCAACCTCAAGTGTGCCTATTTTCCAATTTCTTGTAAACCCCAAATTGAGTTGTATTCAATTCTTATTCTTTCTTCAAATTTTGGTTGAGTGTTGTACTTCAAGGGACAAAATTGTATTTGAGAGATATATTTCTTGTCCAATTTCTTCTTTGTTTATTTGTGAGGGTTTGGTCAAATTTTGGGTAGAAAATTTGACCGGTTGTGTAAAGGTTACCTCATAAGCCTTGAAAAGGGGAAGAACAAATTAGTGAATTGATGCAAATCCTTAGTGGTAGCTAAGGTAGTGGATGTAGAGTTCATTTGGAACTTGAACCACTCTAAAATCCTTTGTTCTTCATTTTTAGTTGTCCATTCACTCCAACAAAGTTTTAAAATCCCAATTCACCCCCTCTTGGTCTTGAATAATCTATCGATCCACTCAACAATTGGTATTAGATCCTACCTCTGTGAAGGATTAACAACCACAAGAGAAGTTCCTAGGAAGAGTTTGATCATCCAAAAATCAAGGCATGGCATCTACCTCCAGATCTAGCATGTACGGGTCTCAATCCACTACAAAATCGCCTTTCTTCAATGGTGAGAACTACCCGTTTTGGAAGAATCGGATGTGCCTCTTCATCAAGTCCAACGATTACTTGGTTTGGGATGTCATTGAAGATGGTCCCTACATTCCATTGAAGCAAGATAATGAAGGAAAGATGGTTCTAAAGAAGAAGATGGAGATGAGTGAAGAAGAGAGGAAAAAGACCCAAATAAATGACAAAGCTCTTCACATGCTCTTTTGCTCTTTCGGTCCCGACATCTACTCCAAAGTCTCCTCCATTGAGAGTGCCAAGGAAGTGTGGGATACTCTAGAGACCACCTATAAAGGAACCAATGATGTGAAGGAAACCAAGATTGGAATTCTCAATCTTAGTTATGAGAATTTCAAGATAGAGCCCGACGAAACGGTGTCAAAGATGCTTGATCGCTTCTCAACCATCGTCAACGGGCTTAAAGGCTTTGGAGAGACTATTTTGGAAGACAATCTTGTCCGGAAGCTACTTTACTCACTTCCCGAATCTTGGGATGGGAAGAGAACCGCCATCATCGAGGCCAAAAACTTGAAGACTCTAAAACTTGATGAGCTAGTGGGTTCTCTCCTTACTCATGAGATTATGAAGCAAGGAAGGGAAGAAGAAAAGAATAAGGAAGAGAAAAGAGTGGAGAAGCTAGAGGTGGAAAAGAAGAAGAAAATGAGAGTGGCTCTCAAAGCTTCATTACTTGAGGAGAGCTCTTCTAGTGAGGAGGATGACCTTGAAGAATTGGCTATGATAGCCAAAAAGTTCTCTCGATTCATGAGGTCCAACCGTGGAAGGAAAATTAAAAGAAAGATAGACTTTAAAGGTAAAAGCAAAGAAGAAGAGAGAGATCAAATCATTTGCTTCGAGTACAAAAAACACGGTCACATTCGTTCGGAGTGCCCTCAACTCAAGAAGAAGGGCTTTGAGAAGAAGAAGAAGCTCAAAGCCAAGCTTGCTACTTGGAGTGATGAGGAGTCATCCGATGATGACGAACAAGAAGTGGCCAACCTTTTCCTCATGGCACTTGAGGAAGATTCCTCCATGGTAACCTCTAACTCATCATCCTTTGAATTTACATTTGATGAATTAAATGATGCATATGATGAGTTGCAAGAGGTTTATGATGAGTTAGTTGAGAAATACAAAGAGTCGTTCATTAGGAATAAGAAAATTATTTCGGAATTAAATGATAAGAATGACTCACTCTCTCAAGCTAACTTAAAATTTGAGAAAAAGATTTTAGGTTTGAAAGATGAACTTAAATTCTTCCAAGATGAAAATGTTGACCTAAATAATCTTCTTTCTCAATGCAATAGTGAACACCAAAAGGTGTTAGATGAGCTTAACAAGCTCAAAGAGTCTTTTAAATATGTTGGTAGTGTGAAGCATGAAAAAGGTGAATCATCTAAAACAAACCAACCTGGGAGAAAGACTAATAACTACAAACAAAGTAGCTTCCCTGGACATAATAGAACTAAAAAGATTACAAGTGTATGGGTTCCTAAGGAACTTGTAAAATCTAATAACATTGTTGCCATGTCACCTTGGATTCCTAAGGGAACCAAGCTATTGGAAGCTAACACTCGTGGACCCAAAATGATTTGGGTACCAAAAACAAAAGTTTAATATCTTTGTTTGTAGGGGGAGCATTGCTACAAGGCCAAAGCACAAAGTCAAAACTCATGGTACCTTGATAGTGGTTGCTCGAGGCATATGACCGGAGACAAGAGTAGATTCATGGACTTAAAGCCAAAAAGTGGAGGAGTGGTGACATTTGGTGACAACTCCAAAGGCCACATTAAAGGTATTGGCTCCATAGGTAATCACTCTACCATTCTTAGTGAAAATTTCTTGTATGTCGATGGTCTTAAACATAATTTGTTGAGCATAAGCCAATTATGTAATAAAGGATTTAATGTTTTATTTGATAAAGATGGGTGCAAAATTGTAGACATTAAATCTAATAACATTATGCTCATAGGTCATCACATAGGTAACATTTACATGGTGCATTTAGATGACATACATACATCTCATGCATGTTTAGTAGCTCAAAATGAAAATGATGCATGGTTATGGTATAAGAAACTAGGACATGCTAGCATTAGTGTTTTAGAAAAATTAGTTTCCTTAGATCTAGTTAGAGGTTTACCCAAAATTAAGTTCTCAAATTATAAAATTTGTGATGCATGCTCTAAGGGTAAACAACATAAGTCATCCTTTAAATCCATTAATGATGTTTCTACTAGTAGGTGTTTACAACTTATTCATATGAATTTATTTGGGCCTATTAGGACTATGAGCTTGGGTGGTAAATATTATGCATTTGTACTAGTTGATGATTTTTCTAGATTTACTTGGGTTCTATTTTTAAGTACTAAAGATGAGGCTTTAGAAAAATTCATCACATTTTCAAAATTAACCCAAAATGATCTTGAACTTAGAATTTCTCATATAAGAAGTGATCATGGAACCGAGTTTCAAAATCTAGGGTTTGAAGAGTTTTTAAATGAAAATGGTATTAGCCACAATTTTTCGGCTCCTCGAACTCCTCAACAAAATGGGGGTAGTGGAGAGGAAAAATAGAACTTTACAAGAAATGGCTAGAACCATGCTTTGTGAAAATAATTTACCTAAATATTTTTGGGCAGAAGCCACAAACACCGCTTGCTACATTGTAAACAGAGTAATGATTAGGCTAATTTTAAAGAAAACACCTTATGAGATTTTAAAATCTAAAAAGCCTAACATTAGCTATTTTCATACATTTGGTTGCAAGTGCTTTGTCTTGAATAATAGAAAAGATAACTTAGGTAAATTTGATGCAAAAAGTGATGAAGCTATTTTCATAGGATATTCTTTAAACTTTAAAGCTTATCGTGTATTTAATAAGAGAACTTTAGTAGTAGAAGAATCTATACATGTTGTATTCGATGATAACCTCCTTTTAAGGAAGAATTCTTGGATGATGATGATGTAGGAATCATAAATGCCTTTGATGGAGGACAAACTTCAAAGGAGGATGAGATTCCATCAAAAGAAGAGGATACACAAGATCCACCTCTTGAAGCCTTGAAGGACTTGGCTCTTGAGGAAAAGGAAGTGAGCTACCCAAGGGAGTTCAACTATGTCAAAGATGGTGAAATCTTGGGTGATCCATCCAAGAGGGTAACCACTAGATCTTCTCTTAAACTTATGAACCATGTTGCATTTATCTCATGCATAGAGCCTAAGAATATAAAAGAAGCATTGAAAGATGATTTTTGGATTATGGCTATGCAAGAAGAGTTAAATCAATTTGAGAGAAGTAATGTTTGGACATTAGTTGATAGGCCTAGTAATCAATCTACTATAGGAACTAAATGGGTCTTTAGGAACAAACTAGATGAGAGTGGTAACATTGTGAGAAATAAAGCTAGACTAGTAGCACTTACACTCAAGAAGATGGAATAGATTTTGATGAAACATATGCACTCGTAGCTAGAATGGAAGCCATTAGGATGTTGCTTACATATGCATGTTATCATGATTTCAAGCTTTTTCAAATGGATGTTAAAAGCGCATTTTTAAATGGTTTTATAAATGAGGAAGTGTATGTGGAACAACCACCGGGTTTTGAAGACTCAAAATTTCCAAATCATGTTTTCAAAGTTACTAAAGCTCTTTATGGTTTAAAACAAGCTCCTAGAGCTTGGTATGAAAGACTTTCAAACTTTTTAATTGAAAAAGGTTTTGAAAAAGGTAAGGTGGACACTAAACTTTTCATAAAAAAGGTATAAAAATGACATCTTAGTAGTACAAATTTATGTTGATGATATTATTTTTGGTTCTACTAACGAATGTCATTGCAAAGAGTTTGCTAAGTTAATGCAAGGTGAATTCGAGATGAGCATGATGGGGGAGCTCTCATTCTTTTTGGGACTCCAAATCAAGCAAAGGAAAGATGACACCTTCATCAATCAAGCAAAGTACATCAAGGATATGCTCAAGAAGTTTGGCTTGGAGAATGCAAAGCCTCAAGCCACACCTATGAGCTCATCTACAAAGCTTGACAAGGATGAAGGAGGTAAGTGTGTTGACTCTAAGCTTTACCATTCTATGGTTGGATCATTGCTTTACCTTACCGCAAGTAGATTGGATATCTTGTTTAGTGTTTGCTTGTGTGCAAGGTTTCAAGCTAGTCCTAGAGAGTCTCACCTTATAGCCGTTAAGAGAATCTTTAGGTACCTTAGAGATACCCCTTGTTTAGGTCTTTGGTACCCTAGAAACTTCACCTTCAACCTTCATGCTTATTCGGATGCGGATTATGGGGGATGTAAAATCGATAGGAAAAGTACTTTGGGAGCTTGTCAATTCTTAGGTAGTATGCTCATATCTTGGTTCTCTAAGAAACAAAATAGTGTAGCCTTATCTACCACCGAAGCCGAGTACATATCCTTAGGGAGTTGTTCTGCTCAAGTCCTTTAGATGAAGCAACAACTCTTAGATTATGGTATTAAAGTTGAAACTATACCCCTTAAGTGTGATAACACTAGTTCCATATGTTTAACAAAAAATCTCATCCAACACTCTAGAACCAAAAATATAGAAATAAGGCATCATTTCATTAGAGATCATGTCCTTAAAGAAGATGTTGTTATAGAGTATGTTGACACCTTAAATCAATTAGCGGACATCTTTACAAAGCCTTTAGATAAAGAGCATTTTTGGTCCCTTAGGAGAGAGTTAGGTCTAACTAGCCTATCTTGACCTTTTAGGACCCTTTTTGTGCTAAAATTGATTGATCTTGTGAAATTGCATGTTAATGTGTTGTAACTCTTGAAAATATCCATGCTTATAGCTAGTGGGAGTATGATTCTGTTAAAATATGCTTGGAACTGCTCATTCATCATTTGCATTCATTTAGGAGATGACAGAATCGAGCTTTTGGTTATTCTTCAAGCCTAAAATGTATTTTTGGGCATAGGGTATCGATACGACCTTCAGCGTATCGATACGAGTACTGTATTAGCTTCTCAGACTTCATTTTGCCTTAAACGGGTATCGATACGGTTAAACCCGTTTCGATACGAGCAACAATCGTTTCGATACGGATTGTATCCGTTTCGATACGGATTGTATCCGTTTCGATACGATCCTTCAACGGGCATTTTAAATGGAATTACATTTTTACCCCTGTATCGATACACCCTCAGGCGTATCGATATGCGATTGCGCATACAGCTATCACTTGGCATTTAAGAGTTCAACTTTTACCAAAATTAAAATTTCTCAAAACCCTAAAAACCCTAGCCGTTTTCAGTCTATAAATAGCCTCTTCCTCCCTCATATTTTCACACCACAACTCAAAAACTCAAGAGGGTTTTCAAAATCAATCAAAGCTTTAAGGCTTTTTCATCAATTGGGTGCTAAGCTCTTCTTCCATTCCTCTCTAATCAATATCAATGTAAAACTCTTTCGTTTTCTTTTTATTTTTTTCTTTTATTTTCGTTTTCAAAGTTTCTCTTGTCTTGTTTTTATTTTGCCTTCTCAAACCAATTTTTTTTTAATTTTTTTTAAACATTGATTATTGGTTTTTAATGAGTTGAATGAAGAAATCGTAATGCATACATTGTAATACGGACACAACCCCGTATACGCGAACGTTGAACTTGCGGAAGCGGATAAGGATGTTGGCGCGAATGTTGGATCGGTGAATAGATGGTTGAAGATAGGCGATGACGATGGAGATGGAAGATAAATGGATAAATTGTCCTCGGCACCCTCTTGATCGCAATTAACCAAGCAAGCAACCTCAAGCGGCTCTAACCCACCCTCCTAGACGCAGTTACCTAGGCAAGCAGGAGTGTGAAGATCAACAACAAATTCTGACGAACTTGAAGAATCGCTTCTAAAATAAATAACACAACTTATACTTCTTGCAAGTCTGAACTCAAAAGAGAACTTTATTTAATCATTCAAATCTAAATTACAATGTGGTTGAAGCCTCCTTATATAAGCCTTGGAGAAGTTCTAATCCTAGTAAACTTAAGAAATTAAATACAATAAATAAATGCTAAAATCTAATCTCCTAATTACATAAGTAACTTCTAATAATAAATAAATATTAAAAAAATAAAATCCTAATTAAATAAATCTGATCTTAATAGATATTGCAGAATCCTATATTGATTTAAATTACAAATAATCAAATAAAATCTTGAAAATTCGTAATTATCCAAAAATCCCGTATTAATCCCGTATAGGAATTTCTGCATGCGCTGTCTTTGCTAAAATAGACGTATCTTGAGTTTTAGATGTCCGATTGAGGCGTTTCAAGAACCGTTGGAAAGCTAATTGACAGCCGGACAAGTTTCAAGAAGACATGTCGACCCATAAATGCCTGGATCCCATCCAAAAAGGGGTCGCAAGTTGACTGACGTTTCTGACTTGCAAAACAGTTTTAACTTCTTTTCCAAGATAATTAGTTTCACCCCTCCCATGCATGTATCATTCCCCCACTCCTCAAAAAGATTCGCCCTCGAATCTAAACCGGTCAATGGAAGAAGTTCATCAAAGTACCAGAAAATAGAAGATGTCTTGAATCCTTGTGCATAGTCTCTTTTTGCAATGTAATTTACAATTTTCTTCTCATTGAGATCATCACTATTGTTCTTTTGGTTGCAAAGTAACTCATTCTCATCTTCAAAATTGTTATCAATGCTAGAAGAGAAATAAGCATAAATAGAATTTTGAAAACAATCAATGGTACCTTTTGATTTTAGAGTACCTTCGTCGGTGTTTGTCGTTTGATGGTCATCTTGAATCGAAATAGTAGGTTTGTCGCTGGAAACAAACACACTACTTACAATTTCTTCGTCATCAATAGGCAAGGTTAAACTCTCGATGGTATCGCCTTCCTCATGCTCTTTAGGAGAACAAATTTCTCCATCATGCTCCGAATCACAGATTTCAATATCATTAGAAGACATGAATTCAGACAACATATCTCTCAAAATTTTTTCTTGAAAATAAGACTTATCTGGACAATCATACCCGGAATGATCTAGTCGACAACAATAATGACATCGAGTCCCCAAAAGAGTAAAATTCAATATGTTGCTCAATGACATCCTCAAGAACGATCTGAATCTGATACCAAATAATACGGACACAACCCCGTATACACGAACGTTGAACTTGCGGAAGCGGATAAGGATGTTGGCGCGAATGTTAGATCGGTGAATAGATGGTTGAAGATAGGCGATGACGATGGAGATGGAAGATAAATGGATAAATTGTCCTCGGCACCCTCTTGATCGCAATTAACCAAGCAAGCAACCTCAAGCGGCTCTAACCCACCCTCCTAGACGCAGTTACCTAGGCAAGCAGGAGTGTGAAGATCAACAACAAATTCTGACGAACTTGAAGAATCGCTTCTAAAATAAATAACACAACTTATACTTCTTGCAAGTCTGAACTCAAAAGAGAACTTTATTTAATCATTCAAATCTAAATTACAATGTGGTTGAAGCCTCCTTATATAAGCCTTGGAGAAGTTCTAATCCTAGTAAACTTAAGAAATTAAATACAATAAATAAATGCTAAAATCTAATCTCCTAATTACATAAGTAACTTCTAATAATAAATAAATATTAAAAAAATAAAATCCTAATTAAATAAATCTGATCCTAATAGATATTGCAGAATCCTATATTGATTTAAATTACAAATAATCAAATAAAATCTTGAAAATTCGTAATTATCCAAAAATCCCGTATTAATCCCGTATAGGAATTTCTGCATGCGCTGTTTTTGCTAAAATAGACGTATCTTGAGTTTTAGATGTCCGATTGAGGCGTTTCAAGAACCGTTGGAAAGCTAATTGACAGCCGGACAAGTTTCAAGAAGACATGTCGACCCATAAATGCCTGGATCCCATCCAAAAAGAGGTCGCAAGTTGACTGACGTTTCTGACTTGCAAAACAGTTTTAACTTCTTTTCCAAGATAATTAGTTTCACCCCTCCCATGCATGTATCACATTGTTTTCTCTAGTTCATGGCACCTTCTAAGAAGAGAACACGCACTAATGAAGCCGGTGAAGGATCCAATACTAGAGGTGGTGCTCGTCCGAATCTCACTCATATTTATCAACTATTTTTTCAATCTCTCGAAGCTCTCACCTATTTTCGTCAATTCCAAAACTACAAGATCCGTCCGGAGAGGGTAATCTCTATCCCTTTTCTTAACTCGGAGTGATTCAAATTTGAATATCTACCTTTGCTTCAAGAGTGGAAGTTTATGGATTTTCTCACTATTCCCGGGTTTTACTTTCGTATTTTAGTTTTAATCTTTTATGCTAATGCCAAATGTTGTGTCAATCGAGATGGTTTTGTTACGGCCGTTAACTCTCATCTTATGGGTAAAAGATCACTCTAGATGTTCAATCTATTTGTGAAGTGTTCAAGTTGGAGGATGAAGGTTATGATGATGAGAATGCCCTTGGCCATGTTCTAAGTGGTTCTGTCACCGCCCTAAATGCTCAGGATCGGATCCTCCATTTGATGGTCTCTTGGTGGTTTAGGCTCTTGGGAGGGAAGTATTCCACTATCTGCCAAGTGGATGATTTTCGGATTCGATGCTTCTGTGAGAGAAAACGCCCGAACCTTGCTTGTATCATGTTTGCGGAGATCGTCTATCTCGTGCAACATCGCCACACCACACTTGTCACTTCCTTCACCTATGGCACTGCCCTAAGCTGTTTCTTCAAAAAAAGGAGATTGATTGCTCGCATGACTTCCCAACTCCCCTCACCGATCCCATTGATGAACGCTCTCTTGCAAGGGGTAGGTTCCATTATTTTAATGGTAATTGGCTACGTCTATTCGAGCTCCCTAGTGAGGCTGCGGAACAATTTGCTAATCCTCAAGTTGAACAAGTTCCTCAAGCTCCTTCTCCTCCCCCTTCCATGGATGCTCTAATGACTTTTCTCAATGAGCAATTCACGGGTTTGCGCACAGACATGGCTTCGGGGTTTACCAAGATTGATACTCGTTTCACAAGCCTTGAAGAACGGATGACGAACGTGAAGACTCGACTCACTTCTCTTGAAGGCGGTCATAACTCAATGAATATCTCTCTCATCGCTTTCGATGACGAGTGGCGTCAAACCTTGAGGAATGGTGATCCAATTGAGGAAGATGATGAAGATGATAAAGAAGGCGATGGAGATGCATAGTAGCCTATCTTTGCATATCATTCATATCATCTAGGATTTTTATTTATGCACCTTTGCTTTATGTTTTTAGGATTAAGTGTGAATTATTTTAAACCTATGCTTTGATTTTCTGTTGTTTGGATTTTTAAGTTGATGTTATCTTTTATTTGAACTTAATGATATTATGTTGCTTGCTTATTTATACCTTTTGCCTATTTATGCACTTTACATTATGTCTCAATTATTTTTTGATCTAACAAAAAGGGGGAGAGGGAAGCTCACACTTAAAAATTTTGATTTAAAAGTTACCTAGCTAATATTAAGGGGGAATTATTTTGCAAAGTTTTTCAAAGTGTCAAAAATATCAAGTTTTAGTTTTGTTATATCAAAAAGGGGGAGATTGTAAAACCTATGTTTGATTTTGATATGATTAAGTTGTTAAGGATTAAATTGAAAACTTGAAATTGATTTCTAAGTCCCTTTAATAATTTATAAATCACCAACACTTTAAACTGATTTGAAAAACTCAAACTCCTAATATTTTCTAAGTGTTCCAAGGCCAAAGTATTGAAAATCGTCCAGGTGTATCGATACGCTTCCATCCGTATCGATACATTTTTTACAAAGTTGGCTACTGGAAAGACATGTTTCGATACGCTCTTAACCGTATTGAAACAGCGTATCGAAACATATTCAATCTATATCGATACGCCCCTCTACAAAACTGAAGGAGTTTGAATGGTGTACCGATACAGCTTGACTCGTATCGATACGGTTTTAATTGAATTTTTAATTCGAAGTGTTTTAAATGTTTTCGACTGTTGGTGTCAGTCGTTAGGTAACTAACATTTAAAGTGGCAGTTGTCCCGTATCGATACGGTTTACCCTTGTATCGAAACGGAGACTTCTAGTGAGCTAAGTTGAGAAAAAGGTATCGATACGGTCTTATCCGCTTCGATACGGTCTTTGTCCCGTACCGATACGCTTACGTGCGTTTCGATACGCTCTATTTATTATGTACAATGGCTCTTTATGTTTTGAGATAGGTATCGATACGGCTCCCCTTGTATCGATACGGATAGCTACAGAAGTGCATTT
Source organism: Hibiscus tridactylites (assembly GCA_958450335.1). Lineage (NCBI taxonomy): Eukaryota > Viridiplantae > Streptophyta > Magnoliopsida > Malvales > Malvaceae > Hibiscus > Hibiscus tridactylites. Next base: position 63,033,060 of record OY288270.1, on the reverse strand, counting down.
ATGGTTGAAAGAGAGGGTCTCAACGGCTACAATCAATACCCTAACCACCCAAACGGCTAGAATTGATAGAGAAGGTATAAATTGAAGCTCTTTGAAGACCAATAACAACTATTGCATTAAAGACAAATATCCAAGAAAAAATCCAACCTCAAGTGTGCCTATTTTCCAATTTCTTGTAAACCCCAAATTGAGTTGTATTCAATTCTTATTCTTTCTTCAAATTTGGGTTGAGTGTTGTACTTCAAGGGACAAAATTGTATTTGAAAGATATATTTCTTTTCCAATTTCTTCTTTGTTTATTTGTGAGGGTTTGGTCAAATTTTGGGTAGAAAATTTGACCGGTTGGGTAAAGGTTACCTCCTAAGCCTTGAAAAGGGGAAGAATAAATTAGTGAATTGTTGCAAATCCTTAGTGGTAGCTAAGGTAGTGGATGTAGAGTTCATTTGGAACTTGAACCACTCTAAAATCCTTTGTTCTTCATTTTTAGTTGTCCATTCACTCCAACAAAGTCTTAAAATCCCAATTCACCCCCCTCTTGGTCTTGATCAATCTATCGATCTAATAAAAAAACCGCCATCATCGAAGCCAAGAATCTCAAGACTTTGAAGCTTGATGAGCTCATGAGGTCACTTCTCACTCACCAAATAATGAAGAAAAACAAAGAAGAGAAGAAGAAAGAAGGAAGAGATTAGAGCTATGGGGGAGAAAAAGCTCAAACGGCTTGGCATCAACACAAATGCTATTGCTCTCAAATCCTCCACATGCCATCATGTAAATTCATGTGAAGAGGAGGATGAAGAAGAAGAGATAGTTCATCTCTTCAATAAGTGTGCCCTTTACATGAAGAAACCCTTGAAAGAACTTGAACGAGAATCCATGAAAAAGAAGAGGGCAAGCACTTCAAGCCATAAGAAGAAGGCATATGTGGCTACTTGGAGTGATGAGGACTCCACCGACGATGAACAATCCAACTTTTGCCTTATGGCCATCGAAGAAGATTCAAGGGTAACTTCTAATTCATCTACTTCATGTTCATATTCCTTTGATGAATTACAATATGCCTATGACGACTTGGTTTTAGAATTTAAAAATCACATTTTGAAAAACAAGAAAGTGATTTCAAATTTGAAAATTCAAAATGACTTGATTTCTAAAACCAAAATTGAACTTGAAGCAAAACTCAATGAGTTTGAACAAAAAATGTTTTGATTTACAAAACTTATTTCATAAAGTTCAAGAAGAAAAAGATTTGATTTCCAAAGAGCTTGAAAAGAAAATTAATGTTGGAAATTCAAATTTTTATGTAAGATAATCTAGTTCCCCCAGATTTGTAAATGGTAAAGTTTTAAGAAGTATTTGGGTCCCAAAAGAACTAAGTACTTCAACTAAAAAAGATGAAATTGAAAAATGGATTCCTAAGGGGACTAAACTTTGTGCTACTAACGTCTATGGATCCAAAGCAATTTGGATACTAAAAATTACTTGATTGTCTTATGATAGGTGTGATGGAGATTGATCAACAAGTCAAATATTGAGGGGGAGCTCCATGCACACAAAGAAAGACACTTGAAGAGGAAGGCTTCACATCCTCCCTTGGATTCAAGTGTTGATAAAATCTAGTTGCTATTGTTTGTTTAATTTGATTTATTTTAATTCAACTAGATTATCATATGTTGGAATAACATTATTTAATGATGATTTGAGTGAGGGGGAGCCATTTTAAAACCAAAATTCTTATTTGTCTCAATTACTTTTAACCTCCTAAGTTATTTTGAACTTAATGTCTTTTGAATTCTTTTTGATATAACAAAAAGGGGAGAGTTTGGTTTGAAAAAATTGAATTTTCAAATGAATAAGGGGAGCTTTAATTGATTTTGAATCTTAATTCTCTTATTCAAAATTTATTTCACAAAGGGGGAGAAATCCTAAACAATTTTTCAAGTTGGTTTTATTATATCAAAACGGGGGAGACTGTAGAACTAAGTGTTTTGATAAAATAATTGAAAAATGTTTTGGACAAATTTGAAAAGAATTTAAAACTTGTCTTTGAGTCCAAACAACTTGAAATTATGTTTGAGGTATTTAAAAAGGTTTTTGGCAAAGTTTTTAATGCTTTAAAGTAGTCAAACTTGACTTTTCAGCAAGCCCGTACCAATACAGTATACCCCGTACCGATACATTTTTACCAAAGTTTTGAATCTGCCAAAACTCGTACCGATACGAGGTATTCTCGTATCGATATGGATAGGGATCGTTTCGATATGCATATTAGGCGTATCGATCCCTGTTTTAACTGTAACCCCCTCGCCCCGGTCTGGTCGATTGACCGGTTCGAGTAGGCTACACGGGGAAAACCGATGTGAAACCCATTAAGGTTCCACCTAGGTTAGCAACCCTAAAAATTTCTTTTAATTATATCTTCTCTAGAGGCACGTTTAAACCCTATGTGATCACGACAGCATAATACGACACGAGACAAAAGCAACCAAGCCCAAACAACATGTTAAACAGCCCATTTTTAAGTTTATAAGCAGGCCGTTCCGAAACACCCAAGAGGTGTATCGAAACGCCTTGACTTGGTCAACATCCCCAAGTCCACACGAGAAGGCCGTATCGAAACGGTGGTCAACCGTTCTGAAACACCCCCATCGGTCAACTTCTCGTGGTCAACGACATATTGACCGTTTCGAAACCCTAAAATATCGGCAACTTCTCAGAATTCCAGTAGCAAAACTGTACCGAAACGGACCCTAAACGTATCGAAACGCCTGGCCTGAAACAAGAGGCCGTATCGAAACGAAACCAACCGTTTCGATACACTGGCTGCGAAAAGATGGATTTTTGCTGGTTTCAGATACATGGCAGCCCCAAAACTCAACTAAAACCTCCAAGACTCAAGCAACAACCAATCTAGATGGAAAGCACCCTAATTGCACATGCTTAGCACACAACAAACATGGCATTCGAACGAACAAGGATCATTCATTCAAGGGATTCATGCATTTACTCAAAAGAGACATAATTAGCACTTAAAGGCCCATGCCTTAGAAACAAAACATATAGGCATTCAAGGCATGCAACATAAACAAGATTTGTAATTCAACAAGGCAACCAAGAGCCAAACCAAATCAACATACATCGAAGCTCAAACCAACAACACCTATCATATTGCTTGACTATTACAATCTACAATTTAAAGTTCATACTTGATCTAACCAAAAGCAACACTTGGAGGCCTTTCCTTGCCCTTGCCACTCACAAGCCACTGATCTGCATTGTTGAACAAAAGAGAGCGTAAGCATAAAGCTTAGTGAGGGTAAGCTCGTAAAACAAACCTTCGACAATGCAGGGTCCAAGCACGAGAAAGAATCAAAATAGAATGCACGATCTTACCTCCGATCCTCGAGAGACAAAATATACATGATGCATGAACATATAATTCAACACTATGCCATGATCAACAATTCATAATCCCAACCCACGAAAATACATATATCAATGTATTAACAACAACATATATCAATCCATATTGGAATCACATTTCATATCATATTGGCACCTAGCTATGACTCGAATACGTGGATAACAAGTTGGAACACATTTCCAACACAACCATTACCTTCGGTGGGATTACACTTATCACCGGTTCTCGCGGAGGGGATTCCACTCATCCTCATGCCCCGTCGATGGGATTCCACTCATCACCGACTAATATATAAAGATTTTCGGGCGAACCCGTACTCCTCCTTAGTGTCTCAACGCCACCAAGGCCACTCGCGAATTTGACTCTCGTGTGCACACTAACATCCTAATGATCGATCATTGTACCCAAGCATACTAGTGCCAATATTAAACACAATCCATAACCTTTCACAACATCAATTCATATCAACTTCCGTGCTTAGCACGTACTCACCATGATCACTATCATGCACTATCCACATGCATAAAACAATGCATCAATTCATGCCTCAACAAACATGTATAACACATTATACATAATACCACTATCACAATTAATCAAGAGGCATAAACAACCATTAAAGAGTGCAACCAAAGTCTCTAGTTAAAGCTTGGGATTAGGCTACCACTCTAATCCCAACTCTAGGTGGGTTTACCAAGCCCATCATAGGTTCACATGCTTGAACCAATATTTAAAAACCATTTAAAACAATAACCACTCACCGACCACTCCATTAACACAAGCCGACTAGCCTACCAAGCATCCAAGTTCCGGATTCGAGCCCAAAGCTTCTCCATTGTCTTCTCTTGCTTCTAACCATTCAAAACCAATACATTAGCCCCAAAATCAGCCACAAACCCAAGGTTTAACACCAAAACACAAATCCACTACAATTCTCACAATTCAAAGTCAAGTTCATTCTTCAATTTCCCATTTTCGTACTTCCACAAGAACCCATCAAAAATCAGCAATGTAGTCATTCAAAGCACCCTTAAACATGTGCAAAACACTACCCCAAACATAGTATAACCATCAACCCCCAATTTCCAACATCAACCACACCCACAACTAACCCTAAAACCCTTCCAAGAACCCTTCAAAACCCAAATCCGAAAATCCATTTAAAACAATGTAAAAATCTAGTATGTTGGACCTCTTGGGTTAATATTAACTTATCTATTAACAAGGAATCAAAAGCTCAAACAATGGATGGTAAAGTTTGCATCTTTTTCTTCCAAAATCCAAAAACACAAAACTCTAAATAATGAATTTTAATGAAAACTAAAAGCATGGGAAGAAAGAGGAAGTTGAGGACAAAAAGAATTTGCTATTATCTTTGCAAGAGCTCCAGAAATGAAGGCAAGATTTGATGGGAAGAAAAATGGGAGAAGGGGGAAGGAGTTCACGTTTAAAAGAAAGAAAGGGGGAAGAAGATGGTGAATTGGGGTTTTTTTTTTGTTTTAATTCATTGGGCTATTTCAAAAATCCCCAATATTACAACTTTGCCATTAATGAGATGGCAATCTCATTTATTCTAAAATCTATGGGATTTGATTCTCAAAACAATTTTAATCCAATATAAATGTTTGCTTCGAATATATGAAGCCCAAAATAATATTTTATTATTTTAAATTTTAAAACTAAAACCCGAACCATTATTTTATTATTATTTTCATCCGACCCCCAAACCCGGGCGTTACAACTCTCCCCCACTTAAGGAAATTTCGTCCCCGAAATTCATCGAACAGGAAGAGCCACGGAAACTGCCCCTCCACACTTTCCTTCTCACCACAACATTTTACCAACTCGATAGACTTACCACGCAACAATAGATATTTGATGCTAAGATATCAACGGGTCCTTCAATGCATGCTAATTTCAAACTCAACTCAATCTCTCCCACAAACATAGCATGGGTCAAACCTGACTCACAATTCCGAATCATAGATACACAGAACACATCACAAACCCCTTTCTAACTCTGGTGGTAACCGCAACAGATAAACAACAGAACTAGCCCAAATCACAATCTCATACAGGACCGTTTAAATTCTTGACCGATAACTTTCTCTGATTGACCATCTGACTTCAACAGGTAACCAAGCACTATGCAGACATCTTCCAGAATCTAGTCGAAATCTCGAATCCCTGTTGTCCACTATCGAATTCAAGACACTATACAACTCACACTCTTGCTAAGGCACGACTCCGCCATCTTACACAAAGTACAAGTAACGTGTGCTCGGCCCTGACACGCTGGCAAACTATACACTTACTCTCATACTGAACCACATCATCCAACAACTCAATCCGGAAGTACTCATCTTCAACCCACAATACGTCTTCATACTACTCAGATGCAATACAAATGAATTGTCGTGTGCTTCGGCCAAACAATACATCTCAAAACACTATGTCAATCGGTACAACAATTTTGTCTCTAAAATGCATAACTCTATCATCTCTGAAACTGTATTCTGAAGGTTTTCCTTCTGCTATGTCTTGCACGTGAGGTGTCAAGAACCTGTCTTGCAATTGTTTCTCTTCAAGTATTCTGACTCAATGTAGGTTTAACATGAAACTCGGCCACAAAAATACTTTCGTTCGATAAACTGAATCTAGCAAACATAGCTCGCAACTCAACCACTAATCTAACAACAATTATAACTCGGAACATCGGTTACTACGTTGACTCTCTTCGAATAGTACTTTATCTTGAGATCACAGTCTTCAGGAAATTCTAACAACTCATGTTGTTCAAGTTTCAACCCTTCCTAAGTCGTCAAATATTTCAAGTTTTGATGATATGTAAATACTGCGCATTTCTTACTTTACAAGCTTTGTCTCTAAGTCTTCGAAGCAAATACAACTGCAATTAACTCTAAGTCTAGTTTCGGATAACTCTCCTCTCGGTCTTTCAACTATCTCGATGAATAAGCCACAATCTTATGTCTTGCATAAGCACACGACCTAACCCTACAGGTGACGCATCACTATGGTTCACAAATTCTTTCTCTGACAGGCTGAATCAAGGTCGAAGCTCTCTTCAAAGTTTCTTTCGGTTTCTCAAGGACTCGTTGTCTTGCATTTGACCACACAAACTAAATATTCTTCTGTAGTAATATGTCAAAGGAGCAGCTATCTTCGAGAGGCTATTCACAATTCTCAGATAGTAACAATGCTAGACCTAGGAACTATAGATACTTGTCACTGTCTTCGGTTTCTTCCAACTCACATCTTCTTCTGCCTACTTAGGATTTACTCTAATACACTCGGCTGATCCACATGTCCTAGGAGAACATCTTCCTTGACTCGGAGTCCACGCTTGCTCAACTTGGCATACAAATGATTCTCTAAAAGGATCTACAACCATATCTTCAAAGCTTGTCATGGTCTTCTTCGGTACTTGAATTTACCCATGTATCATCTATGAGAGCTACTACAAACTGATCAAGGAACTCAGGAAGTATTCTGCTCGACATCTCTATAAAAGCAACTAACACACTAGTCAAACGAAACGACATAGCTCGGAACTCAAGGTGATCACATCTTGCCCCGAAAGCTGTATTCGGTACTTCAACTTCTCTCACTTTCAACTGGTAGTAATTGGGTCTCAAATTAATCTTGAAAAGACTGGAGCACAACCCAACTAATCGACAAATCACTGACACTCAGAAATGGATACTACTTATTCACTGTCACTTGTTTCAATTGTCTGAAATCTAAACACATTCTCGTACTGTCATTCTTTCTTCTTCACAAATTACACTGTCGTACTCTAAGATGATGCACTAGACCTAATGAATCTAAGGTCTAACAAATCTCGAAGTTGATTCTTCAACACTCTCAATTCTGTCGAGAATCATAAGATACAGAGCAATCAAACAGGAGCAAACTCGAAGACGGTCTCAATAACAAACTCTTCTTCCCTATCAAAAGTCAAACCGGTCAATTCTTCCAAACATTATTAGGAAAATCACAAACTATTCTAACATTATGCGGTCTAATCTTCATTCAAAAATAAAATCCATCACATTTGCTAGGCAAGCCTGTCAACTAATCTCAATCAATCTTTGACCTCTAAAGCTGGATCAACATTCTATAAGAAGTTCACATCCTCACCCACCACTACAGTCTCACAGAAATCTGCAACTTCAAGGCAACTCTCTCTTTGTCTCAACGTATACCCTAGCTCTGTGCTCTACAAGCCCAAACCATATCCAATGTTACATCGAAATCGTAAAAAGACAATTACTTCACATCTACTGGAAATACGCAACCCTGAGCCATTAACAAACATGTTTCGTACATCTTTCTGACCACCACTATCTCACCAAAAGGTCTAGTCACAAGCGTCATACGTCTAAGATCTCAATAGAGATATCTAGCTTTCGTACATGCTCACAAAAAAGGACGAATCCGCAGAAATTGCAACTTCACATGTACACAGCTGATAGTCTTCGGTCCTCTTGTTTTCATGTTGACCCTTTAAACATAACCTAACTCTTCAAAACCGTTCTTAGGGCATCTCGAAACTTCAAAATTCAGTTCTGATCACACACAAACAATCACGCTTGAACTTGTTCTAAAACATCGGTCCTGGCGACTCAAAACATCTCACTACCAAGCATTCTGATACCAAAGCCCAAGACTTCCTTCTTAGCTCTGCTATATCAGAAGCGACTTCGTCTCTCCCTCTTGCTGGAAGACAACTAAGACGTACACTGGCCTAATCACACTAATTGATTCCCACTCACGGATACTGACCGGCTGTCTTGTATGAAAACCATAGGCCGAACTCCAACGATCACCGACTAACATTTCTGAATTTCAGATTACTCACACGAGACCCTTACCTTGGTCTCGCCAAAAGAACTAAGGTACTCGTACCTACCTCAAACACTTCACCGGCACATTCAACTTCGTATGCTTGCTAACAACATACGAAAGTACAGATTCAGTATCAATCAGAAGGGAACAAACTCAAAACTGTACCAAGGGCTTATCTACTATAACATCGATATCACTCTGACCCCCACTTATAGGTCTTCACTTCTTTTCACCAACTAATACCAGAATCGATCACATCGTCCCTCAACAACCAGAGCCAACCCTCATGCACCCGGACTCACGCAAACAAATTGTACCTCAACTCTGGCACAACCATACTCCCCTAACTATAGCAAAGAACTTCCTCAACATCATTCACAATTTTAGGAACCACAGGTTCTACTTATCGATTCACGGCCCACGCATCGACCTCAAACTTACTAAAAACAATAAATCAACAACAACAACAAATTAACATACAAACTGGGTTAGCAAAAGAAAGGGTCCAAGTGGCTCAAGTATGATTCCCTCACTTAAAAAAAATCTATTATTCCGATGTAATAGAAGCAATGGGACTCTACTCGACATGCTTCAAGCAACATACACGTACGATCAAAAAACATACATTCACAATCAAGCAATCATGCATCACATCATACTTGATAAACAAGCAATCATGCTTTCTGGCAAGCAAACACCGTGCAATTTCAACACAAAAACTTAACTTACCTCACTTACCTGCCCAAGGTCACGGAAACCTTAGGCTCTAATACCAACAAATGTAACCCCCTCACCCCGGTCTGGTCGATTGACCGGTTCAAGTAGGCTACACGAGGAAAACCGATGTGAAACCCGTTAAGGTTCCACCTCAATTAGCAACCCTAAAAATTTATTTTAATTATATCTTCTCTAGAGGCACGTTTAAACCCTATGTGATCACGACAGTGGAATACAACACGAGACAAAAGCAACCAAGCCCAAACAACATGTTAAACAGCCTATTTTTAAGTTTATAAGCAGGTCGTTTCGAAACAACCAAGAGGTGTATCGAAACGCCTTGACTTGGTCAACGGCCCCAAGTCCACACGAGAAGGTCATATCGAAACGGTGCTCAACTATTCCGAAACACCCCCATCGGTCAACTTCTCGTGGTCAACAAAATATTGACTGTTTCGAAACACCCAAGACCCGTTTCGAAACACCCAAGACCCGTTTCGAAACCCCAAAATATCGGCAACTTCTCAGAATTCCAGTAGCAAAACAGTACTGAAACGGACCCGACCCAAAACGTATCGAAACGCCTGGCCTGAAACAAGAGGTCGTATCGAAACAAGACCAACCATTTCGATACACTGGCTGCGAAAAGACAAATTTTTGCTGGTTTCAGATACATGGCAGCCCCAAATCTCAACTAAAACCTCCAAGACTCAAGCAACAATCAATCTAGATGGAAAGCAACATAATTGCACATGCTTAGCACACAACAAACATGGCATTGGAACAAACAAGGATCATTCATTCAAGGGATTCATGCATTTACTCAAAAGAGACATACTTAGCACTTAAAGGCTCATGCCTTAGAAACAAAACATATAGGCATTCAAGGCATGCAACATAAACAAGATTTGTAATTCAACAAGGCAACCAAGAGCAAAACCAAATTAACATACATCGAAGCTCAAACCAACAACACCTATCCCATTGCTTGACTATTACAATCTACAATTTAAAGTTCATACTTGAGCTAACCAAAAGCAACACTTGGAGGCCTTTCCTTGCCCTTGCCACCCACAAGCCACTGATCTGTATTGTCGAACAAAAGAGAGCGTAAGCATAAAGCTTAGTGAGGGTAAGCTCGTAAAACAAACCTTTGACAATGCAGGGTCCAAGCACGAGAAAGAATCAAAATAGAATGCACGATCTTACCTCCGATCCTCGAGAGACAAAATATACATGATGCATGAACATATAATTCAACATTATGCCATGATCAACAATTCATAATCCCAACCCACGAAAATAAATATATCAATGTATTAACAACAACATATATCAATCCATATTGGAATCACATTTCATATCATATTGGCACCTAACTATGACTCGAATACGCAGATAACAAGTTCGAACGCATTTCCATTACAACCATTACCTTCGTTGGGATTACACTCATCATTGGTTCTCGCGGATGGGATTCCACTCATCCTCACGCCCCGTCGATGGGATTCCACTCATCACCAACTAATATATAAAGATTTATGGGCGAACCCATACTCCTCCTTGGTGTCTCAACACCACCAAGGCCACGCACGAATTTGACTCTCGTGTGCACACTAACATCCTAATGATCGATCAATGTACCCAAGCATACTAGTGCCAATATTAAACACAATCCATAACCTTACACAACATCAATTCATATCAACTTCCGTGCTAAGCACGTACTCACCATGATCACTATCATGCACTATCCACATGCATAAAACAATGCATCAATTCATGCCTCAACAAACATGTATAACACATTATACATAACACCACTATCACAATTAATCAAGAGGCATAAACAACCATTAAAGAGTGCAACCAAAGTCTCTAGTTAAAGCTTGGGATTAGGCTACCACTCTAATCCTAACTCTAGGTGGGTTTACCAAGCTCATCCTAGGTTCACATGCTTGAACCAATATTTAAAAACCATTTAAAACAATAACCACTCACCGACCACTCCATTAGCACAAGCCGACTAGCCTACCAAGCATCCAAGTTCCGGATTCGAGCCCAAAGCTTCTCCATTGTCTTCTCTTGCTTCTAACCATTCAAAAACAATACATTAGCCCCAAAATCAGCCACAAACCCAAGGTTTAACACCAACACAAAAATCCACTACAATTCTCATAATTCAAAGTCAAGTTCATTCTTCAATTTCCCATTTTCGTACTTCCACAAGAACCCATCAAAAATCAGCAATGTAGTCATCCAAAGCACCCTAAAACATGTGCAAAACACTACCCAAACATAGTATAACCATCAACCCCCAATTTCCAACATCAACCACACCCACAACTAACCCTAAAACCCTTCCAAGAACCCTTCAAAACCCAAATCCGAAAATCCATTTAAAACAATGTAAAAATCTAGTATGTTGGACCTCTTGGGTTAATATTAACTTATCTATTAACAAGGAATCAAAAGCTCAAACAATGGATGGTAAAGTTTGCATCTTTTTCTTCCAAAATCCAAAAACACAAAACTCTAAATAATGAATTTTAATGAAAACTAAAAGCATGGGAAGAAAGAGGAAGTTGAAGACAAAAAGAATTTGTTGTTACCTTTGCAAGAGCTCCAAAAATGAAGGCAAGATTTGATGGAAATCAAAATGGGAGAAGGGGGAAGGAGTTCACGTTTAAAAGAAAGAAAGGGGGAAGAAGATGGTGAATTGGGGTTTTGTTTTTTTTTTTAATTCATTGGGCTATTCAAAAATCCCCAATATTACAACTTTGCCATTAATGAGATGGCAATCTCATTTATTCTAAAATCCATGGGATTTGATTCTCAAAACAATTTTAATCTAATATAAATGTTTGCTCCGAATATATGAAGCCCAAAATAATATTTTATTATTTTAAATTTTAAAACCGAAACCCGAACCATTATTTTATTATTATTTTCATCCGACCCCCAAACTCGGGCGTTACATTAACAACCTCAATGGCTAGTTCCCAATGGTGTTTTAAATGACATGTCGTACCGATACGCCCTCAAGCGTATCGATACACATAGGCTGACAAACAGCCCAACGGCTAGTTCTAGAAAAGGGCGTACCGATACGCCTCCACGTGTACCGATACGATAGACTGCAGAACTGCATTTATGGTGGAAAATAAAGTCTCCAACGGCTCAAATTCAACTCCAACGGCTAGTAACGGCTACAAACTCAATTAGGAGTATAAAAGGGACCTTCAAGCATCAAGTAATGGTTAATGCTTCAATTGTAATACAACATATGATCAAAATGTGTCTTAGTGCCTAATTGTCAATTCCTTGTATAGACAAACACTGGTGAGCCAAAATTGTTATATTTGCTCAAGTGTTTTAGGATTGTGTGAGAGCTTAATTGTGAAAACAAATACCTATTAGAGGGATTTGAGTTTGCTTATTTTTATCTCTTTGTAAAGAGAGTTTGATCAAAGCTTTGGGTAGAAAGCTTGATCAGTTTTGTAAGGGTTTCCTCCTAAGCCTGGAAAAGGGGATGAATCAATAGTGGATTGATTGGAAATCTTTAGTGGGAAGCTAAGGTAGTGGATGTAGACCTTGGTTAGAAGGTTGAACCACTATAAATCATCTTGTCTTTATCATTTTTAGCTTCCACACCTCTATCACCCAATATTCCACTTCTCCACCACTTGGCGAGCAAGAACGGTTGAAGGAATCGAGCACCTAAAAACCCAACATTCTCCCTCTTTTTGTTAGATCAAAATTGGCATAATTCAATGAGAAATAAAAGGGCACTAATAGTATACCAAAGCAAACATCATAATATATTAAGTCCATAAATCCAAAGCAGAGAACATAAATCCAAACTTAATACCTAAAAGCATAACATAGGAAAAAATATAGTTCAAAAGCTAAAAAATGTATAAAAAGAAAACTATATGGTATGGTATGGTACGGTACGGTACGGTACGGTACGGTACGGTACGGTACGGTACGGTACGGTACGGTACGGTACGGTACGGTACGGTACGGTACGGTACGGTACGGTACGGTACGGTACGGTACGGTACGGTACGGTACGGTACGGTACGGTACGGTACGGTACGGTACGGTACGGTACGGTACGGTACGGTACGGTACGGTACGGTACGGTACGGTACGGTACGGTACGGTACGGTATGGTACGGTATGGTATGGTATGGTATGGTATGGTATGGTATGGTATGGTATGGTATGGTATGGTATGGTATGGTATGGTATGGTATGGTATGGTATGGTATGGTATGGAATGGTATGGCATGGCATGGCATGGCATGGCATGGCATGGCATGGCATGGCATGGCATGGCATGGCATGGCATGGCATGGCATGACATGCTATGATATGCAAACTAGTCTAGGGAGCCATATCGCCACCATCATCTCCATCTTCGTATTTATCTTCCTCTTGACTTCTCCTAAAGTGTTTCCATTCTCCATAGAATATGGTGAAACAGAGATCCATCGAAGCATGTTGAGTATCAAGGGAAGAGAGACGATTTTCCACATTAAGAACATGTTCCTCCAAAGAAGTGAAACGTATGCCGATAGTAGTAAATCCGGAAGAGATGTCGGTTCGCAAGCTGATGAATTGCTTATTGAGATAAGCCATAAGAGCATCATTGTTTTGAGGAGCAATGGGAGCTTGAGGTGGAGGATCAATCGGAGGATCTCTTGCCCCTCTATCCACACGAACCCACTCACCTTGAATGTAGCGAAACCCAGACCTTAGAAGAGTACTTTCATCGAGCTTTTGATTGAGAGACTCTGGATAGTCACAAGAACAATCAATCTCGGACTTTGAGAAAATGTGGCTCAATGCAATCCCATAGGTGAAAGATTGGATGGATTCGGAACCACGATGCCTAACTAAATGCACCATCTCGGCAAACATGATCTTCACGAGGTTCGGTTGCTTTTCTTGATGGAAGCACTCTAGCCAAAAGTTGTCAACTTGGCGGATGTCAGCAAACTTGCCTCCGGAAGGACGGAACCACCAAGAGATAATGAGATGCAAGAAACGATCATGAGCATCTAAGGAGAGAACTAAGCCGGTTTTAGAGCCCAAAGAAGTCTCATCTTTAATGTTTTCATCTACAAGGCCTAGGAAATTGACCAAAGTCGATGGCTCAATTTGGGTCTTTTTTTCCCATAAGAAATGACTCAATGGTAATGACTTGGGAATGGTCTTGGTTACTCACTAACCGAGCATTTTCATAAAAAGAAAAACAAGGTTACGGTAAAGAATGTCGGGTATAGACATGAAAAATAAAAATCTCCAACACTGTAAAAGAGGTAGATATTTGAAATAAAAACATTCAGAGTCAAGGAAAGTCATATCAACTATATGTTCACGACGAATGATGGTGTCTTGGTAGAGCTTGAAGTTGGTTCGAGCTTCATTGTTTTTTAGACTCTTTGTGAAAAGAAGAGATGAGTTTGGATGACAAGAAGAACCTTCAACAACAGCTTTAGATTCTTCACCCGTCTCTTTGGTCTTTCGCTTCTTGTAAGCCATTTAAAAGCCTAAAAACGTTTTAAGCAAGCAAATAATGTATGCATTAAAATTCACATTCAATCCAATGGATATCCTATAATCAAGGTTTAGATATATACAATATATGAAAAAATTTAAGAAGATAATTTGAAAAACTGAGATGAAAAAATATACAGTTAAAAAAAATTATATTCGAATCAAAAAATTTGAGTTTTGAAGAAAATTTTGAAAAAACTTTGAAACCCATAGTGTAAATATGTAATATATAAAAATAATAATTTTAAACCAGAGAATTCAAACGAAAATTGAGAACAAAAAGAAGATAGAAAAATACTTTGATTTGGGATTTTGGAGGAATAGATGAATGTAGATGCACAAACTTGACGAATCTTGCTTAGATTGGAGTTGAAGACTAAAAACCCTCGAGATTTGAATGAAAAACTTTAGGATTGATGGGTATTTAAAAGAAAATTAGGGATAGGGTTTTGAGAAGTTAAGTTTGATAAAAAGTTGTTTTAAAGATGGTAACCCTTTAAATAGAGGCTTTTCCGGATACGCGTTTCGATACAGGTAGAATGTACCGAAACAAATGTATCAAAACGAATTCGACCGTTTCGAAACCATATAACCGTGTCGATACATGTTTGACTGTATCGATTCCCACAAAGATGTCTGTATTGAAACATATGGAGGGTGTTCCGATATTGATTGTTCCAGAACCAAAACGTTTCGAAACCCTTTTATCTGTTTCGATACAGTTTGGTTCAATGATCTCTTTTAAGGTAGCCCGTATCGAAACAGGGGTATCCGTTTCGATACACATATGCCAGAATGTGCATTTTGGGCACAAAGTTGCAGAAAAATAGGTTTTTAATCAATTCAAAATGCAAGATCAAGATGAATGAGCAAAGACTATAGGCAAAAACATTTACATACTCCCCCTAGCTACAAGCATAGAAGAAAAATAATGCAAATTAACATAGGCATGAATATCAACTAATTTCAAGCAAGATTTTTACCATTTGGGACCTAAAAGAGTTAAGAAAGGCTAGTTAAACCTAACTCTCTCCTAAGGGTCCAAAAACGCTCTTTATCTAAAGGTTTGGTAAAAATATTCGCTAATTGGTTTAAGGTGTCAACATATTCTAGAACTACATCATTTTTCACAACATGATCTCTAATAAAATGATGTCTAGTTTCTATGTGTTTAGTTCTAGAGTGTTGGATGAGATTCTTAGTGAGACAAATGGCACTAGTATTGTCACACTTAAGGGGTATGGTGTCTACTTGGACACCATAATCTAAGAGTTGTTGTTTCATCCAAAGGACTTGAGAACAACAACTCTCTAAGGATATGTACTCCACTTCGGTGGTAGATAAGGCTACACTATTTTGTTTCTTAGAGAACCAAGATATGAGCATAGTACCTAAAAATTGACATGTTTCGGAGGTACTTTTCCTATCTATTTGCATCTCCTATAATCCACATCCGAAAAGGCATGAAGGTTAAAGGAAGAATCCTTATGATACCAAAGGCCTAAGTTAGGTGTGTCTCTAAGGTATCTAAAATTTCACTTTATGGCTACTAAGTGTGATTCTATAGGACTAGCTTGGAACCTAGCACACAAGAAAACACTAAACACAATATGCGGTCTACTTGCGGTAAGGTAAAGCAATGAACCTATCATAGATCTATAAAGCTTAGAATCAACACACTTACCTCCTTTATCTTTGTCAAGCTTTAAAGAAAAGCTCATAGGAGTGGCTTGGGTTTCACATTCTCCAAGCCAAACTTCTTGAGCATGTCATTCACGTACTTTGCTTGATTGATGAAGGTGTCATCCTTCCTTTGCTTGATTTGGAGCCCCAAAAAGAATGAAAGCTCTCCCATCATGCTCATTTCGAACTCACCTTACATTAACTTAGAAAATTCTTTGCAATAACACTCATTAGTAGAACCAAAAATAATATCACCAACATAAATTTGTACTACTATGATGTCATCACAATATCTTTTTGTGAAAAGTGTAGTATCCACCTTGCCTTTTTCAAACATTTTTCAATCAAAAAGTTTGAAAGTCTTTCATATTAAGCTCTAGGAGCTTGTTTTAAACCATAAAGAGCTTTGGTTAGTTTAAAAACATGATTTGGAAATTTAGGATCCTAAAAACCCAGTGGTTGTTCAACATACACTTCTTCATTTATAAAGTCATTTAGAAAAGCACTTTTTACATCCATTTGAAAAATCTTGAAATCATGGTAACATGCAAATGCAAGAAACATCCTAATAGCTTCCATTCTAGCAATGGGTGCATAAGTTTCATCAAAATCAATTCCCTCTTCTTGAGTGTAACCTTGAGCAACAAGCCTAGCCTTGTTTCTCACTATGTTACCATTCTCATATAGTTTATTCCTAAAAAACCCATTTAGTTCCTATGGTAGATTGACTACTAGGCATTTCAACTAATTTCCATACTTTACTTCTCTCAAATTGATTAAGTTCTTCTTGCATAGCCAATATCCAAAAATCATCTTTTATTGCTTCTTTGATATTCTTAGGTTCTATGCATGAAATAAATGCAACATGGTTCATTAGTTTGAGAGAGGATCTAGTGGTTACCCCTTGGATGGATCACCCAAGATTTCACCACATTTGACATAGTTGAACTCCCTTAGGTATGTCACCTCATTTTCCTCAAGAGCCAAATCTTTCAAGGCTTCAAGAGGTGGATCTTGTGCATCTTCTTCTTTGGTTGGAATCT